>CM057812.1:12173933-12743933 GCA_030067965.1 Latrodectus elegans
TTCTTTATCCACTTAAGATACAACTTGAAAAACAAATTCAGTAGTTTCTAACAGTAAAATTTCAATTTCCAAAATTAGCCTAAGATAATTCAGTGAAGCATACCAAAATTTCCAAGTATGTTATTTTGTCTCTTATGCTCCATAATGATGGAATTCCTTGCAATAACGATTTGCGATGCTAGGGACATTTTCCCTTCAGCAAGACTTTTATCATAAAATCGCTTCTCTTCAAATTCATTGATTTCTTCTTCAGATGGTAAATTTGTCTATGATGCAAAAGAAATATCAAGAGTAAATTATAAATTAATAAAGCAGTTAAATAAAACAAGAAAGAAATTTCAATTATAAATTTGTTTAGTAAAAAATACTAATATCTTACATTTACTGCAAAGTGAAAATTTTAATAAGTGTTATAAATTATATATAAAATAACATTTTAATAAAAAATTTTAATTCAAATATTTACTGAAAAATTAGCAATGCTGAGCATTGTTACAGCTCCTAGGTAATCTTCTACAGCACACCACAATTCAAGGTCGCCAAATGGTAAAACAATATTTGTTTTCGTTTTCATCCCATATGAAATATGAAGAAGTTCATCTCCTGTTTGCACTATTTAAAAAAAAAAAATTGAATACATTAAAGTGTTCAAATAATGCAAAATTATTAGACACAGTATATTAAAATATGAAAAAGTATCAGCCAACTTGGCAATAACTTCAATAAAAAAACTGATTTAAAACAATGAGGAAATTGTTTTTAAGTAGAAATATAGGTTATCAAAAATGTAAACTTCTCATATGAATGCATGTTTTTCATCTTATCATAATGTAGGAGATTACAATTTAAGAGTAATGTCTTGCTTCCCCAAACTGAAGAACTCTACTAAATTTTACACAACTGAATAATTTGATTAATTAATAAAAGATTTTTAAATATTTTCTTATACAACTAAGACAAATTCAGCTGTTATAGTCTTAAAGTATAAAGTTTTAATACGACTTAGAAAATCAAAATCATGTGAATTATATATTTACAATTAAAAAAATTTAAAATATAGAGGTAAAAATAAAAATTTTATGTCTTTTAATTTCTTATTTTAGACACTTCTTATATCTTACTACAAACACTTTCAACAAATTACACCATACTTCTCAACAAGAATATCCAAATAAAAGGATGAATTACAGTTTTAATAATATTCTATATTAAAAACTAAAAATTTTAAAATATTTATTATTCTTGCCAATTCAAAAATTTAACTTAATAATAAATTATTTAAGATAGTATATGTCAACTTTAATTCTTTTGATTTAAGTGACATTTGAGTATATATTTTTGAAAGATTATGAAAAGCAGATCCTCATCTAAGAATTCAATTTTGATTTATTTCCAAGTATTTGTGGGATTTTATATTGTCAATTCAATTTATAAAATTAGAACTGGTTTGAATTGCATAGAATTTAGGAGATCCATTAAAGAATTTTAATTTAAGTATAATCAACAAATAATAAATAAATAAAATAATGCTTATCTTCTTAGCAGCACTATAAATAATAGACACATCAGTATTATGGAATCACATGAAAATATCAAATAATTTCTAACACTTTTTTACCGTTTTACATATCTCTAAAGTATGGAAGCAAAAATGAAATATTCTGAAACCTACTTATTTTATTATTGTCTGATTTCAGAAATAACACTATAATCTTAGAGAAATTTTCTGAGTTATAGTTAAGCTAGTTTGCTTTATAACATACATTTCCAATAAAAAAGATAACTTGTAAGACCTTCACACTAATATATCAAATTAGTAAATTGTTTTAATTTTAAATATTTAATTACAATTACTACTTTGTAAATTACAAGGATAATGTTTAATTATTATTTTAAATTACTTTAAATATACACTAATCTTTTGTCTTAAACCATTTGTAAGAAAAAAATAACATGCTATATAATAAGAGAAAAAAAAATGTTTGAAAGTAAAAATTTATATTTTAAATTAGATGATATCATAATTATTTAACCTTAATTTAAAAATCAAGCAAAAAAGATGCAAAAACATTTATAGATTATTATACATTATCTTAGAAATATTACCAAAGATAAATTAGTGGAAATCTTTCTAAAATAAATAATCTTGCTATTAACCAAATTTATGGTATAGTGGAATATTTTATCAGCTGAAGTATTTAAAATAATAAATAGTTTACTTTATTTATTTGATTTTATTATCTTATAACATTTTGAATAACACAAGCTTCCAAAAGTTTTTGTTTTTCGTAGTCAGAAATTAAATTTTTGCTTTCCTTTCATTTATAGTGAGAATATTAGGTATTTAGACTTTCAGTTAATAGATTCCATCAGAGAATTTTATAGAAGAAATAAAATGCTTTGACCTTAATTCTGAATTTAAATCACAAAAAATGAGTTCATACAATCTGATTTTTTAAAAGCAAGAAATTCAGATACAAAAAAATCTCAGGATTTCAATCAATTTTCCATTCACTAAAATTTAGTTTAATACCTAATATTTTATTATTATATTTTAGTATAGTTCTTAGTAAAAAGTCAATAATTTAGAATAAATAACACTTTAAATATTTTTCACATTAATATAATTGCTTAAAAATTTACATCGAATTTAAATTGTTTAGGCTTTATCAAGCAGATATTAATAACAATATCTGTCCATAAACACAGCTTTTTGTAAAGTTAGAAATTTCTTTAAAGTATGGCAAATTAAACATAGCACAACTTACCATAAATACTATAATCTTTTATTTCATGACCATCAATATCGAACCAATCAGAAAATTCAATTGAAAACATGTCCAGGAGTGCCATTCCTGATGTAGCATTGATTCTACAGTTTCCATTTTCAGGTGGATGATTTTTAAGAAGTTTAATTGAGGAAACACCATTTGGAATGGTTGAATTGGGAACAATGCCAACAGCCTCAACCACAAAAGCTTCATATTCTGGATTTTCTGCATACAAGGTTTGATTGATGCCGATTTTATCAAAATCCACTACAGAAAAAGTAAACTATTTCATCAAAGAATTAGAAATTTGGATAAAACTTTTTTTAATACTATTTTTATTTTATTTATTTTTAACAAAATTTATTATCACAGTCAGAAAATTGCCTTTTTGAGCAAGTGCATAAGAAAAATAAATAAATAAAATAAACAGATACAATTTTACTTCCAATTTTTTATCTTTAAGGTGAAAAATATTAATAAAATATTTATTAAGAGATTAAAATCCTGTTACTCTTGCTGCAATATTTAAATTATATTACATTATACGACTTGATAATTTTTATTATAATATTTTTAATTAAATTAAATTACTGTGAATAAATGCATAAAATATATCTGATTCATTTTAAAGAAATGCAATTAAATATCTGTCAATAAAATAATTAGAAAATAATAATTTTCCATGCAAATTTGTTAAAAAAAATAAAAAAAAAACTACTGCTTTTACAATAATAGCACAAATTTTAATTCTCTTCAGAGTATGAGCTTATCTTACTCAATAAATAAAGTAGATGGCTCAAATAAATGGAAGTGAGGAAGCATTAAATTTAAGAGAACTTCATACAAAATGTTATTACAAAATCAGAGGCTCAATTTTAAACAAATCAGCTAATAAAAGAAAAAAAAATTGAAAAAAAGAAAAACATTTTATTTTTCTGGATAAATAATCCATATTTCAGTGAAATAATTAGTTTTTTGCGCAAATATTTGGTTAACTCTATCCTAATTTATCAATGATAGCTACTTACAAAACAACATATATTAATGTTATAATAGTTATTTGCAAACATTTTACAAGTCAAAAAGCTTTCTATAGAACTCTGGTTTATAGCTTAACTAATTTAAGAGCGTTTTTTCAGAGCAAAAATTTAAATTGATTTCGACATATAGTGTGGCATATTGTCTTTTCTCTCTAGTTTGATGCTCTAATATCAAATTAAAAAGTAAATGTTATTAGTTAATTAGTTTTTGATAACAGCAATTTTCTCCAAAAATTTGATACAACTCATAGTTTTTAAAGGATGCAAAATGTTCTTATCACCAGTCTCCACCTATCTGCAACCTGAAAATATTCTAGAGGTTCTGTTTATAAATATAGGAAATTGTAAATATTACTGAAGCCCAGCTTCTTAGTAGTAGTGCTTTGTGCTTTCAAGACACAGGTCCAATCCTCGGACTGGGCAAAGTCAACTCACCCTTTTATCTCTTCAGTGGGTTAATAAATTTAATATCAAGTAAGTTTAGGAACTAAACATGGAGAGTTCAAAGTTAGGCTGACCACCTAACCAGATATATAAGCTTTGCATTCCAGGGACTCTTGGCAGGAAAACAGATATGGGTACTGCAAGCCTTGGCCCATATATGGGCTGTCGTGACAATGGTTTAGTTTTAATAAATATTACTACCTAGGCCATATAATTTGAATTTCTTTCAAATATGATCTCAAAGGAATGATCTTCACTTACTTCAGCCTCTCTACTTTTAATGATTTACGAGTCTTAGTTTTCTTTTTTAATTTATGAAGAATAATAATTAAAATTGATCATAATTATGAGAAAAATAGTATAATTTGCCTGTTCTTATAATTATAATTTGCCTATAATGAGAATATTTTTGTATCATTGCAAGCTAAAAACTTTTAAGTAATAATTAATAGCTTAATTTCTTGATAATAATATAACATGATAATTTAACTTTTTTTCTCTCAAATATATCATAAAAACCATAAAAAGTTTATTCTATTATAGTATTCTTTTGTGGTATAAAGTAGCATCTAACATATGATTTTGTAAAAAAAATACTTTTAAGAACTCAAATGACTTTGATTTAAAAAAAAATAATCATACTATTTATGTAATAGATTAAAAAAAAAAACACTTATCATGAGACTTTCCATTTAATTATTTATTTGAGAAAACACGATTCCATTATTTCAATCTTTAATTTCATTTTATGCAGAGTAACATTAATATGGATAATATTTTAAGTAATTTTATAATTTTGAAATATATATTTACATTAAAATGCTATATATAATATTTCAGACAGTAAATTAAAGAGATAAAAAATATTTCCTGTGTGCTAGCTTTTTATGTTAAAAAAATTTAATACAAAACTTAAATGCTTGCCATTATATACACAATGATAAAAACCAATATGTTTTAAATAACATATATATATATATATATATATGTGTGTGTGTGTGTGTTACAACTATTTCATTCAATTAATGAAACTATGCATTTATTTGTTTTAAATATTTTTTTAACATTTTTAATACAATATTAACAATAAACTGCTGGAAAACATATGAAAAAAGTATATTTTCAAAACTTCAAATAAGTTTAGATCAATTTATTCAAGAGATATGATAATTTTTTTAAAATTTAACTATAAATGAAAGAAATTGAATTAATTATTATTGAAAATGTAAATTTATTTTGATAATAAATTTATATTGTAATTTCACTCTTATTCATACAATGACCAGAAAAGAACATAAAGGAGGAAAAAAGCAATACGTTGGTCATGTTACTACATGCTGTTGTTTGATTCTCTGAAATAGGCAGGGAATATACACATGGAAAAAATTTTTTTTTGATTTGTAAGGAATAGAAAATACTAGGTAAGCAATGTGATAATAAGTAAAATAAAAGCAAGAAGAAGTATAATTATGTTCATTTAAATAGCATAATTTTTTGTAATAAGAGAAAATCATCTACTTTAATAAGTTAACTATACCAGCAGGTGGCTATCCTGTTCTTAATAAAGAAATATTATTTATTAGATGGAATTAATTATGTTTTAATTTTTGTGTGACAATTAATAAAAATGAAGAAAATTAAGTGAAAATTTCTCTTGAGTATCTTTGATACATACATTAAAATGAAATGAAATTAATTACACATTTATTCTCATGAACAAAAATCCAGTTAAAAATTTAGAAATTTGTTACAATTGTTATCATGATTTCAAGTTAACTAGGAACATGCAAAACTCAAATGCCTACATGGATCATATAATTAAAATTAAAATGGGTATCTGGGAAAAAATAGATAATAAATTAATTGCACACATATTAATGGCATTTTTTGAATGAAATTTAAGAAAATCTAAATTATTGAAATTAATGTCACTGATATATTTAACTCTGATTAATTTACACAGTTTAGTACAAAAAAAGCAAGCTCTACAGTTACATTTTACTGAAACCAGTAAACATTTCTCCTTTCGATTAATTTACATAGACCTATTATTTTATTATTATTAAAGCATTATTTAAGATCGCTTACAATAAAACTGTTACAGAAGAATGAAAACCAAATAAATATTATTTAAAGTTTTACTTTTAGACTTTTCTATTTTCTCATTATTACTAAATAAAAATATTTTCAACTATTTATAAACATTGTTTAAATTATGTAACCTTCACATTTCCTATTTTATATTTATCTAGTTATTTAATAACAGACTATTATATTTCAATATACCAATATTATTAATATTTTTATTTCTCTGAATCTTTAAGATGACAAGTGTTTTATGTAATTAATTATTAATTAGCAAATCTCTTTTAATTTTTCTAGATAATCTGATAGTAAAAATGCATTTATATCATATATAAAACATTTTTTTTAGCACTTAGCTTCTCAATTTACTAAGAAAAGCATTTTGATACTAATAAATGTGCTGCTTTTTTCTTTCATTTGTTTGCCTAAGCAGAACTGATAATTTTGGCTGAAGCACAAAACATTTAAGCAGATCATTGCTAATTATTATATTGATGGCATGTCTTATATTTCAATTGTCCCTGACTCTCTTAGTCATAACTTATTATTTTTTTAATTCCTATTTACAAAAATACACATTAAGCGGCTTCACAGGAAAGAGTATTTAAAGTAAATTATTTACTTTAAATAAATGAAAATTACATGGACCATTTGGTAGTAAAATGAAATAAAATGGATCTACTTTATCTTTAGAGCAATTTAAATAGTCAATATAATTTCGAAATTGAACAGATGATTTAAACTCTTCAATGAAGCAATAATATTACTATATATATATATATATATATATATATATATATATATATATATATATATACATATATATATATATATATATATATATATATATATATATATAAAGAAATACATTCTGAATTGTAAATTTTAGATTAGAATTGTCAATTTTAGATATTTTAGATGACAAAAGAAGTTTGTGCAATTACTTAAATAATTTATTAAATAAATGCTTTTGCTAATAAACTATTTTTATTTTACTTAAAATTACTTGGAATTGTAATTAAAATTTATAAAAATAATCACTGAATCAATCAAATGAATTTTTCTTTCCTGATAGAATAAATGTTTGAAATTTGACATGAAAGTTGTATTAAAAGTTTAACATTGGTAAAGATGAGCAGTTTCTGTAGATTTTGAGTCCTTTATTTCAGTTAAATATTCTTCAAGCATTAATCAAACAATTTTTATACAAAGTATATGCTTTGTACTCACCAATTTTTTCTCTGAATTAAGAATACACTTAAGACAGTTATTTTCACTTTTCATGTTAATTTAAACAAAATTTAACATTCTAAAACATTAATGAAATTTTTACTTGTTTCACAAAAGTAAACTGATTTTGTTTTACTTTATAATGTGTTATGATAAACTAATATAATAGAGTCATAGAAATGATTTAATTGAAATAATCTATCAGACAGATTACACTAGAATTTACATTATAATGCTAAAATAAATTTTACAATAAAAATATTGAATTTTAGTCTAAAGACCTAAATATACACAGCTCAATAATTTATGAAAGTTCATATGTTATTAAAGTAGGCAGTGCTAATTTTTTTTTTTAAAAATTATTTGTAATAAAATACATTAAATTGAAATCTGTCTTGATTAAAAAGCAGTGAGATGGACCTATATTTTGAGTAAACTTAATTATATTGATAGAATATAAGCTCACATACAAGAAGGATGAAAAATTTAATTACTGAGGAAATTTCAGAAAATGTGCACTAAAACTGATAATGTATATAGAGGTTAGACATAAAATTAATTTTTATCAATGTTTACATGCACTTTGCATTCTATTAGAAAGCGATAATATACTTTTGTAATATTATATAATAGTGATCAAATATAATACTTTTTCTGAATTGCATTTGATCCACAGACATTGAGTTTTACATACCCAAGTTAGCAAAACAAGCAATTACATTTAAAATAAATATAAAAAAAATATAAAAAATAATCTATTTTACTGGTGACATGTTTTGTCCAATTTTCAATTTCATTTTTATTTGACCATTTCCGATCTGATGAAAATATATGCCACTGGAAATATAAATCTTTATAATCACAATCTTGAATGCATTGAACTTTTAAAGGAACCCATGTATTAGGATTAAAGTAGATCCCTCGAACATCAGGGAAGCATGCAACTTCTTTTTGGCACCTAAATAAAATGTAAATTAAATTCAATTTTCATGTTGATATTTTGATTAAATTTTAAAAAAATATTACAATATAAAAATAAAAATGTTTTTTTCAGCTTGTTTGTCATTCAATGGTCATTTTTTGCACACAAGGGCTAATTAGATAGGGACCTATGGTTTAAAGTGGATTCCGAACCACTACAAACAACCATGCCCATGGCTGCCAGCTCAGCACAAAATAATGAAAAAAATAATTAATACTCACATGACTCGAAGACTTGGAGGCCTTTCTGGAATTACTTTCACAGTAAGATGACTTTCTGTAATTTTACCATCTTTTCTGATTACAGCAATCATTTCATATGTAGCATTCCAAGACCACAATGAAGAAGTATTAAATTCATAATCAGAGGGGATTTCCATCAAACCTAATCACAACAAACTAATTATTTTAATGCAACAATTTATATATACAAATTTAATAAAATAAAAATTGTTTCATAAAATAAATATTTCAATAAATCATTTGAATCAATTAAATGGAAAACATTTGTTTTAATAAAGATATTAAAAGCTTAAAATAAAAAAAACTATAAATTATAAAATTCAAGTTCACAACTTCAAAATTTATTGAGAAGATTTATATAAATAACAGTGAATCTGCAAAAACCCGTACCTAGGGTCATATTCTTTCAACCAGCTAATATTTTATAGTTACATCAAAAATTTAGAGCTTTGGTTTTTTTAAAATAATTTTTTAATAATTTATAACATTTTATTAGATATTACAGAATTAAAGCTATGCAAATTAGAAAGAAAAAACATTTAAAGAGAAAACTATATTATTACCTGGTCCTTTGCCAAAGCAACCTCCTTTGTCCTTTTCATTATTAATAGTAGACCTATCAGAAATGGGTTTTGAAGGATTGCTAGTATCATAGTCATGCTCTCCTAATGCAACTAAACTTTCTTTATTGCTTAAGCGTAAGCAGAACCATGTCACATCATAGTCCTGAAAAATAAAATAAGTCAATAGGGCAAATTTATAGAACTTTGTAAACAATTCAAATGCATTTTTAAACATAATTAAAATTATAAATACAAATGAACAATTTGGCTAAGATTTAAAAAAAAAAAACTTACATTTTTGTAGCATTTTATTGTTATAGAAATATTTACAAATATGTATTCATTTTATAGAAAATAAAGTTAAATTTCAAATATAAGTGAGTTAGCAAATACTGAAAATGCTCTAAAATAAAAATACATATAAAATTCCTAATTAATAAAGAACAAATTTATTAAATAGGATTAAATATTTAATAATATTTTTAAAAATTATTTATCAAAAATTCAATCTTAATCATATATTTCATTAATTATTTATTAATAATTTTAAATAAAATGTTTAAATTTAAAATAAACTAATTTTAAATGATTGATAAACTATATTTACGTTTCTTAAGCAATTTTTGATTAAGATATTTATGTTTTTATTACCTGTATTGTATTTTGAAAAGAATTTTAATATTTAATAACAGAAGAGAGAACATCAAAGAAATTTATAAATAAGCAAGCATTTAATGTTTAATTTAGTTAGCTGATAAAAGTTTCAATATGATAGAATTCATAGAAATAATTGCAACTTACATTATATAGAAAAACAGATAGAGCTGAATTTGATTTAATTTATGAGAAATTACGCTAAAAAATTACAAATAAAAACCGTAATTAAAAAATGAAAGAAGTGTAGCGACGTAAGAAAATGGAAGTTAAAACAAAACAAACATTTATTACATTACACATAATTAAGATTAGTTACAAAAAGAAAACACTTAATAATTATAAAATAAAATCAAGGTTACATAGTACCTGGGTGGTACAAAACAAACGTATTTAGGAACCGGATGGTTCTTCCTTGCCATTTCTCACATCACTATCCTCATCTCATTTGATGTTGTAAGTATATTGGGCAGCAGTGCTATCTACTGTCAATAGTGTTAATATGGGTCTGTTACAGAAGGTATTTTTAATAATATAGATGAGTTAAGATAATAAGCTTTAATAATATTATTAAAGCTTATGAATTATATAGTAATATGATTTTATGTAATAAATTTTTTTTATTTGCTTATTAGCTAAGAAAATAAAAAGTTGTTAAAAATTAGACAACTTCAGAGACTATCATGTTTAGACAGTAAAAGATTTTTTATTCACTGATTTTTTTCCTTTTTTGATTACAAATACCCAGAAAATTGACTATGGGAGGCCATTAGTTTCCTTTTAATAACACTGAACAGTATATAAATATTTATTGAAGTGAATTTCTTAAAAACAAATATAAAAGTTTACATTTTATAAAAAACTATTTAAAAAATAAAATTTAAAAATATCAAAATTTTACACCGCAAAATTGCGATATAAAATTAATATTTATTTATTTTTTAATATTAAACATATTTACATGATAATTAAATGCATCTATAAATAATCTTAAATTTTTATTAAAAAAATTAAAAATATATTTCCTGAATGAGATTAAAATACAATAACTAATGTTTTCTATTTTTCTCATTTGTAAATTTCTAAGTTTTATTATTAAAATATTGCTTAATTTTCTAGTCATTTCCTAAGAGTAATTAATTATTCTTATTCGTTTAAATAGTAATTAATTACTTTTATTTTACACAATTGTTAGCTTCATCTATTTGTACAACATCAAAGCAGATTTGACAATATGGGACTTTAAATATCAAATGTAAGATTTACTTAAGTATTAAACTAAACTTTTAAAAAATGAAATCTAGAGTTTACTTTTTAAGAGATATTCTTCTCTTTATTGACAAATAATAAGATGGATTAAAATATTCTACTCTTTAAAGCAATAATGAATGGTAAAAAAAATGTACTTTAATGTTTTATTTTGAATTGAAAATTTTTAATTTTCTACAATAATTACAGCAGAATAACATAACCTTAAATAAACGTCAATTATTTCTCAGAATTAAAAAAGAATTTATAAATAATATCCTGCGAACAGAAGTAAATTTACATAATATCTGCCCATAGTAAACCTTTATTAAAATTGAAACTTAACTATGTTTGGTACATAGATTTAACTTTAAATAATAACCCACTAATAATAATAGGTAATGAATTCAGTACTAATCTATGAGGGTATTATAAGCAAGCTTACAAATCAACTTACAAACTGTTTCATGATAACTATTAAGCAAGAACATCAATACTACATTGTGTTGAATGACAATGATGAATCTTTGTTATTAACATAGATTATTGCTTTCTAAATGAGAATACCAGAAAACAGTATTTATGGATTGAAAAGTGTTATTTCTATCATCATCTACTACTGAAGTATTTTCCACAGATCCCATACTACATTCAACAATTTTTTGGGATAAAGTTCACCCATTCATAAGGCAGTAGAGCGCCTATCAATAATTCACATTATTTCCTATTACAGTACAAAACCAAGAGTTTTCAAAAACAAGGAGAACTTGTTTTTGAAGATTCATTCAATGTAAATAGATTCCCTCATAATTAATTAACTCATAAGAATATTTTATTCATAAATAAAGCTCTCTTTGCAGTTATTCATAACATAATTCTAATAACAGAGAAATAAAATGTAATTAAAACTTTTAAGAGAAAATGTTTCCAAAAATATTAGATTTTGTTATTTATAAAACATGTTAATGCATAAAATTGCAATCCATTATACAAGTAAAACTTGTATAATTATTATTTTATTGTAACACACACACACACACATAGCTTTAAATATGACAGTTTTACTTTGAATATTATGGCAATTTTAAAACTTACTCTTTCATCAGGAAAATCTGGATCTTCAGTATAAATTGTTGGTTGCAGTAAAATAGTTTGACCAAATCCACGAACAATATAAGATGCCCCTCCTTCAATTAACATTGGTATTAACGGTGTTGGAATAATTCTTAAATAAGTATACACACTTTTTTGAGCAATAATAGTTCTATTTTCAAAAAATGATTTATAATCTTCTTCTGACTGTTGAGCTAAAGAAGAATAAATAACATCTTCTCCATCTACAATGTCTTCATCTTCTTCTGCTAATGAATAAAATATTAAAATAAATTTTAAAAAAGAGAAATTTCCCCAATATAATTTTGAAGTAATACAAAAATATATCAAAAACTTAATTTTTTAAATACTTCAATATTTAAAAATTAATATATGATAAAAGAAAGGAGCATAAAATTTGAGTGAAAAAATACGAAAGCATATAGTATTGGATAAAATTGTAATTTAATACCTAAATAAATAATGAAGAATGAATAATAAAATTTACTTTACATTTTTCTTCATTCTTCCTTTAAGTTAAACTAATTGAAATACAAATGAATAAGCATGTTTAATATTTTGTATAAATATAAAATACATTCAAAACTATGTTTATTCAAATCTATGTGTATAATTTAATATTTAAAGAAATATATGTTAATGTAACTTTAAAACTACTTTATAAAATTCCTTTTAGTTTGTTAAATTTGCAATAAATAATAAAAAAAGTAAATGTAGAATTAATAACAGTAAATTAGAATTTCAATTTCAGAAAGAAATCATAGGTTAAGAAAAAGTTTGAATGGATTTTTCATTCCAAATATTATTAATATTTTTATAGTTTATAATAGAACTTATAATATATATATGTGTATATATATATATATATATATATATATATATATATATATATATATATATATATATATATTTGTTAAATCTAAAAAAAATAAAAATGATTTAATTATAACATAATTAATATTTATAAAAGTAATAATGGATGTCAATAAAATGATTTTAAAAATGTGATCATTCAAGAAGTTTGGCAGATAACATGAAAAACAAAATAAAAAATAAAATTAAATTTTACAGTAATTAATAGACAGAAACTAATTTAAAACATTACATAATTTACTTGTAATTAATAATCTGAGCCTGTTAAATATTTTTATAATCATGCAAAAATTGAACGACATACAACAGTTTTAACTTAAACAATTCTATACAGATTCGCCAAATAGAACATCTGCATTTTGATATGTATATCAAATTTTAATATAATAGTACAGATAATATTTGTATATGCCAACAGTCAAAATCAGCTGATTTCCATCCAAATAATTAAGGATTTATAATGAATGCTTTATTTGTGATTTAAAATTGAATAATAAACAATATCTTAATGTATTGGGATATGGAAATAAGAAAATCAGATTAAATAACAAAACATTTTATTTAATTGGCAAAAATTGTCCCTAGCAATAAAATATTTATTACATATATATTTAATATTCATAATTTTTCTATAAACATTTTTTTATATTTAAACTCAAACAATTTTTATTTTTATAGTCCACTATTAAGTAAATAAGGTATCTAACATCAAATGTCATTTCTTAAGATAGATGAGAGAAAATTTTCACAGCAACAAGGAATTTGTGTTATAATATGCAAAATTAATTAATCAACTACAATTTTATTAATAGCATTTATTTACACCTATTAATTTCATTAAGACAATGATTTTTAATTTACTAGAGTAACATTATTTGATGCTGAATATATTTTGCTGCAATGTAGGATGTACACAAGTACCAGAATGGTTTTTAAAACGAAATAAATGCCTCTCCATTTGTTGATCGCTAGTTTTATCAAATTTTAAAGGGAGTATTGAAATGACTGCTGTAAAAGAAATTTTTCCTTTTAACTTTTAATTCATTTATCAGTGTTGTTGTTTTGAAAATGTTTTTGTGGTTAAATATACTTCTGTAAGTCTCGCTTTGTAGCATATGAGCTGTTTTTAATTTTTTCTAAAAATAATAATAAAATATTTGAAAAAATAATATTCAAATATTACATTTATATAAATAGAAAAAAATTAAATCTCAGCAGTGATTATTTTTAAATAAAAATTGTTTATATTTAACTTTATACGAGAGTTACTCTGAAATTTTTGAGATACGCACAGATGAGAATTTTCAAAATAAAAATAACAGTTTAATTTTAAAATACAAAGTATTTGAACACAGAAGACGATTTTTTACTGACTTACTTCAACTTGTTTAGCATAGAATAAATTTTAAACAAAAGAGAAAATGGAGTTGACACGAGAACATTTTTGGGATATGATTTTCTATGATTTTAAAGCAGGATTAAATCAAGAAGAATGCGTTCAACAGTTGCAATTAGCATTTGATGAATCTCCAGGTCATACTACTGTATTCAGATGGTTTAAAGAATTTAGAAGAGGTCATAATTTTCTTCAGGATGAAGAACACACAGGAAGGCCATAGGCAGAAATTCTGGACAATGTGTCTGCCATACCAAAAATGTTAATGGTTAATGGATGATAATAGCTGTACCTATCAAATGATACAGAAGGAACTTAACATTGGATCTGCAGCCATACACAAAATCATTCATGAAGAATTATATATGAAAAAGTAGTTTTCCGTTGGGTTCCCCATAATCTTACTGAGCACCAAAAAGAGGAGCGTGTCAGAATCAGTAAAGAAACTCTTAAATTGCTAAATGATGATGGCCACCACATCATTTCTAAAATTGTAACAGGTGATGAAATGTACATACCGTTTTTTGACGTTCCAACACGTCAAGAAAGCAAAGTATGGGTCTTTGAATATGATCCAACGCCAACAATGGTGAAAAAACAACGCGAACTGAAAAAAGTGATGTATGCCGTTTTCTTCAGAAAGATGGGATTGGTCAAAGCCATCAAGTTGGAAGGACAGAAGACAGTAACAGCAAACTGGTATACCACTAAATGTCTTCCAGAAATTCTAAAGAACTGAATGTTACAGGACTAATGCTTCACAATGACAATGCATCTTCACATACAGCCTGATTAGCAGTTGAATTTCTTAAACAAAAACAAATTAAAGTGATCGAACATCCGCCGTATTCACCTGATCTAGCTATGCGCGACTTTTCGTTATTCTTTAATCTAAAAAAGAACTTACGTGGACGTCGTTTTCATTCAGAAGAAGAGATTGATGTGGCTTTAAATGCGTTTTTTTCATCTATTCCAAGAAATGAACGTCTTGAGGCATTTAATCTGTGGAAAATTTGTCTACAAAAGTGCATTGATGCTGGAGGAGACTACTTTGAACACACCTAATTATTTTCTAAGTATAACTTTAAATACCTAGTTATATCTCAAAAATTTCAGAGTGACCCTCGTATTGTAATATAAGCATCCGTTATAAAATAAAACATTATTGTATTATATACTATAAATATATTAATAAATTTAAGAAATATTCTGTATTTGCTTTTACTTTACACAAAAATTTTTAGAAAAAGAAAATAATCTCTAAATATCTTGCTATCTTTATGGATATGGTAAATAAAATGAAATTTAATATGAAGAACAACCAAGAAACTATAATTATTTCCATTCATTAAAAAGAGAGGAAAAAATATTTCTACACTTTTATACATTTTTTCACTTTACTTAATAGAATAGAACATTTTATTACTACATCAACATATAAAAAAAAGAAAATTCATCTAAACACCAAAGCTATTTAGTGAGAGTAAAAACTGAATGATTCACACTTTAATCAAGTGAAAAATATAAATACTCTGAACAAAGAGTTTTGAAAGCCTTTTGTTACAAATCCAAATGCTTTTAAATAAAATATTTAAGCTTTTAAAAAAACTCATCTTCTAAAAAATTTTATGATAATATAGAGGATACTGTTTACGAAATGTGGAGATATTGCTAGTATATTTTATTTTTCTGAATAAATAACTTACCATAAACTGTTACAGTATATTTAATTTTGTAAAGTCCAATAGAGAGGAATCTCTTCAGTATCCTAATAGCAGAACAACTGTGAGTTTTCAAATCAGTTAAATCAATTTCCTCTTCTTTTCCATTAACATCAATATAAAATGCAGACCAATAATGAGAAGCTAGATATGATGCATTATTTCGAAAAACGGCAGTGGTTTCACATCTACAGTCATACCCTCGTTCACACTAAGCAAAATGTAGCAGTAAATATAAAATTCAAAAAAAGCAAGTGTAAATTTCAATATAAAATAAAATATTTTAATCATTCCAATACATCTTTTAATAATGGTTGCATTTTAAAATATTTTCATAAAAAAAAATCACAATATTTTAAAAAATGAAATCCAAAAATCTTTAGACTTACAAATTCAATAAGAAAAACTACGAACTGACGAAAAGTATAATTCTAAGTAACACACACAAGAAATAAATTGGATGAAATGAAAGTTATAAGCTTTGCAACAAATGATTTAATTTATGTATTTTATGTCCTCATTTCCAATGTGGAATGAACTGGGAGTATATGAACTAGTTGATATACAGTGTATTGGTGGAGCTACATAAAATAAATATTAGTAGACAGAAAATATGAAAAAATACATTTTAAATAAAATATAAACAGTCAAGAGAGCACTGCTCCTTATGAGCAGCTCAACAGAAATTAGCTGTTAATCCAGTTGTCAATTTTAAAATAGTAGTCCTTCAAACTGGTACGTGTCAAAAGCTAATCAAAATCTGTTGTCTCTCTAGATGAACAAAGTGGGTAATTAGGTAAATTGATCAACCAATATGGTTAGGTGAAAGTATAGTCATGAGAAGTCATTATTCTGAAATTCATAGTAAAAAATGATGAGGCATTTCCATGAACACAATACTGTCTAACAAATTCCACTTCCATTCACTGGCATTAAAAATTTGAATATTTTAAATACATTTTGCTATAGTTTTACATGCAAAGAAAAGACACAGAAAGAATTGGTTATCAGAGATCATAACTTGTCTTAGCAAAAAATTAGCATTTTCACTGTCACAGATACTACAAAAGTTAAGCATTCCCTGGAAAATAAAGATTTAACCAAAGTGAACTAAAAAAAGGTTATAACATTGCCAATTATCTGTAAGAACAAGATCCTTCTAGAGAGTGAGTAAAAACAATGACTCAGTGAAAAAGAGCAGATGATTTCTGTAATTTGCATGGTCACTCTTCTACTCTAATTAATATTTCTGATGGTGAGATTCAAGAATTTCCATTCTAGTTCAATCACCCTAATATTTATGGTAGATTTGAATTTTGACTACATTGCTCTTTAATTAACAGTTATAGCTCAGTCATTAACTTGCCTTCCTCCATTATTTTTCATTCTTTTCAACTCACACTTTTGATTAAGATTTCCTCAAATGTGTTAATAGCAGCGGAACCTTTAATGTTTTTTTAATAGGAAATTCCTGGTTTCCAAACACAGCAAATATTTTTATAAATAGATAATGATAAGGATTTCCCCAGTTTTCATGGATAAAATAGTGGGCAAAACATTAAAATTTGGATAGTCTGTAATCAAAAAAATTCTACCTAGAGAATAAAATTACAGCAATTATAACAGATAATGTAGCAAATGGGAAATTAGATACATACCTGTTAAATGTACAATATTTAATTTGTTTTGGCTGCATATTAAATTTAATTTACAAAGTGACGTAACATTATCAATTCAAACAGCCAATGAAGTAAAACAAACTGTTATGTATTTAAAAAAATATCCAATCACAGTGCTGTGATTGGACAATTTTTGTTAAATATGTTGATTAAAATTCAAGATAATTAAAAAAAAGTTTAAGTTAAAACAAAATGTTTTGTCATATAATATGTTAACAGATTTTTTAAAAAGCAAGCCGATAATATCTTCTTTTGTAATGTTAGGAGTTAAAAATTCTTATTACATAGATTCTGAATGGGAAATTGAACTGATATTTTAAAAAAAAATTTAATGAGGTAATTTCAAAAATTTCTAATGAGAAATATGTGTCTCCTTCTAAAATTACAATTCTAATTAAAGTAATAATAATAAAAGGTAAGGAATTATATTAATAATAAAAATTTGGAACTAATTAAAAAATTAGGGAGAGAATCATAGAAAAATTTGTCAGGGCAGTTTGAATGGATTTCCATAAATGAACTTGTCAAGCAGCCATCTTTATTAGACCTTAAAATCAACAAGCACAGTTTGTAAGATGATGGAGCATTTAAGCAATGTAGTAAAAATATAATAAAATAATTAAGATTATTAAATTTGCAATAAAATTAAATAAGTTTCAAATAATATTCCTTTATCTATGTCTGCATCTTCTAATACTATAATTTGGGAAGAATATGATGAAGTTATTATCAAGCTACAAGGAATACCTGTTTCCATATTGGCTTCAATTTTTAAATTAGATAAATATTTACATTATCCTTATTTGTAAATAAACGAAAGTTCCCTAAAATGTGTGTGGTGGGAACCAAGAAAAAACATTTAACCCTATGTCGTATCAACTGGTTTTAAAAAGACTAGGCAACCATGAAATATCAGTACCATGTGAATACACTTGACACCAAAAGCAAGACAAATAAGCACTGATAACAGAAATGTACTTTCGCTGCAAAATTAAGCCATGCATTATTTTTTAAACAAATAATAAAAAGTATGGCACTAAACTATATGGTTAAAAAATAATAAAAATTAGTGAGAAATTTTTATTACTTTTCAGATTAAGTAGTTTTGTGTATATTCTATGCAAATTGTTGAAATTAAATATAATTTATATAATAATTTTTAATCAGAATTGCAACTACATCTTAATTATATAAAAAATACAGTTTTAATCTATATTAATATTTTTTTGTACACTTAATAAAAAACTTATACAGCTTAGATATTTTTTACTTGCATTTATCTATTTCTCATTTAATTCTTAATTTTTTAAAAAATAGTTTCTAAAAAATATTTTAATTTTCCATTGAGTAATGAACTAGTTCCATTCAGTGATTGAGCAATTTCAACCCAATCCCCAAAATGAATGGTTTTACTCATCTCTAGAGAGAACAGTCTCCTTCAGCATGCTTCAAGTAACCTGAATATAGTGTGATAACGTATGATTGGAAGAAAACCAAAATTGCAGGTTGTGAGTCTATGAGAAAAACATGCTTGTCAAAGTGATAGATTCTAGCATGACAGATCAACAGTAACTTGTTCTGTTAACTTTATTTTGGCATCAAAGTTAGATGTGTTATTATAATTTACCATAGAAATTACAAAGTCTTTGTAATATATATACCATAGTCAGAAACTGCAGCATAACATAACAGCCATCATTCTACATTGTAAATTATTAAAAACAGTTTCAGACTAACAGGATCTTAGATAAATTGGCCCACTTTTGCATTCCTTTTCCTGGATGCCAACTGACAAACTGTATGAAGGAATGCAGATTCTAGAAAGTAAATAGACAGATACACAAACTGTCTCATAAGAAGTAATGTTAAGGCTTTTTCTCTTAATTCTCTAATATAGCTAATGGTTTTTTCAAAATGCTGAGTCTAGAAATTGCAAGGATAA
This sequence comes from Latrodectus elegans, assembly GCA_030067965.1. Lineage (NCBI taxonomy): Eukaryota > Metazoa > Arthropoda > Arachnida > Araneae > Theridiidae > Latrodectus > Latrodectus elegans. The sequence continues at coordinate 12,193,917 of CM057812.1, forward strand.
AATTTGTCAAATGAAGCATGGGTAGTAGCACATGTATGATTGTCTCATGGAGCTTCAAGTGCTGTTTTTTCTTCTATTAGATAAAGACTTAAATCTCATCCGAATTTCTAATGAAATAATGGGAATAAAACAGGGAATAAAACAAGTCATGTTTATGATAAGTCTAAGTACTTTATTTTGAATTCTGTATAGGATGTCATTGAATCTCCCAGAGACAAAAAGTTTTCCTTTATTGTTGAAAATGAGTCTTATATAGGATATATATGTAGTAGAAAGAACATTCTAGCCAGATATAGACAGTATGTCAAAAAATATTTAATAATTCATAGTCTTTTTAAGCTTGATGAGCAGAATTTTCAGCTTATTTCCTCCAGATTTGGATGGTTTGTCGCTCAATGGTCATTTTTTTAATCTGAAGGCTAATCAGACCAGGATCTATGATTTAAAGTGGATTCCGAACCACTACAAACATCCATGCCCAAAGTGGGATTCAAACCCATGATCCGTTGAGCCGAAGGCAAGAGCGCTAACCATTCGGCTGCCAGTTCGGCTATTTCCTCCAGGAGAGTTAATTATAAAGATATATGACAAAGTGCATGACACACACACACAATCCCATTCCTCTTAACTTCTTATCATTAAAAATCAAACAAGTCTCTAGTGATTTTGAAGGCAGAGTAAAAAGTTGAGAAACTGTTCTATTAATAAAATAGTTATAATATAAACTCTATAAGAAGATAACATATATGAAAATTGTATTCAGTATATGAGAAAATCAAAGAATGAGTATGTAAAGGTATTCATAAATGGAAACTAAACAAAGGGATGGGAAATAACAAAGAATAAGGTCCTTGCCTAGTGTATAATATACTTTAACCCCTATTTACTCTAAATTTGTCTTTACTTGTCCAAAAAAATTTAATAAAAGAAAAATATAAAATTTTTAAAACATAATAATAATATTTAAAAACATTCCTATATTTATTTTTTTTGAATGTTAAATATATTTTTCGGTAAGCAACCAATTTATATAAATTAATTTTTTAAATCTATTTTTCAAGAATTTTTGTTTTTAAAACTTGAACAAAATGGATATTTTATATGATTTATAGGAAAACAGTTAGGCCATTTAATAAGTAAATTTAATAACAATAATAAGCCTTTTAATAAAGAACAAAAATTATTTAAATAAATAATTTTTTTCATTAACAGTTAAACATTCAAGCAACTCTCAAAGTTTTGTTTTTAAAAAACATGCTTATATTTTAAAAGATTATATTTTCATATATAATACTTCAATAGGTCTCTCAATATCAGTTGAATTCTTGTCAATCCACACCAATGGAGTATCATAATCTTGGTCAGAAATTAAAATAGTTATGCTTTTCTTTAAGCTGCTCACAGAATTAAATAAATGAACTGAAGTAATGAATTCGCCTCCAAACAAATAACTGTACAGCACACTAAAAAGGAAATATGTTCAAAATTTATTTAACATGTATGTGAAAAACATTATTTTAATAATGCTGAAAATTATTATTGTTTTTAAATGAACTTAATATGTATCTCATCACAATGTTAAATGCACATTTTTATATAAAAAAGTGAGTTAAATTTTAAATTCTATTCTATTCAATGAGAGTTAAGCATAATATATAAACACAATATAATGTAATGACTGCAAAAAATACCACTTGATAATTAATAAATATCAAATCAGTTGTTTAGGTAAGCAAATTAGGACAGTATATAATTCAAACAAGAATATTAAAAAAAAATCTTATAATTTAAATTATAACAATTTAATAAAAAATTTCTACATCAGATTTGCCCTGAAAAATATTACAATTAAAAGTAATTTTTCAATTTTTTAACTACATATTATTTAAAATATAATTTTTTCATAAATGTAATTTACTTTAATTTAACAAACCCACAATTTAATAAAATAAATTGTTATCAAAATAATGACAAATACTTTAATTTATGCCATTATTTGTGATGACTAAAAGAAGAAGTTTTGTATCAATACATGAATAAGATATTTTTAAGAAAGTTATTTTTCCATATTTGTGATGAATATAGTGTTTTATTTTCTGTTATTTGTTCTGTATTTTAAAACAACACCAATTGACTTTTAACATTGCAGCTAATATTCAGATAGGATAATTTACTGTAACATTTTAAGTTTTAGCCTCAAACAATATGACTGTTCACTGCCTTTAAAATATCGTGGCTGTCCACAATGGAGAATGGTAAATGAAAAGCACAACTAAACAAAATGATTGGGTATGTTACTATAAACTGAGATCCAATAAGAAAAAAAAGATAATGTGTCTCTTTTAACATAAAATAACTAGATCAAAAATATTAATTATGAAACTTTCAATATATTTAAATTCAATTGGTCTTAAAATTGACAATTATCATCTAATGAAATAAAATAATATTTGCAACCTTGTAATTACTGGTTGGATATTTTTTTGTAAATTAACTAAATTACCCATTTTTTCCCTGGCTCTTTTTTATATTTCATTCTCTTGTAAAATTGCATCTTGTATTATTACCCATTTCCCTATTCCACGAAGTAAACAGCTAAAATGCAGGACTTGTGGACCAGAAAGTGGTGAGAGGACAAGACTGAAAACATATGGGGGTTGGAGATGGCAGAAACAGTTACAGAAAATGCTTGGATGGGAGCCTGGATCTCATGCCACTAGAAAAGACTGTTCACTATTCAAGTCTGACATTCTACTGGATCCTATAGGCTGCAAAATCACAAAGTTTAAGTAATCAAATCCTATAAGCCTTCCAACTGGAGAAGATATTTACGCCTAAACATGAGTACAGATTATAAGTCCCACAAAGAAAGGATGAACTAACAAGTTTTCGAAATAGGCTGGCCTAATAATAGAACTATCCCCCATAAATCAATGTTTCTTAAATATACAAGTTATTTTTTCAGTCAATAAGTTTATTTTTACTGAGGAACAACCTATTTTATTACTTTAATTAATTAGTGTAAATTATGAATACCATGTGGGTGCTTTAACTTATTGTTAGTAATGTTTAAATATTTGATATAAGTAAACAAATTTTGTATGTATGTAAATGGATTTGTAATTTTATGCTTAAATTAAAGTAATTTTTTTAATCGCAAAAACAAAGTCAGTTTCTGCCTCTATTTTCAGGTTTGAATCTGGGAAGAAAAATAATAATTATACAACACAATGTTAAAAAAAAAATATATTTAAATTTAAATATATTATTTTTTTTACAAATATTATTTGTAAACACAATATAATAACTAACTACACTATAGTAAGGTTATGGTTTGATAAATTATATTCTTTGCATTATAATAACAGGGAAAGGTCAGCACATATTTCTCAGAAGTCTTTTTTTATTAACAATGAGATTTTCTTCTTGTAAAGAATATAAGCAGTTCTACATTAATGCAGACAGTGATCCAATAATTTCCGGCAGATTTTGTTGATAATCTAGAATTGTGAGATTTATATTTAATTGCCGAATATTTTATGCAATATAAGGTGATGATTGTTCAGGCAAATTTGCTTTCTATTATCATGATTTTGAATGAATAATGATTTAGCAATAAAGACATACACTCTACAATATATTTAGAAATATTTATACAAAATAAAAAAAATTTAAATAGAACCAAGAAAAATAATATAAAGAAACTTGAAACTAAAATATTTATACAATACAAACAATAAACTTTGCTTAAGAATGTTTTCTTTTTGGATAGCATTCATAAGCAAGTTATACTTTGAATTCAAAATTTTCACAAGGAAATAGTTCACACAAGCTTGAAAAAGATTTCTTTTATTTTAGAAATGAAAATAAAAATGTCACATAAACAAAAGAATTACAATGGTACAACAATAAGAATTGTTTTAAGTAAAATAATTTTACAATGGATAAGAATGGAGATCATCAGTATTAGTATCATCATGAATATCAGATTGTTTAAATTAAAATTTATCAATTTCATATGAACATTTTCCAAATGCTAAATTATTACAAGAAAAATATTTTTATTTCTAATAAATTATTGATTAAATTAATTATTTTTATTTCTAATAAATTATATTAATAAATTATTATAAATATGCACAATAAAGCTATAAAATAATAACAAATAAAAATAATCATAAGAAAATGACAAAAATATAAATATTAAAAATAAAAAGCAAAGATATGAATTAGCCAATTATTTTGTTTAAAAATAAGCATTTTCAGAAAAGGAAGCCAACTAAAGATCCATGCATCTAATAATTTCTTAATGTACTTTATGTGAAGTGTTACTAATATGATATTGTAATAAGCTTAATATAAAATATTTAAAATAGGGACATAATTGTCTTTTAAAATATACACACAATTTTGCAGTAATATGCATTGAAATATATTATAGAATTTTATACAATACAAGTAATAAAATACTCAGAAAATTTCAAATATTAATTTATTTCATTACATTATTGAAATAAAAATTATACTCAGATCACTAAATTTAAGAAAAATCTTTCACCTTATAGTTGATTCATCAATCCATTTTGCTTTCTTAACTTCCCTTGATTTTCTGGAAGTAAATATATCTTCAATATGTAAAATACAGATTAGAAAAGACAATGCAAAAGTAAACAGCAAAAACTAAAGTGAGGAAGTATCAATGTTAAATATTTTATTTAGTTTATTACACAATACTTTAAAAATTTACATACATACATACATTATTAACAAAATATCATTTATAATAATATAAAAAAACATGTTTCCTTAAAATATATAATTACCTTGAAGAATTTGAATATTTTTTAATGAATCTGAAATCATTTTCTCTATATGACAGAAGACATTCTTTTTTATTTCCAAATGCCAATAAACGAGAGTTATCTCCACCATTAAATATTATGCAAGAATAAGGATCCACATCATCAAATGATATGATGAATTCAATAATTTCATCAACTTCCCCTTCAGTAAGACTTGAATTGAATTCAAAATCAGTTACCTCTGGAAGTATTCGAATAAATAATTCTACAACATTACTACTTTCATTAGTATCAGAGTCCAGAGCAACAAAAGAAATGTTCCATTCACCAACCTAAAAAAAGTATGCAATTTACAAGAAAATGTATTGTAAAATTACATACTGAATACTAAATTCTGTATAACACATTCAAAGTATTAAGAATTAAATTTCTAAACAGGAATTTTTCTTAAAATGTTTATTTTAATGTCAGCAGGGAGTAAAATTTTGCAAAATATCAAAATTTATCAATATGGTAAAAAGTTGTCTCACCATTTCAACCGAAATTCCAGTAAACAAGAGTTATGATAAAAAAACTTAAGTTTGACTTAGTTCTGACAGTCAACATGTTAAATGTTCCCCTTCCTTATGATACCACATGACAATAATAGAAAATGAAGCCTCAATTTGTCAATAAGTTTTTTTTTCTTTTTACATGAATCAAAAAAAAAAAAATCAAATAAGATTGATTCTTCTAGTATTTGAGTGTATATCGTTTATTAAAAAATAAGCAAAAAATGTTATCAGTTATAGTAATTATCAGAGTTATTTATTTTGAACTTATTTCCTAAAACATAAATAAATTTTTTGTATTAAAAAAATATTTAAAATAGTAACCCAGTAATTAAAAACAGCCATAGATTCTTTAACTCTATTTTTTTAAAAATGTCAAAAATAAGTTTTCCAATAATTTAAATTGTTTCCAACTTTGAAATAAAAATTTGAACAATTTTACTTTCTTTAATGTAGTTTACACATAGATATTTGAATTAGGAATGAAAAATGAAGATTTATTCTCATCATTATGTATTTTATTTTTAAAGCAAATCATTTTTTTTAATGTTGGGATTGATAAAATTTTGCATAATCTCAAAAAAAAACTGATTTGTGGCAGAAAAAACCACTGATGAACATTTAAAATAACTAATATCTTAAGACATTTACACATGACATACAAATAATGTACAATATAAAGAAACTATATGAACAGTCCTTGCAATGAAATAATTGCATACCTAACAGTGAAAATTAATTAAAATTACATGGATCAAATTAGTAAAAAATGTCATGATTAGTTTCCATGTTGAAAAATCTCATTTGGTGTTTGCAATACAATTCTGAATAAGAAATTTGAAGTTGTTGGTATAGACAATTACTTGGATGTGCTCATAGTTTTCAAGTAATAAATAAAATTTAAGCTTAACACAATGTTACTATAGAAAGTTGTTTCCCCAAAATTAGAGGAAAATTTATATGAGATTTTATTTTCAGAAATGTATTAACACATTGATACAAATTCAGTGATAGTATATTTTAACTCAAAATACATAAACAAATGATAATTATGTATTTAATTTATGAAGAAATGAAATAACTTTTTACTATGAAAGATATGAGCTAAGAAATAAGAAACATTAAATCAAGATCTTAATTTACATCAAAATTTAATTAAAAATAATAATTAAATATTTGTTCCTCAAGGGACAATTGAAAAAAACAAATTGCATAACTTAATTAATATAAGATATAATTTTAAATTTTCAATAAGTGTAAGGACGAATCGAAAAATTTATTTAAATTTCTACAGTGTAGATTGAGGTTGGTTTATGAACTAAATTTGTATTTAGTTCATAAACCAATCTCAATCTACACACTTTCTAAATTTATCTTTAATTTAAGTATACCATGTTATTAAATCACAAAGATTTCTGTAAATTTTAGCAAATCAGTTTAATCATTTTAAACATCATATCATAATTTAATATTACTCTCTTTACAGCATACATTATTTTTATCTCCTACTCATTTTGATGCACTCTGCACTTTTATTTTTCCAATAATATTTTGTAAATCTAAATAAATTAATATTGAAACTAAATAATAATTTATGAGTGAAACAACATGATCAAGGTTATTAAAATCATAAATGGTTTGAAAATCTATAACATTATTTACTTCAGAAAAAAAATGTGAAATTCTACTATCATCATAACCATTCTCAATGCTCCCATCTTCAAACTTCATTTTGAATTTGGTAACATGACCTATAAGAAACAGTTTAAGATAAATAACAGTAACATACTACTCCTACTTAGTAAAACATTTGTTTATTCTAAAATTCTATTATATTTAAGAAATATTAAAATGTGAAAATTGCAATATAACTTAAAAATAAAACTTAAATATGGTAAAATAATTTTATTACATGATAGAAATATGCACAATTTCAGTTCCAGAAACTGAATTTTGATTGCTTAAATGTTGGATAAACAATGTAAAAAACTTAATATGGAAGTATAGAAAAAATATTTCAGAAAAACTTTTATTTCATTTCAAAACAGTTTATATGATTTGAATATTCTATTTAACTATTTACTGTTTTAAAGATACATATTGTATCCTATATTTAAAATGATTAAAACAGAATTTTTTAAATTTATCTATATTATTTATTTTAGTTTTTAAAAGCCAAATTTTAATTATGAATTACTTTTAAAGTACTGTATAGTATTTTACATGATATTACGTATCATCAATGAATTTTGGCAAAATTAAGTTTCAATCTTCCTTGAAAACAAAGTTTAGAAATTCACAAATGTATAAATAGGTTTCCTGAACTTTACAATTTGGATAAGTATAAGGTTTCTCTGACTTTTTGTGGATATTTTTAATAAATATTATTTTTCATGATAATTTTTAACTATCCCAGATAGAAGTGCTGTTATATAATCTTTTTTATTGTTTAATACAAATAATGAAATAAATTTCAAAACAGAATGTAATTTAAATACTATATTTTTAACACTTAAATATTAACAAAAAATTAAAATATTAATTTTCGATTACTTAAATTACATTTAAAATAGAACCCATGCACTTGCCATCTACATTTCTCATACTGCACTAAAACAAATATCGATATATTACCTGAAATATAATTTTCAAAATATAATGTTGACTCAATAGGAGCATCACATTCATAAAGCCCTTTTAATTCTAATCTGTCATCTGGATAAGAACCATTTTTTATAAAATATGGAACAACTGTTAAGTTTCCAATTTTTTCATATATTGTAATCTAGAAAAGAAAAGTATATAGTTATTGTATACAAACAAATAATTTTCATATTATAAATATCTTAAATTATAACATTTTAAATTATTATCATAAAATATCATTTGTACTAAATAAATTATAACTATTGTATAAGTTCATCACTAACAAACTGCAAACACAAGCACAAAACATTATTCATATATAATTGTTTTAATAACAATTCCACTAAATTATTTACTTTAACTTTATTACAATTATTTCAGAATTTTACAAAATTAGAATTATAACTTTTAAGTGCCTACACTTTTTATCGAATTCAAACTAAAAACATAAACTAAGTCAAATTAAAATTTTTTGTTTCTCATTCTATGTTCAAATGACTAATTCATAAAAAGAATTTACAATTTCAACTAAAATCCAAATTACAGAAAACATCCACATTTAATATAGGAATGAAAACCATGAACATACTCACCCATTTATGCATCAAAATATCATTTAAATATCAAAATACTATGAAAATTTCACATCAGATACATTCTATTTATTCTGACTGGTCAAATTTTATGCCCCTAATATGATTTATAATATAAAATTCATATTTTAAATGGAAAAATTATTATTGATTCATTATTTTAATTAATACATTAACAATATACAAGAACATTTCTATACTACTGTAAAATATTTAACAAAATCTAGAATAGTAATTAATAGTAAATTAGTATATTTAATATTATTGAAGCAAAAGAAAAATTGCGGTGAAATTACTAGCTAAACAACAAATAAAGACAAAGTTTTAAATCAAAATTATGAATGACTTAGATCCGAGATTAAGTAATCACTTATTTTTCCTCCTTTTCTCAGAAAATTCATGAATGCAAAATACAATTAAAATAATAATTAGATAATAAGAAATTACTGTAAATAATAATTACAATAATGAAGATCTAAAACAATGAATTTAAAACATTCACTTTTTAAAATGATACTTCCTAATTATTCAAAAGACATTTTGTGATTAGAAACACAGATTTTTAAAATATTTTTTAATGCTTATGTAATGAAAATTATCTAATTGAACTTGGGACAGTACTTACTGCATAGTCACATCCATCACATAAAGGAGATAATTGAACAATGATTTATAATTTAAAATGATTCCACACAACCAAAAATATTTACATTTTACATAAAAATTGAACTCTCAGCTTACTGAATTTAAGAATTCTTCAATTAAAAGCCACAAAATTTTATAATAATAGCAAAATTTAAAACATAATTTTCATTCATAAAGTCAAATATAACTAATGGAAAACAATTATTTGAAATTATGTAAATTAATTTAACTGCAGAAAGCATTTATTTTATATTTTTAAATTGAATTCCTCTCTTTTTATCCATTTTTAGTCAGCATTCATAAAATTTATTCAGAAAAATGTGGAATTAATACTTAAATGTTATTTTTTACAGAAATACTGCAAATTCGTTTTTCATATATTATTTGCATCAAATCCAGATGCAAATAATGTTTAGAAAACGATTCACAAAACAAATGCTAATGATATACTTTAGCATTTGTTTTGTGAATCGTTTTCTAAACATTATTGGCATCAGGATTTGATATGAAGAATTCATGAAAAGTGATTGATATGAGGGATTTCAAATTCTCACTTTGAAATCCCTCATATCAATCACTTTTCAAAATGCTGTGTGTCAACTTACGTGTATATAAGAATGCATATTCGTAAAAGTTTTTGTCATGTTCTGATGCAATTTAAAATTTAATGTTGTAATTTTGCAAAAAAAAAGAGAAAAAGAGAAATTTTATCCTTTTATATTCACAAAATGAAACTATACAAAATTAATATATTATTCTTATAATTATCTTCCATAATTAATTTAATAAACATATCATCAGACTTAACATAAAAAACAGGTACAAGATAATTAATATACGCTAATAATGAAAATAAGGAAGTTACAATAGTAATTTGAAAATAGATAATAATTTTGTAAAATTAAATAATTTTTGAAATTCATATATTAACATCAAACTAGGATTACATTATGCTTTACTGGTAGCAATTTTAGAAGTTCCTTAATGCCAGAGAAAAATATTAAGGCATAATTGGAAATTATGGATTACTAAGAAATTAGTTTGAAGACTTTTAAGATTAGAAAAGTAAAATGGTAGTTTTGATATAAGAACAAGGAAAGATAATATATAAAAAATGCTAAGTGAATGAAACAAAAAATCAAATAACGAGAAAGTAATAAACATAAAATAGAATACATACCTTCACATATTTGATGAAATTTAAATTATTTATACTCAAATCTCTTAATTAAACACTAACATTTGAGTTACAATTTATTTCTCTTTAACTTCTGTACTTGATTCTCTTTAACTTGAAGATGTAAATATTTATTTAAGGCATAAAAATAGCAATTTAGTACCAAATATTTTAAAATATATTAAAATAATAGTTTTAATATTATAACTTACTTCAATGTTAAAAATTTCAAAATCAATTGGGTTAGATATATTGACATATACAGAAAAATTCCCTTCATATTCATAATCATGTGAAAAATTCATCTTCCATTCATCGGATTCTGATTCTATTTTTTGAGACTCATTACTTCCATCTCCAAAATATATTACATACATGACAGATGTTGGTAATATTTCCCCAGTAAATTCCAAATCAAATAAAATTCTTCCTAAATGCACAAAGTTAAAATTTATGTATTTCATACATTAAATTAATTTAAACACTATGATAAAAACATAAATTAATATAATAAGCACTTTTTATAATAAAAAAGGTAGCACTTTATTTTAATCTAATTGATTAATTCATTTCATGTTTAATGATTTTGGATTTCAACATGAAATAACCAAAAGATAATCATTTGAAGGGAGAAATTCTGAGTAAACTAGTATTTTCAGTCAGAATAGCAATGATCATTAGGCAAGTTGCTAGAAGTTTTATTATGGTTCATGAAGCCAAAAATTTACTCTAAAGGATTTTAACACAATTAACAAAATAGATTTCAAAGAATAAATTTTAAAAACGCAATAAAAGTAAGCTTAAATTTATTTACATTTTATAAATGTTTCTAACAATTCTTGTTTTGAGATTCTTAATTTTATATAATAAACACATATTTATATACTTAATGTCTTAAATTTCCATTGCTATTATATTTATTATTTTTTACAGAGAATTTACACCATACATAATATTTTGAATTTTAAAATTACTTTAAATAAAATTTAGGCAGCATATATGTAGTGTTCACACATCTTTGCCAGAGGACATGTCCCTTACTCACCCCATATTGTTATTGATCATTTCACTGTTTGTAAAAATTTATAGCTAACATTTCTTTGAAATTTATAAATTTGAATTAGTGGTATTAGAAAATAATAAATTTCTTATTATTAATAAGCGTTTCAAAAAATTCAAATATAGATTTAAGTACTTACATTTTAATACTTAAGATTGACTTAGTGTAACTGAGAAGGATTTGTCCCTAATTGGTTATGTTTTATATACAAGGGCTCATTAGACCAGGACCTACAGTTTAAAATTGTTTTTAAAAGACTACAAAAGTAAATGCCTGAAGTGAAAATTGAATATAAATGAAAAGGAAAATGAAGAAACAATTTTGTTAAAAAAAATATCTGAATGTGACCTCTTAGGTTTTTTTATGAACTAAAATATGTATATAAGATGCACTAAGCTGCCTTCAGTTAAAATTAAATATGCTTATGTTATAAATCAAGTCTGCAAAACATTAGGAAAATAATACATAATATTACAAGGTACAGTAAACAAAAGGTTAAAAAAGAATAATACTATTATGAAAACCTTTTTAGCAATGTTAATTATAAAAAATTAAATATCTCTACCTGGAGGAAGAGATTTGGGTGAATTAGAGTTAAAAGACCATGCTCTTCCAATAGGATAGTAACAATTATATTCCTTTGTAACATTTTCTGAATTCCATTCATTTGATAAAACCACTGTAAGCATGTAATTTCCAGCAGAAGAGCAAGAAAAGCTTTTATAAATACCTTCTTCTGGAATGGTACCTAAAAAAGGCAGATTTTAGACAGTAAAAACAGAAAAAACTATTATCCACAAAAAATCATTCCAAGATTAAGTATTAATTATCATCAATTATAAAACAAGTCTATTTTTTAGTGTAAACATTAACATTTAATACGACATTTACTCCTTAAACAGGATTTTAAAATCTGTCATTTTTTAAATATTAATTTCTTAATAAATTTGAGCAGCTGAAAAGCATATGGGCCATACAGATAAAAAACGATGATATTTTTTATACATATTTAGATGTTTTAAATGAGTTTTTAATTTATACAATTAACAAATCTTTTATTCATAATTTCTGTTTTAAATACATATTCAAATTATAATCATTATAAATTTGAGAAACAAATATTTCTTAAAGAATTTTTCTTTAAACCATTATATAAAAAATAATTCTATTATTCATTCTAAGAGAAAATAATAAATTTAACATAAAATCTGTATCTGAATTGTCTTCAAAATTTATAAGAGGTTTTTGGATAGTGTTGAAAATATTTACTAATATAAAAAGAGTTCATATTTATATTCATATGTACATAAATCTTGCCCAATATTTTAACTAATTTAATTTATCAAGTAAATACTATTCTTTTAAGATGCATTTAAAAAATACCATATATAAACTACATTTGCAAATAACTCTTAAATAATAAGAAATTTGAATTAGGAAAAAAATTGAAAGTTTCAAATGCTTTCTTTAGCAAATAAAAAAATTCCTAACATGATATTTTTAAAAAATAATTCTCAAAAAAAAAAAAAAAAAAAAAAAAAAAAAAATTCAAAAACGTCCAGACAGAGCCATTGTGTGTTGTTCCATTTAAAAAAAGTTCTAAGTATCCAAAGGACTAATAAAGGTTGAATATAATAGTTTTAATTTAAAATTAAAATTTTTAAGAATATATAATTGTAAGGCAGCAATAAATGCAGATTTAAAAATAGTCAATCAATAATTATATGCAAAAAAATAAAAAATTCTTTTTCTCCATTTTAATTTACTGACAAGAATCTTTTTATAAAGAACAAATAAAAAGTTTTAAGAAATCAGAATTACAAGAGGATGAACTATTATTTTTTATAAAATTGTTTTACAATTATATTTTTTGAGAAGTAAAAAAGAGAAAAAGCCAAGAATAATGAACTATTAACAGTAATTTATTTCATTAGAATTCTACAAATTTCTCCAGGCAAAAGTTTGTTAAAGACCTGAAGTAAAATTTTCAATATTTTAGAAATATATACAAGTGATTTATTCAAACAATTTTCAAACTAAAATTATTATTTGCAACAATTTTGTAAAATTAATTTTAAGTTTTCTTCACCTAAAATGATCACATCTGCATTTATTATCCATTTTTTCCTTTGAACCAAATACTGAAGTTCAATATGATGCACATAAGCATCTCAGACACTTTTAAATTAACATGAATTATGCAAGCTTTTTTCGCACGTTATTCATACAACTGAATAAACACTTCATTCATAGAATGCAAAAATTACTCAAGACATTACAATTAAAATTAATTTAAAATTAAGAAAAATATTAATTACCTTCAAAATATACTTCTTTATTCTCATTAGAATATTTCCATAACAAATTAAAATCACTTCCCAAGCCAAAAATTCCAAATTCTAAATCTTTCCCAATCACTGCATTAATAACTTCCAATTCTAAAGATATATTACTGATAGGAATTTGAACAAAAACTGTTTTATCTTCTGTAATTGTCTGCCATGTATCTAGTACTGATATTGATAATGAATGATTTCCAGTCTAAGAATAAAAGAAAATGCTTAAAGATGAAATGACAAAATATTATAGAAATTACTGATTGAATTAATGAATAATAAAAATTACACTCTATTTCATTAAGCTGAATCAAAATTCTTGACTCAAAAGCAAAGATTAAAAAGATAAAGAAAATTGAAAAAAAGTTTAATTATATAAAAGATAACAATTTGTAAAATATAACTCAAGTTAATACCCATGTCTGACACATAATGAATAAGTTATTTCATCACTGAAACAAAAATAATTTACTCAAGTTTCCCAAGTACAATCAATTACAAGTACAGCAAAGCATTAATAAATTTTAATGCAAGAAAAATAAAACTAATAGCTATAATTAATGTTATCAATTTAATGTTCTAAACAGTAATAAGTTTTAATACTTTGTACTTAAAATAATTAAAAAATAAATATGAATAAAAATAAAAATGAATTTTAAAATCTGCTCCTATTATTTACAGATTATATTCCTGTATAGTATAAAATTCAAGTTACGTAATCAAATATCTCATATTAAAATGACATCTAATCATTTACAACTTAACAAAAAGTAACTAAATAAAATGTTTTAGAGTATTTAAATATAAATTAAATTGCTTTAAAATTTATCATTCATTCAGTATTTCTAAACATTTGCAAACTAATGATAAGCTAAAATAGAGAAAAAATTGTAATCCATATAGAAAAATCTGAAAATTTTTAGTTTCCTTAAATTGTAATTGATATTTCAAATGTTATGCTGCAATATTTTAATATTTTTCATTAAAATTTAAATTTAATATGTAAGTAATTGTAAGAAATAAGACTAAAATTTAATTTAAAATAACTAAAGCATTTAAGATGAAAGCCCATCATTGATTATATATATATATAACCAATGATTCTTTCTTGAAGGACAGTGCAAACACTATTATAATGGGAACAATTTTTAAATAAGTTTCCAAGTTATAGTAATCAACCATATAAAATAAAACATTTGAAAAATATCATTTTTCAAAATATTGCATGCAATTATTAATACATGATTTTAGTATTAAATTGACTGATTTGGTATTAGCTGGAAAATATAGCAAGGTGACAAAAAAAAAAAAAATTTAGCTTTAAATCTATTACCCTAAATATTCATGCACACTAACATAACTAATACCAAACCCTTTGTTTTTTACTATAGTTTTAATCATTTCTATTCATCATTTTCATTACATGTAATTTCAATATGGCAATGACTTCTTAAAATAATGGATTTATTTTGATTCTATATTCATAGTCAAAAAACATTCATAAATGGGTAACATTCTATAAATAGGTAAATAATAAAAACGTGAACATCTTTTATATAATTACCTATTTATAGAATATTTACAAAACTTTTAAAATACAAACCATACACTTAATCATTTTTTTTTGAAAAGCAAAGCAAAAAGTTAAATAATTTTCAATAAAATAACTAATAAATTTTCTGAACTTTCAATGTATATATAAATAAATATAATATTAAGAAAAGCTCACCATATTATATGAGAACTGTAAGGATACATTAACTGGCTCAATGGTCAATATACGTGCACTGTGCAGTACACCTAAGCCTTTATTGTCTTTTAAGAGAATATCTTCAAAGCCATTTTCAATTTCCTCCTCAGTAGATTTTCGTGAAAAGAGTAATGAATTTTCTTTAGTTTTGAACCCAAGAATATCTCCTGGAAACAAATCTAATTGACCAATAAACTCAGAAGATACAAATTGATATCCAATCACTGCAGAATCAATAACTTGTGAATGACGAATTTCATATTCGTAATCTGAAGATGAACAGGAAAGTAAAGGATCCAAATTCGTACACTTCCCATCCCGAGAACATAGCACTTCTGTCTCATTGCAGTGTTGAATAACAAAAGAACTGCAGTTAGCTTCATCTCTACAATAATCCCCAGTTTCAATGCTAGACTTCAGAATCTTCAAATATAAAATTTAAAAGCAATTTAATATTAACCAAAACAAAAAAATATTTTATTAATAATTTTAAATTATGAATGATGATCATAAAAATCTTACATAAAAAGTAAAACTTCCTGGTTGCTCTACTTGAAATTCAATTCCATCTAGGCGGCTTCTAACTTTTACAGAGGAATGTGGTAGAAGAATTATTTTTCCAGACATATCCGTTTTTTCAAGTCTATTAGGGTCCTCCAAAATTGGATTGCCGACAAATGCATAATAAGGATCTAAAATATACAGATGAGTTATTACATTAAATGAAAATTAATTATTTCATCATGCAGTAGTAAATTAAAACTAAAAGTCATTTTGTCAAAATCATCAATGCATTTAAGTTAAAAGGAATTTAATAAATTGAATTGGAATATCTAATGAATTCAAAATTGTTACATATAATTGGTAATAATATGAAACAATTTTGAATAAATGATTAATACATGATTTAGGTAATAATATGTAACAGTTTTTCAAAAAGTATTTATAATTCCTATAAATACTTTTTGAAAAACTTTTATTTGTCTTGAAACTACCGAAAAGCACATTTGAATATAGTTTCATAAATAATCTAAGCATTCTCTTAAATAATTCAAAAAATAATCAAGTTCTCTCCAAAAGTGTAATTAAAAATTAGTTAAGTCTTTTTAATTGATTGTTTAGGTGGATTTAAGTTTCCTATTCATTGAAACTGAATCACAGAAAATTATAATACATCTTCAAGATAATTAGCATAAATAAATTACCTGGAATCTCAAAATAAAAGAGGAAATCAATTATTTCAAATTTTAATGAGACAGAGGATCCCTGCCAAAGTATTAATGAGCACTGATTTTGAGTAGATGGTTTGACTACCGAGGGACATGTGAGAGTGTATTTAGTATCCATTTCTTCAATTTTTATCACAATTTCATTGGATAATATCTGAAAGCAAATATAGATTTATATTAAATTATTTCAAATAGAGGTCTCAAATTCATAATATTTTGTGATGAATATTATAAAATTCTTAGTTCTAAAATAGTTATTTTAAAAATTTCAAAAATATTTTATTACATAATTTGTATAAAATACTTATAATTCCCTATTCAGATATTAGATTATTCTTCCATTATATATATATATATATATATATATATATATATATATATATATATATATATAATACTTAATGGAGTCCCCTGAAATATGGTAGAGCTTTCCATTTTGCATTGAATTGTTAAAAAAATTTAATAATTTGAAAATTAAGAAAGTGAACATAGATAAGTGTTATTTTATATTCTTTTTTTAAATAAACTATTTTTTCAATGTAATTTCAAAAAATTTCATTATTGGTAATATTTTTTCAATATTTTTTTTTTTTTTTTCATTTTAATAATTACAAAAATCACATAATTTCTTGCACTTCCAAGTTCAAATGCAGGAAATGTAATATTTCAAATCGCTATTACACTGAAAAAATTATTGTTGTTAATCAAATAGCCATCAAAGTATTAAAAATATTATTATATTCAAACTGTGCTAACCTATTGTTATAATAATTTTTCAATTTGTATACAAAATATGTTAAATTTTGTTCTAATACTATACAATTTGTATGAAGTGTAATCCAAGAAACTTACTATTTATAACTAAACTATGCAGAAATAATGAAAATAAATAACATTTTAGAAAATATTTAAGAAATTTATGATTTAAATTATACTAAATACACAAAATTGATTTTTGTTTGAATAACTTTCATTTATGGTATTTGTAAAAGTTCTATTTAATACTATTTTGTTTTAAAAAAGAGAAACTCAATTCATTATTTTAGGAGATATTTTACAATGCACAAATTTATTTAAAAAGGCAAGCAGCAATTATCATTCAAAATAAACTGAAAAAAAGTTTTGAATGCATAACAAGTAAAAGTAAGAACATAAAATCATCTCTGAAACTATGACAAAATTTAAAATCTGGAATATTTTTCATTACTTGTAACTTTAGATATTTGAATTAAATATTTTTATATTGTAAACATTGCTTATAGTTTTTTAATATCAACACTGACTTAAAAATCATTCCTATTTTTCATTTTGATTTTTAACATCATATTTAATTTTATACTTATTTTCTGAATCATACGCTCTATATTTTGAATTCAATATAAATAAAATATTGCAAAATATATCAATGTCATTTAATAAATTTTCATAATTTTTTATGTCATAACTGATAGAAAACTATTTATATAATTGTTTTCATTAAAAGTAAAATTTTGGTATTCTATAGAATTTCTCATCATACGCTTTTAATTATTGACAAGTAATTGTATTTTATAATAGATATATTTTTATATTAAAAATGTTCATCAATGAAAAAGCTTGGAAATTTTCATAAAAATAATAATTCTAATATAAGTTAATAAAATAAAATTGTACAGATTTGTACGAAACAAAATTTCAAAATTTCGAGGAGATTTACAGAATCGTACCAAATTTTCTATAAAATAGCTCATGTTAATTTCATTCTACATTTCATTTTTGGACAAATTTATATGTTATTTGATATATATATATATATATATATATATATATATATATATATATATATATATATATATAATTTTCAATTATATTTTTAAGTAGTGATAACAATAAATGTTTGTGAATGATTAATATAAATTATGATAATTAAAAATTAATGATTTCAGAAGTATTAAATGAATTTACAGTTACAATAGAAACAATTTCATTTAAGAGTCAAAACTCAACATTATTTCCTTAAAATTATATATAATAGTTATTTTTCGATTATAAATTTGCTTACTGGGTTCTCTTAAGCTAGGTTATAATAAACTTGAAATAGGTAAAAAAAATCATTTGTATAACACTTTATTTCGATAAAACTGAAGTGAGAAAAATGAAAACTATACAAAATTAATTATAAATTATGTTAATTTTCAATTTCTTCTAAACATTTTCTTTTTGACTGAATAGCATTGTTTTAACTAAAATTTTTTTTTTCCTATTCTGATTATTTTTAAATTATTCAACTATTACATATATATATTGCCGATTTTGCAATTTATTCAATAGATTGTAACACTTTACTACAATTATTAATAAGATTTGCTTCCCTGAAGCTCAAAAAAATATGTTTAAATTTAAAATCAATGTTAATTTTTTAATTCCTTCAGATTATTTGACATAACTTATTTTAAAGTTTTTAAGCTAAATTATCAATTTTCAAACATTCCTTCTTGATTATAAGTTCACCAGTTTTGTTAAGAAAAAGAAGTTTTTCCATTGTTATATATTATCTTTTTCTTGTTTATAGTCATCAACAAATAACTAAAAATTTTGACTAAAGTCATCAATGAAACTAAGCAGGCCTTGGCTAGTTATTACATTGATGACATCTTTTATGTTTTACATGTTATACCAAGGACATGCTTAGTCATGATTGATAGTTTTTTTTAAAATTTTTTATTATTAAATTGTTGTTTGCAGAAAACTCACATAAAACAGTAACTTGACCATGGAAGAACAGCAAAACCAAATTAACTAATTAAAGTAAGTGACAATATTTTTTCTATTTGGTAGTAAATTAAAATAAAAATGTAATTATTTTTAATCTTATTAAAATATCACTCACTTTGAAAATTATACAAATATGACTATATGATTTAAATTCTTAAATGAGAATACAAATTTCTTTTAAAATGTCACATTTAGATATGTTCATTTTGGATGGATTTGACAATGACAAGGAAAACTATTGCTTTTTCCTAAATCATTTAATTTTTTATAATTCAAGGACCTATATTTGTAATGTTTTACATAGAAGAAACTTTCCTAGTAACTTCCATATCATTGAAATTAAAAACGATTTCCAATTTAAATAAATTTCATGATCATATTTCCTAACTCTTAAATCTTTAAAATTTTAATAATTTTCTGATCTTTTGTACCAATGAAAGAAATATATATTTATAGTAAAATTGTTTAGCAATGAAATAATTCTGTTATTATAAATGAAAAATAAAAAATAAATAAAAGCTTTTACAAACTTAAATTAACTTTTAAAGTCAGGTCTAGGTATTCATTTCAGATAATAAGTTAACATATAGAATAATAAGAATTTGGGTTTTATGGCACAAGGTCCAGGCCTGAACATTGATAATAATAAGAAAAAGGTAGTAAGAACTTACACCATAAACACTCTGAAAAAATAATTTAAAATTAATTCAAATATAAGATTCTGTGGTAAAACTTCTGATATTTATTTAAACAGTCAAACCTTTTACACCTAAAGAGAATCTTTTCATGAATTATCAATCTACATACATAGAAAAATTACTAAATGTTTTTCTGATTTAATTTAATAAATGATTATTAGGAACTGATTTAATTATTATAATATAAATATTCTTTCACAAATGTTAGTCCATAAGTACACCCTTCCTCATTGTTTTCATGTACACATCAAATTTTATAATTAATATTGATCAGAATAAATAATACTATTTCTGAGATAATCATCAATTTATTGCTTCTATATAATCAAATAATTGCTTAAAAAATCTAATTTTTTTCATAAAATCTTTAGAGTACAATTTCATTTAGCAAAATTTGTAAATTGAAGATTACTTTTTAGGTAAAATTATAATTCTGATTTAACTTAATTAAAATCTAATTTCAAAAATAAATAATAGTTGTAACATTGTGGATTTTTAATACATATTATACAAATTTTGCTTTTAAATGAAATTCTCAAATTACAATAATCCATTGATTCAAATTTCCTTAATAAATATATCATTAGAAAATTTATAAAGCTTTAAGTTTTATTTAACAAATTTCATTAAATAGTGTTTAAAAAAATGAAATTTCAAAAATTGAAATGGGTATGAATGCAAATTCATCACGTTTCCAGCTCTCATGATCAGATTAATTACACATTTTTAAAAGAATGCATGTACTTTAAATAATCTTTTATTAATCTTTATTTATCTAAATTAATTGTTCAATATTCACCATATAGAAAATTAAATTGAATGTGGATAGCAATGGGTTTTAAAATCAAAGAAATTGGCTCCATTTATAATCATGAAATGTTTTTTTATTTTTAAAAATAATATTAGATAAAGCGCTTTTTTATTCCATGAGCTTCTTTATATATAATATGATTGTAATCAATCACTTACAATAAATTGTAAAGGAAGCTCTTTTACATTACATAGTAACTTTCCCAATATGATTTTGCAACACAGTCTAAACTTACAATTTAATCAGAAACCATACATTGGAGATCCAAATTGACTTAGTATTTTCTTAATTAAAATTTTGCTTACATAATTTTATAATAGATTTGCTTTTATTTAAATTTCAATTCTTTGCAGTCTATTTCCTCAGAAAATTCAGAAAAACAATACAAGAAAAACTCATAAAACTAATAATATTTTGAACCAAAATAAATGTTGAAAAGAGAAATTAATTTCTAGAGTTATTCTCTATTTCTTAGAAAGTTAATAAAAAAGTCAACAAATTTCCAGAACTTAGGAAAAAGTAAACATTTTCCATAAAGTTAAATAAGTTTCTCAGAGTTACTTGATTTCCATTAAAGCAATTACATATAAAATTCACTTATAGTAAATTCTAAAATTTTTTTTAATTTTTTCCTTTTCATATTTATTGAACACATAATCTTTTAGCAAAAACACCTTCTAATAACACTTTAATTCATTTAATTTAGAAAGTCATTTTATAGTTTTATATGATTATTATGCCACTAGACTGTATGTTTATGTGTCAAAAAACCACTTTATAATACATTAAAACTAATATTTATATTCACCACTCTAATTCCTGCATCATCTTGAACTGCAGCATATATAATATACTCTCCTGGAATTAAGTAATGCTGTTCAACCAAAAATGATGTAGTTTCATTACCACTATATTCAAATTTCTTTCCATCACCAAAGAAAATTCTTGCAATCCACTGGCAACTAGCCTCAACAGCAATTTTGAATTCCACACTCTCAGCTTTAGAAAAAAATAATTAGGTTAAAATTTTAAGGTTGGCTAGTTAGCTGATACAAATATAAAAGAAATTATCATAAGTATTCAAAGACTATACTCTTTTCAAACAAATGTAACAGAACTAAAAATTCAATTGATATTAAAAATAGTATAATGTTCAAGCTTTAGAAAGTGAAGATTTAAATTCATGACAAAAAATATCAAAATTTGCATGTCCTTTTATAAAAAAAATCTTAATCAAACAAGATTAAATATTTAAAATATTACATTTTATACTCAATTATTTTATTTATTGAAAAATTATTATTATAAAACATTAAATCTCTTATAATATAAAAAATAATTATAATAAATAAGTATTTTATTTATTAAACTTAAATAGCAAATCAATTTTTAGCCTTTATCAATTAGATAAGTTAAAATACTTTTTACAAACTTTCTCATACAAAATATGATTATTAAATAGTATTGCTTATAATCATTTATTGCATTATAAACACAACTTATTTTTCATTAAAAAATTTAAACTATATTACTCACAATCGTGACATTAAAAATGATGTGTAAACACAAAGCTAAAATTTAATATGTAACAATAAGGAATAAATCAATGATGTCATATAAGCAATGAATAAATGAAACATATTTAAGTAACAATGATGTTTTCTTACCAGTGTTGAAAACTTTATCTTCAGCACTAATTTCAATATTTGCAACATCCCCGATGTGATTAATTTGAATAACATAAATAACATCAATTTCTCCAGAACCACAAATTTCATCAGTATTTCCAGTGCAAGATACATTACAAAGTGATGAATCTTTCTCAATTAAATCTAGAGAATAAAATATTTCAATAAAGATGCAAATTAAAATAACTCTTTTCACAAAAAATAGTAATTTTTATAACAAGTTAAAATATAAAATAGTAAAAGATGTTTCAGTGCACATTGGATTAATTTTTTATTTTTTTATATCTCCCATTAATTAAATTATTTCCAAATATATAAAAAAAAATTTTTTTAATTTAGAAAAATCATTCAATTTAAGTGGAAGTTTTATTTCACGAGTAACATAGAAAATATCACAGATAAAACTATCAACATGCTAGCTTCTATTTAAAATTTACCTTTATTTCTAAATTAGCATAATTATTCTAAAAGTGCCAAATTACATTTTCTCTCATTTCAAAGCCCCTGAAATATTATAAATCTCTCAATAAAATACCTTATAATTTATCAGAAATGTAAGAAGTGTCATATAAATAACTAAATCCTGATCAAAAATTTAATCTTATAAATCAATAAATAAATTTACAAAATACAAGATGACAAAAAGAAAATATCTGAAAATATGAGTATTTCAATTCCAAAATTTTTTTCCTGGATTTACAATTAAAAATATAAAATTTGATGCTAACACAAACAATGATTAGATAAAAAAAATGGGGGCAATAAGAACTTAGTTTTAATACTAATGAGAAAAGAGACATGTGAACAATGCATTAAAAATAGATAGCTAAATATAATTTCAAGATCAAACAAATATATTTAATTAATCAAAAAATAATTGGATTTGAGATACATTTCTTAATCTCAAGAAATGATTGGCATTCTTCCAGTTGATTAAGAATTAAATATTTTTGTTGATTTGTTATAATAACAATTATTTGTAAATATTGCAATTTTTTTTTTACCTATCCTTTAACATATTTAGTTTGAGGAAGTAACAAATCAAAATATTGTTAATATACATTACTTATCCATGTTCAAGTATGTATTGAATTCAGTGTCTATTTCTTTTTGTGAAAAGAAAATTCAATTTACCAAATAAGAATAACTTGCTACTTATGAAATATTTCTGAAAAATTGTCGCTTTTGTAACTATAAACTAAGTTGTTACCTTCTGTATTGTTTCCACAAAAACAATATTTTCCAGATACTAAGCCAATGAATAAGAATTTAAATTCTGCACACTGTTCCAAGCACACATCTTGTGTTAAATTATTTGTATCATAACCTCCAGGCGAAACACGAAAGTCTGGTGCATCATGATTTACTTGATAGCATGTTTCATCCCCCAAAACAGCAAAATTACCTTGCAAAAAACTACAATAAATACACAAATTCTTATTCATAAATGTTTTAAATCAGAAATAGAAAGAAAATATTAAAAACTCACCCTCAGTCTCATAGAGCTGTAAAGGAATAAAAATATAGTTTTAATAAAAGTTAATAAATATATTTTAAATAAAGTTAATAAATATAATTTTAATAAAGTATTTAAAATTGTTAAAGTTTTTAGAATTCTTTATTAGCTCAAATGTGTAACTGAATGCAAATTATGATTTCATAGTTGATTTTTTTGAATTTGAAAAAAAAAAATTGTTTTTTGTAGGATTACAGCAATTTTATTTATTGTTTTGTCACAATACTATTTATTACTGATGATGTTTCAAACATAACAATTTTTTACAACTCAATTAAAGGAAAAGTACCAAAACTTTATTGTTACAAATATAACTTGAGATTCTTTTTACAAGAATATCATAAAAACATAATTATAGAACTTTTTCTTAGATTCAAACATTAAGATAATTTCTTATATATATATATATATGTATATATATGTTATTTTATTATTATTATAAATAACTTATTTCCATTTACAGGAACAAGATGAAATACTAGATGAGATGAATGAGTGTGCTTACATAATAATGAGAGAGAGAGAGAGAAGTTGGGAAATTACGTTTCACAGCATAAAGTTCATTATTTTTCAGTCATTTAATAACTAATTAAAAATAGCTTCAGCATGATTTTCAAATAATTGTTTCCTTTAATTAACAATCATTAGTTATTTTTAAAAATTTTAATTTATAAGTAAATAAAATTAAATTGCATTGAAGTACTTTATACGAAACCAATAATTTTTAACATTTACAACATTCAAAAATACATTTTTTAAATTAATTTTATTTAATAATTATAATAAAAGGTTAATTTTAAAAAAATAATTAAAAATTTTTTAACATTGTTTATATTTTATTTTGATTTGATATCAGTATTCATAGCAAATATCCATTGAATAGCAGACAAATATGAGTAAAATGTAAGAAAAGTGTTTTAATGGTGTATATTGAATGGTTTAAATAATATATTTTGAAGTGAGTCCTTACATACTAAAATAAAATAATTAATGATTTTATTTTTAGTATGTTGATCTGCTGATAGTTGAAATACATCAGGAATTTAATTCATACGAAGGATTATTATCAACTCCAAGAACAATAAAAACCTTTCAGGAGGTAGTTTGTTCTAATATATACTTTTAGTATAACTTAATTAAGCAATTGCTGAAAATGAAACGTTTTAAATAAGTACAGTTACAGTTAAAGTAGCACAAAAATCTTTTTCTTTTGCACCTGTCAAATTTACATAATTGGTTCAAATGGCTCATTTTTCCTGTGATAGAAATTTCAAATTTCAAATGATATTTAAAGTTAACTTCAAAGTGACTAAAATTACTTTTTTCTTTCAGACAATTTTCGTGAAATTGTTGAAGGTACTTCTTATAAATGCAGTATATATGCTATATATCTCAGCACTTTAAAATTTTAGCTTGATAAAAGCATCTCTCAATTAGTGTTTGAGTTTCTTTTTTTATATTGCAAATGTCTTACATGAATGAAATTAGATACTTTCTTAGAGATTAGATAGAGAAGACAAATAAGGGGGGGGGGGAAATGTGATGGTTTTTTATGTTTTCTAAACTAGTGTCTCGAGACAAAGCCTCGATCGTCGGCTCCAGATGATTTTGGCTATTTTTCATTGCGATGTTAATAATGCGATAAATTTATCTGATTAACAGGTTTATCTTATTGGATATTTTTACTCATTTTTTTCAAACTTACCTTTCTAAAACTTAGCATATTTTTTTGTATAGAATACAAAGTTAGTTTTTATAAACGAAGAAATTTATAAATAATAAAGTCGATCCTGCTGTAACAAAAACTTGTGCGTTTACCTGGCAACTCTTTCTGGAGGAACTATAACAATGAGATCCCTAGAAATCTTAAGACTCAAACTGGTTTCATCCAAGCTGCCCAGAGAGAATCCTAGTAGTATTGAGTAGAGACTATTTAATTTTACTCCCTCCTGCTTGTCCTATAGATTATCTGAATTTGAATATAAATCTTGATCTTATTCAGAAAGTTGTTAAAAAAGAAATGAGTGATATACAACTAAGATCTTTCGCAATAGAGACTATTGAGGTTCGCAGTCCTGAAAATGAGTGGTTGCATGTTTTCACTGATGGTTCTATGTTAAGAAGAACACTCTATGCAGGAGCAGGTATCCATTGCTAGCTTTTCAGTTTTTATTTACCAATGGGTCCTCTTTCCACAGCCTTTGATGGTGAAATTGAAGCTATAACAGTGGCTATCCAACAGCTATCGATTCACAGTCACTTTTTTAAAAGAGCGGTCATTTTGTCAGATTCTAAGATTACGCTTCAAACTTTTTTGAATAATAAAAATAGTTCCCAAAGAATTTTAGAATATAGACCTTTGCTTAAGGCTCTGGCACACAGAATTTCTTTCCAGTGGATCCCTGCCCATTGTGGTATTTTGAGCAATGAAAAGGCTGATTCACTGGCTAAAAAGGGAATCTTGATGGATCAACGCATGAATCCCCCTCTTTCATTTCATTCAACTAAATTGTTTGTTAACCTGACTCTCAAGAAGACTCTTAAACAAGATATGGTTCAACGTGCGACGCACAAGAGATGGAAGATTTTGGGGGAGAAAAGAACTGTTCCCGTTTTTCCAAGAAAGACTGCGGTGGCCTTTTTTAGAGGTCTACCGGGACATGATTGTTTGCGGGACCATCTCTATAGGATTGGATTGGTGGATTATCCGGACTGTGTTTTGCGTGACTCTGGTCAACCAACGACTTTTGAACATTTAAATTATTGTGTGGTTCTTTCTCAGTATGAGGGCATTGTTGAAAAGTATTGAAGAGCCCGTGAAATAATGGCTTAGTTGCTTATCTTCGGCATTTGTATATAATAAAGAATAAAGAATCTAATAAAAAAAATTTTCTCAGTTATATGTACAAAAGATTTTAGAAGAAATTTCTTCTAAAATCTTTTGTAAATATAAGTGAGAAAAATTTTATTAGATTCTTTATTATTTATAAATTTCCCCGTTTATAAAAACTAAAATTTTATTTTTTGAAACAAATGAGTTATACTTTGAATCGAATTACAGATATTTATTGTATTGGCAGCTTGCGATTTATCTTAGTAGAGTTTTTAATTTAAAAGATAAAAAATTTACACACTAAATATAAAAATATTTTAATTTTACGGTTTTTTTTATTGAAGCTTCTTAAAAATAACTCATGTATGCAAAAATAAATAAATAAAAATAAAAAAGTAAAAAAAATAAATAAATAATTTTTAACTAATCATGCCCCAAATTTTAATTAAATTAAAAAAAGCAGCTTGAGCTGATAAATTTATAATTAAATCAAACATAAAATATAGTTTTGTGATATGAGCATAATAAAGAGAAAGAAAAAAACTACTTGAAATAATGAATTTATAATGAAACCAGGCATTTCTCATGTAACCATGGTAAAGTGACATTGTTAGGTGCATTTAGTGAAAACAATTTATTTAATTTCACCCTTAATTTTTTACACATGATACTTCATTCCCATTTATGTTTATAATATCTTTATTAGAACACAGAAATCAGAAAGAATTGTGATAGTTGCTATCCACCCTTCTTTGGTATTTAATTATTATCCCGTCGACCATATATGCAAAAAAAAAATATGTCTTTAATGATGCGACTTAGCACCAAATAAATTATTAATAAAGTTTTAATCTATTTGTATTTTATATGCTGCAAAGATCAAAGTAAACTATTTTGCTTTTCCTTCATATTTCGAAAATTAGTAATTAAAATTTGCGCAATTCTGTTACCGGGTAATACATAAATACCCATTCTTTTTTACTTGATCGCTTTTTGCTCGTACACAAAAAATATTAAGAAGGTAAATAAGCAAATCAAAAACCATAGGGTTCCTGAAACTAAATTTGAGCAATATTCATATTTTATACTGACAAAGTATTGCAACTATTTTCATCAAGTGCACATGCGTTAGAATTCCCATCTGGAGCCGACGTTCAGGACTTTATCTTGAAACATTAGTATTTTCTATACATTCCAGCAGCAGAATTTTTGAAACCCACGAAAATTGAATGCATGATGCAATTTTTTTTCTACCTCAAGTCTATTCTCATGTCAATTCCAATTTCTTTTTCTCTTCAGTATGAAAACAATTAATATTAGTACTTTAAGAATTATTGTGCAATTTCACAAAATAAATAGTGATTCATGTTTATTTTCAATTTCCTTCTAGAAAATAAAAGCAGACAATTTCGTCCACTAGGATCCGTTGATTCTGTATGCAAGTATCTAATTATCATTGTTGTGAATATAATCTGTTCTGTTCCCCCAAAGAAACTACAATCTGTGTACGCAAGGAAGTGCTGGCAAACCTCAAGGGATTTTTTGCATGAAAAAATTTTCACCCATCCGTATTAAATATTCCAAAGGTTTCTCAAAACAGTTTGCAATTATTTCCGTATTAATAATAATCCAAAAAAGTCTTAAAAGTTCAAAATTCACATCAGACGCATGATCAATTTAAACGCCAAAGATTGTAATAAGGCATTTTCAACAATAACAGCGCAAATTGTTTTTTTGAGAGGATTTTCTTGATTATAGTGGGTGGTATTCATGTGTTTCAATAGAAGAAACCAAGAAAACTGCCAGGCATCCACCTTGAATATCTATCTACCATTGTTAAACAGTTACTGGGATCGAACACGTCAGCTTAACCTTTGAAAAATATGATCTTACCACTAGAGCTCGTTGAACTCATTATAGAAAGTTGTATGACATAAAAATTTAATTAGTATTTATTGAATGAATGTATAGAAAGGAAAGTTTCCTTTTGCTTATTAATTTTCGATGTTTTTCGGAAAGTTGGAGTCTCTAGTTTTGCTGAAAATGTGTTGTAGAAAGTACGAATCTAGTTATTATAACAAATATCGAATTATTATCTCATAAATTGAAGGAAATTTAAATTCCTGTCGATTAGCTCTTTTGATCAATATTATCTTGACACCAAGATACTTTATTGTTGATTGGTATAATTAAATTAAAATATGTCGGATGTCTAAAATAGTGTATTAAATTTGCAGAAGAGTGTTCTAAAATGGTCCAAAAGTTAAAGAGAATGAATTATTTAAATGATTAACAGCAGCGTAATGATGTGACAGGTAGGTTGGCGACATGCTTTTTATCAAAGAACAGGAACTGCTCACCTCTTCATGTTAGAATGGTCTACGGTATTTGTGAGGTTTCCAGCAAGATGCCATTTACCTCTATTTAATGTTGGTGGTCCATAGTCAAAAGTTTACATTAAGTTTGAGGAGGAGAACTTCACGATGTGTCTGGAGTCATCAAGCTATCCTGGTAGTACTTGCCTAACTCAAGCGTGGCCCCACCCAGACGAGTTTCCTATTCCCAGGGGTAGTTTACAAACGCATGATGGGATTAAATAATTAAGGTTTAAATTTATATATGAGCCAGTAAAGTAGTAATTTGTATTTGAAATATATATAATTCTATACTCTTTATGTTAGATAGGAACGTTGTGGTAGCGATTAATTATTAATAGTTGTAGAAATAAAAATTAAAAGTGGTTGCTTTTCAGAAAACTTATGTTAAAAGTAGCTGTTTTACCAATAAAAATATAACGTCTTTTTCTTTAAATTCAGTTCTTAATTATTTATAAAAACTTTATTTACATAAAGTATTCCGTCCTTGATAGTAATGGATGAAAATATTACCATATTAGAATATGAAATTTTATCTCAATTCATCTACTTCAAGAATATTGCGATAGTTAGAGTATGATATTTTTATTGTTTGGTACCTTTTAACTGAAATAACAATTCAGAGAGGAGTTGATTATTAATCATTAACATAATTGATTAGAATTGCTAAGTAGTTAATACATAGTTATTATAATAATTGATAGAATTTTCAATCATTTAATGTGAATGAAATTTACATCACTTTTATTGATTGGAATAATGTCATGAAAAAATTTCATGGTACTATGCAGTGTTCGCAATGAAATTTTTATTCCTTGTTTTTTCCACCATTTTACTTTTATCTCCAAAATTTCATATAGTAATAAAAAATTATGGTAAACTTAATTATCCCCACATATTTTTCTCTATTCTTATTTTCGTTTTCGAATGTCTGACAATTCCTATTTTTTATACTATAATAAAATTTTCAATTATTAAGAATTACAAACTTTTCTTGAAGTGAGGAATATATTATATTTAAACAGAGGTTTTTCAACTTAATCAGCATGCATAATTTAGGTATAAATTAACAATAAATAAATAAAATTAAAAAAAAATTCTTATAACAAAGGAAGATAAGAATAATTGATATGGTTTGTTTCAAAAGATCATCTTATTCCTTTATTAGTATATATATTTATAGATATTATTACTTCAATATTTAGTTATTACTATTGTTATTATTATCCGGATTAAAATTTGTCAAAAAAAATTTCTTTTAGAAAAAAAATTTCATTATAAGACAGTTTTCACATTTTACTATAGAGTTGTTTACGGTTATACATTTTCTACTATTACAAATATTTTCATTTTTTTAACATTATACTCTTTGTTTCTTATTTCCTGCATTTTCTGAAAATGACATTAAATTTAGTTAAAAATCTCAGTGGGGTATGAGCAAAAATTTTAGTAAATATTAATTTCAAGTTTTGAAAAAAAAAATGCTTTATGAACATATATGCGGTTATTTCACAAATGCCTATAAGAGGCTGCAGTGGCTGGTTGATTAAAATGTCGTTCTCATTATTAGAATGTAGTGAGTTCAAATCCTGGTTTAACCGAAGGTAAATCGTGTTCGCTCAAGGCGGCTAGGGCATGTTGAAAATACTTTGTGGTTGCGATGTCCTCCAAGTGGAATGACACTCTGGTGGTGCATGGTTAAGTATTGAGGGCTCTCCCAACATCTCCTAGAATAGAGGTAGCCAACACCTCCAACACTGTAGGAGGTGTTGGCTCTCCAGCTTGAATCTTGCTTCTAAATGACGAAGGCTCCCATAAGCCTGTTTCCTCTAACTGGCCGAGTCCAACTCAAGGCTAGGTATGGGGAAGTATGCTGGTGCAACAGCAATTAATGTCTACAAACATTGCATATGCAATCATTGTGAGATTTCAGAGTATATGTTATAATAATTTAATTTAGTTTGCTGTTGCCTCATAATTCTATTTTTATTGTTCGATTTTTAAACTTTCCATGAAAGAAATTATGTGATCATTCAAGCCTTTTACTATCTTAATATTGAATAAAATATATATAATTACAAATAAAAATATAAAATGAATACAAATAAAAATAAAATGAATTTTTTGGACACTCCAAAATATAACTAAATAAAATAAACAAAAAATAAAATATCCAAATTTCAAAGCATCTGTTTTCTATCACATAGCAATTCTGTAATGCTTTTTTTTTATAATTATATTTTATAATTTTTAAAAGTAGTTTTGTGGTGAGAAGTTATAAGAAATCTTAAATTATTAGTCCCTTGAATTGGCTTAGGAATAAGCAAACTGAAATAGTTCTTGAAATTTGTTTTAAAGATTAATATTGTACCAGAAAATATTTTTGCACAAGCTACTTTCATAAACTGCCCGCCAACTTGTCTAGTGGTCTGCGTGCCTGACTACGGATAGGGAGGTCCTGGGTTCGAATCCCGGTTCAGGCATGGATGTACTTTTTCTCTCTCTATTCTGTCTTTGTCCTTTCCTTGTGTGTGTGAATGAACTATGAATGATGCCAACCCTATAAACAGGTCCCTATGGCATGTGTGAGGGTGCGATGGTAACCCTCACATATGCCATATGTCGTGCAACCGGTGCAACGCCTCGGCGGCTAAGAAGTCTCTGTGTCTGACCCGTTCCTTGGTATCAGGGAACAATAGATTAATAGACTCTGTTACAGTTATAACTGTCTGCAATTGGAAAAAAAATTTCCATAAACTTCCAATACCCTAATGGGTAAAGCCTCATTTTCTCAATAGGAAGGAATATGATTCTATATCCTCAACCATCCTAAAATGTTGAAATTATTTTTATATCCAACAGAATGAACAGTACTAAAACAGAAAACTCGTGTTCAACACTAATCATTGTGGAATAACGATAGATGGATATTTTGACACTGCATATTGGACAGCCTTTTTTCGAAGGCCCTTGAATGAAATTTTTAATATCCACAGAGTAAATTTCATTAAAGTAGGATTTTCTTACAAATAGTGAGTCATATTCCCATGTCGCAAGCGTGGAAACTCGGCTTCAAATTCCTCTGACTTTGTTTAACAGTGGTTAAGATTGGAACCGGATTTTATGTTACACACAGCATGATATTATATGCTACAACTTGATCACTACAATGAATCAGTACATGAATGGATGTTGCCCTTGTTGTTCTGTGTGCACTTTTATTGCGGTAAATGCTTGGAAGTGTTTCAGTTTTCTCTTTTGCGACACGTACATACGGACCACTATCAGTGAAAAGTTCTAGATAGCAATTTATAAGGGATGGATATTAAAATGCAATATTCCTTATACGTTAGACGGTCCATTACGGGATATCAAAAATATTTTTGATGTTTAAAAGAAGTGTAATATGAGAGATGTATATATATTCAATACTGTTAACCACTAATTTGCATTAAGCTGCTTAATTTCAATGATTACATGATAACTTTAATTTAATCACGCAAATCATTACCTATGTAAATCATAAATTGTACTTCACAGATATTTTCAACAGTAATTTATTTTTTGTACACTCTAGATTAAAATTTTACAATTAATAACCATCAGAAATTCAGTGCCATGCACTACTGTATAGTATAAAATTATTAATTCCTATATCATACCTATTAGAATTTTTTGGTATATATTACAATTCTCTCTCTCTCTCTCTCTTATATACATATATAAAAATTAATATTCTCTATTGTGATTCCGTAATTCGTAATTTTCTATGACGTTGACTTTCTAATGCTATTGACAACAAAATTTTAAATTAAAGTTTGCAAAACATAAATATTTCTTTAGGAAACATATATTTTATTTTTCTCATCATTAATTCACACACTTAAAAAATATTTTCACATAAATATTCAACCAATTATTCAGTCAACAGCTTGACCAATGAGAAACCTTTTCATACGGATTTTAATTTGTGTTGTATCTTATTTTTAAGCAAATTTTTGAAAAGCAATGAGAAAGAAAATTCTTCCTGTTTTTATCAGAATTATACAGTACAGTTGTTGATTCAAATCCAGTTTTTTAATCAATATAAAACAACATATTGAGAAAATTTTTTTTAAAAAGGTGTAAAAAAAATGATGATAATTTCTAACAAATTTGCTAAACTATTCAAGTCAAAAATTTATTTTATTTACAAAATATATTCAATTATTTTTTTAAAAATGAATAATATAATATTAAAAAATTCCTTTTTAGTTACAGTGTCGAATTGTTTATTTGTGTTCTGGAATTTTCTATATTTCATGCAGATATTTCTCTGAAACCTTTGGACGAATGTAAAATATATTAAATACAAATTTAAAAATTACTTTATCATTTGTCACACATACACAGTTGTAAATTTATGATTACACTTTAAATGTATGAAATATTAAATTTTTAAAGGTAAATAAAACGAGGTGTGCTTTTTTAAAAACTATTTCAAGAAAGAAAAGCTTACTGAATAACAATTTATAAAGAATACTTGTGAGTATGTGTGACAATGAGGATATAAATCTATTCAAAATCTAAATTGTTTCAGAAGTAATGTAACTTTACACAAAACAAAGCTACTATCTCTTTGCATTAGCTATTGTCTGAATATTAAGCAAGAGCGCTGCACTTGGCTTAATATTCAGACAATGTTCTATGAAGGAAAAGGTTTTGGGTTCGATATCTCAACCACTATTAAAAATGGAAGCACACAAAATGCACTCTATACAGTTCATGGTGAGACTTGTTCAACTCGTTTTCTAAAGTTAGTAATGTAAAAATCTTGCTTGAGAAGATCTTCCGCTTTAACACAACAAAATGTCCTCGGTTATGAGCTTTTCGAATAATATCATGTTCTAATGCAGCGGTTCCCAACCGCTGATCCGCGGCACACCAGTGTGCCGTCTGAAGCACCGTGGTGTGCCGCCGGGTCTGGGTGTCACGGCGCTGTGCAGTGCTATAACTCCTCCCCCTGCCTCCCTCCCCATGAGACGCAGGTAGACGCCTCACACAGTGTCAGAAAGACAACGGCTGCTGTGAGGAGAGAGACACTGATACTGCAGTGATGGACAAGTTTTTGAAAAGGAAAGAACTGGACTCTGAACAAAATCTGGAGCCAGATGAGAGCCCGAGTATGAGTGGGGGTCAAAAGAAAGCAAAGATGGTTAAATTCTCTGGCGCAAGGCAATATAGCGAAAGCTATATTTCAGTTGGATTTACTTTCACTGGAGATGAACACAAACCAACTCCACTGTGCGTGGTGTGTGGTGAAAAGCTAGCTGACAGTGCTATGGTCCCAAGCAAAATTAAACGCCATCTCCAAACGAAACACCCTTTGCTTCAAAACAAGAATGTGGACTATTTTGTTCGCCTGCGTGACAACATGGAGAAACAGGCAACTTTTATGAGAAAAACAACAAAGGTAAATGAAAGAGCTCTTAAAGCTAGCTATCAAGTTGCTGAACTTATAGCCAAGACAAAAAAGTCGCACACTGTGGCAGAGACATTAATACTTCCTGCCTGTAAAGCTATTGTAGAGGAGATGCTCGGACCTGAAGCAGCAAAGGAAATAGCCAAAGTCCCTCTCTCAAACAACACAATTTCCAGACGTATTAATGACATGTCTGCAGACATCGAAAGTGTGGTTTTGGAAAAGATCCGTATCAATGAGAAATTTGCATTGCAACTTGACGAGTCTACTGATATCAGTGGACATGCTCAACTCTTAGCTAATGTGCGTTTTGTTGATGGTGATGCAATTAGAGAAAACTTCTTTTTTTGCAAGGTATTGCCAGAAAAAAAACAGGAGAAGAAATTTTTCGGGTCACATCAGAATACCTTGAACAAGGAGGACTTAAGTGGGAAAACTGCACAAGTGTCTGCACCGATGGAGCTGCAGCCATGGTCGGGCGCACCAAAGGCTTTGTAAGCAGAGTGAAGGAAAGAAATCCAGACGTGATTATTACGCATTGTTTTATACAACGCGAGGCCCTCGTAGCCAAGACTTTACCATTAGCCTTAGTTCATGTGTTGGATGATGTTGTGCGCATGGTAAACATTATAAAGTCACGACCCATGAAAAATCGCATATTTGCAGCTTTGTGTGAGGAGATGGGAGCAAAGCAAAAAACTATGCTGTTTCATACGGAGGTCCGGTGGTTGTCACGTGGCAAGGTCTTGGTTCGTGTGTATGAGCTGCGGGAGGAACTTAAAGTGTTTCTGACAAATGAGGGGTCAGATTACGCAAAGCAGCTTGTGATGAGTGGTGTGCAAGGCTGGCATACCTGGCAGATATATTTCATCATCTGAATGAGTTGAACACCCGAATGCAAGGCCGAAATGAAAACCTGCTTACAAGTGCAGATAAAATAAATGGATTCCGTTCAAAGGTGCAACTCTGGCATCAACACGTGGAAAGTGGCAATCTTGAAATGTTCACACTCACCATGCAATGGCAAGGTGTTCACACTGCTGCACTGTGTGAGATAATAGTTAAGCATTTAAAAACTCTTGAGGATAAGTTGTCATTTTATTTCTCTTCAGTCTCCACTGAATGCCTTGACTGGGTTAGGGACCCTTATAGCTCAGCATCAGTTGTTGGAAAGGAAATGACTTTACAGGAGCAGGAGGAACTAATTGAACTGAGACAAAATCGTGGTTGCAAGCTAAGATTTGCTGATCTACCTTTGGACAGATTTTGGTTGGATACTGCCAAGGAGTTCCCCCTTCAGGCAAACAAAGCTATTTTGACATTGCTCCCTTTTTCCACTACATATCTGTGTGAGATTAGCTTTTCAAGCATGATTGCTATGAAAACCAAATACAGAGAGACTGAGAACTGTTGACGAAGAGCTACGTGTGTGTCTTTCTTCGATTCCAGCCAGAATATCAACTTTGCGTTCAGCCAAACAGGCCCAGGTTTCGCGCTGAAAGTATTTTATAATTTTTCACTATTCTGTTTACTTAATATTTCATAATAAAGTAATTATAAAATACTTTCTTTGTGCTTATTTGATTCCTATTCAAGAGAATTACTTTATTATAGTCAGTATAGGCACAGAGTTAATTTTTTAACATTTTCTAATGGTGGTATGCCTCGTGATTTTTTTCCCCGCGACAAGTGTGCCTTGGCCAAAAAAGGTTGGAAAACGCTGTTCTAATGCTTCTGCTACCACTAGTAATTCCCGACTACTGTAATACTTGTATAATATTCCTTCAGCTTTTGCTCGACTAAGGATTTCAGCAACTGGAGATGTTCATCGCTGTTTTGTGCAGCTGCAATTCTGGCAGTCAGTTCTCCTCGAGAGCGAGTAACCATCAAAATGGCGTTTATACTTAAGGCATGTCTCATTTGCTTCCCAGGTCTATGAACGATTTCATATTCAAACTCTTCCAAAACTAATGCCCACCGAGCTATTTTAGGAGAGATGTTTTTTTTAAAACATGGTTTTTCGAAGAGCATTACAGTCTTACAATTTTGATTTTAGATCCCAATAAATAATTTCAAAATTTTTTAAGAGCTTCCACTATAGCTAAAACTTTAAGCTCGTAACTACATAGCTTTTCTTGCTGGGGGGGGGTCTACTTATGTAATGAATAGGATGAAATTGTCTATCGTTAGATTTCTGTAGCAAAACAGCACCAAATCCCAAGATACTTGCATCTGTATGTATTTCTAGTGGGGCTCCTTGTCAGAAAATATGAAGAACAGAACTTTCTGATACACGGAGTTACGTATTTGTTCTGTTTTGATATTTTTTATTAAAACTAAACATTTTATTTTCATAGATTTCGGCTCGCGAGCTATTAACTTAAGGTTTTGTTCGGGACGAAAAAAATAAATACATAGCTTTTGCAATTCATTTGGAGTGAGCCAATTTTCAGCTTCACGAATGCTAATATGTTCCCTAATTTTAAAATCAAGAGTTTCATATAATTTATCGGAAACCACAAGATCACACATTTTTTTTAAAATCGTTAACCTCCCTTAGTCTACAATAATAATCGAAAGTTTTCCTAAGCCGTGAAGCGAACTGTACATTGGATTCTGTTGAATATTTTTGTGAATTTTTAAAATTACGTAAGCACTCACGCGGTGTAGGCTGAAATTGTTTTAGAATTAATGCTTTTAATTCCTCATTGTTAGAAATTTCCGTTTCAGTAGCATAAGACGAAACATTGTTACATTTATCACTTAATAAATTAATCAATATTTCTGATTTTAATTTAGATGGAACATTTTTCGCTCTGTAAGCTTTTTCAAGGGATTGAGAAAAACAAATGCAGAGCTTCTGGCCTTTCGGGCACAGATATGGTGGGAGTTTTAACACTTTTTATCAAATTTTCTAGGCTCCTTGAAGCCGACTCAAAATTGTGTTCTGCATAAGTTACATTTTCACTGATTGCAGCTTTAAGTTTTGAAGCTCAATTTCTCTTTCGATTTGAGCAAATTTAATCCTTGCTAACTCGATTTGAGATTGTTCTTCTAATATTTTATTCCTTTGATCTTTTGTGATCAACTTGACTATACCTTTTATAAATTCGGGAACAGTTTTCATAGTATCAGAATTTTCAATAATTGTTTTAATCTCTATAACTTTAGCTTCCGCTGGAACATTCAAACCCAGTTCTTCAGCAATAACTCTTAGCTTTTGTTTCCTTATATTAAGTAAATGAGTTATTTTTAAAGAACAACGAATCACAATAAAAACAAATAAAAGTATTTTACCTCAGTTGTTGCTGGTAATCTGAGGTTGTAGATTTCGCGCGTATTCGGATTTTAATTCAATTAGTATGATCTTCACAGGTTATTTCGATCCACCGTTCCGTTATTTCCATTACAACTATAATTTCAATCCCAGTAGAGCCCCCATAAAATTGTAGAATGTGTCAATGGTTAGCAAGCAAAACACAGTTTTAAAAACCGGACACATACATTAATTCTATAAATATTGGACAAACAATAACATTTAAAAAGGACAAAGCTATTTTGCTATTGTGCCTACTCTCACTAGAGACAATATCATGTAAAACAATATTCGAAACAGTTATTGGCGGAGCATTTACTAGCGTCCGCAATACATACGCAGGTGTCTCTTTTTTCCCTGAAACACTTACTGTCTGTGTTGTCTAGAAACATGCGTGATGCTCGCTGTTTCTACAATTCTGGATTCTACCTACATACCTACTTCCCTCCACACACACACTTCAGAAATATGCAAAAAGTGCAGTCTTATAAGATACCAGCTTTTTGAAGGTTACAGAAGTTGATTGTAAGTGCTGATTGAGAGAAGGTGTTTAAAACTTTCGTACAATTTGTTTTTAAGACATACTCGTTTCTATGACTCCAGAAGACGAATGGAAGATTTTGAGCGCTGGCGTGCTGTGAGGCGCATTAGAAGCAGGACGTCGATCTCAGATGTTGCTCTTTTTCTTCAGTGTTCATCATTCTATAATTTCAAACAGTTCCAAATCACACATGCGGTTGTCCGAAGGCCTGTAGCCTGTCGCTCAAGAGTTACAAACCCAGCGGAAGATCGATATATTGCGATTTTAACCAAGCGCAGAATTACCTCTACTCGTGTGACATCTATGGTTACAGCGTCCATTGGTAAGTTGATGTCTGCAGATACTGTACGCCGAAGATTACATTTGAATAGAGTGTATGCCCGGTTGCCTCGTATTTGTGTTTGTCTATCCGTCCAATCAAGAGGGGCATGATTGAAGTGGTGCCGGGAGCATGTCAATTGGACTGTGTCTGACTGGGGCAATGTCATGTTTACTGATGAGTCAAGATTTGCTCTGGATCCAGATGACAAGCGTTTAAGGATATAGTGTGAACAAGGAACACACATACAGTAAAATCCCAAGTAAAATACGCAATCAGCTCCAAAACATCACCGAACATGACGCATTCCGAGATGTAAGATTTATGGTGCGGGCAGGGATTATTTCATTAGGATACCATACCGACCTTTAAACGGGATTCTGTGACAACTATCCGGTATCGAGCTCTAGAGAGAGATTGTACACTGCAGCAGATGACCCTTGCTTATGTTTTAATGGACGAAAACGCACATCCCCATAGAGATGGCATCGTCTGTGACTACCTAGAGAGTGAAGAGATTGCACATATGGCGTGACCAGCATATTCACCCGACCTTAGTCGCATTGAAAATCTTTGGGATGGTCTTGGCCGTGCTGTATCTTCACGTTTCCCACCTCCAGCCACTCTTATTGAGCTGGAAACTGCTCTACAAGAAGAATGGATATTATTTAATTCTGCGGTGGTTGACTACCTAATTGAAAGTATGGTCACAAGGTGTAAACTTTGTATACACATGAGGGGGATCACATACCCTATTAATGTCCTTTTTTCATTTTTATGCTGTTTATTTTCACTTTATACACAATTCTGCTTAAATCCCTAGTATGTCATTATCTGTTAACTTGCAAAAATTTAATATTGTTTTCATTTCTGTATATAGTTATTGATTTTATTTTATGCGTAAATATATATGTTACTTTTCTGTTGAATTTTATGTAGTCAAAGCAGTCATTATTTGTTGATTTTTTTGCATTTTACATCTTTGTGTCTAACTTTTGGAAGTGAGTGTATATGTACACACATACACACACACAATCTATTTAGGAAGTTAATCGAATTTTTGTTGATGGTTGAATATACAACCGCTAATGGTAATGGAAAGATATTTTTTATAAACATTTTGATGTCTAACTTAGGTGATGTTTAATTTTAATGGGGACCATGGTAGGGGGGTGGTTGTTGTTATTCGACCAAGATGCTTCCCTGTACCTAGCCCTGAGTTAGGCTCTACCAATTAAATAGAAGCAGCCGGGTGGAGTCTTCGCAATTTTGAATCATGGACCAAGCGAAAGGCCCACAATACTTGACCTGCCACCCCAAGAGTTGTCATTTCACTTGGAGGACATTGCAACCAAGCCCAGTTTCAACGTGCGTCAGCCAACTTTGGCGAGTATGACGGATCGTCGCTTCTCCGGAATTCGAAAATCTCGTTTTTTTTAAATTTTCGTTTTTTTTAAAAACATGGTTTTTTGTGTGTGTGTGTGAAAAGGATTACAGTCTTACAATTTTGATTTTAGATCCAAATAAATAATTTCTAAATTTTTTAAGAGCTTCCACTATAGCTAAAACTTTAAGCTCGTAACTACATAGCTTTTCTTACTGTGGGGGGGGGGGGGGTTCTACTTATGCAATGAATAGGATGAAATTGTCTATCGTTAGATTTCTGTAGCAAAACAGCACCAAATCCCAAGATACTTGCATCTGTATGTATTTCTAGTGGGGCTCCTTGTCAGAAAATATGAAGAACAGGACTTTCTGATACACGGAGTTACGTATTTGTTCTGTTTTGATATTTTAATTAAAACTAGACATTTTATTTTCATAGATTTCGGCTCGCGAGCTATTAACTTCAGGTTTTGTTCGGGACAAAAAAAATAAATCACATTGCCTTTCCAATTCATTTGGAATGAGCCAATTTTGAGCTTCACGAATGCTAATATGTTCCCTAATTTTAAATCAAGAGTTTCATATAATTTATCGGAAACCACAAGATCACACATTTTTTTAAAATCGTTAACCTCCCTTAGTCTACAATAATAATCGAAAGTTTTCCTAAGCCGTGAAGCGAACTGTACATTGGATTCTGTTGAATATTTTTGTGAATTTTTAAAATTACGTAAGCACTCACGCCGTATAGGCTGAAATTGTTTTAGAATTAATGCTTTTAATTCTTCATTGTTAGAAATTTCCGTTTCAGTAGCATAAGACAAAACATTGTTACATTTATCATTTAATAAACTAATCAATATTTCTGATTTTAATTTAGATGGAACATTTTTCGTTCTGTAAGATTTTTCAAGGAAATGAAAAAAACAAATGCAGAGCTTCTGGCCTTTCGGGCACAGATATGGTGGGAGTTTTAACATTTTTTATCAAATTTTCTAGGCTCCCTGAAGCCGACTCAAAATTGTGTTCTGCATAATTTACATTTTCACTGATTGCAGCTTTAAGTTTTGAAGCTCAATTTCTCTTTCGATTTGAGCAAATTTAATCCTTGCTAACTCGATTTGAGATTGTTCTTCTAATATTTTATTCCTATGATCTTTTGTGATCAACTTGACTATACTTTTTATACATTCGGGAACAGTTTTCATAGTATTAGAATTTTCAATAATAGTTTTAATCTCTATAACTTTAGCTTCCGCTGGAACATTCAAACACAGTTCTTCAGCAATAACTCTTAGCTCTTTTTCCTTATATTAAGTAAATAAGTTATTTTTAAAGAACAACGAATCACAATAAAAACAAATAAAAGTATTTTACCTCAGTTGCTGCTGGTAATCTGAGGTTGTAGATTTCGCGTATTCGGATTTTAATTCAATTAGTATGATCTTCACAGGTTATTTCTATCCACCGTTCCGTTATTTCAACTATAATTTCAATCCCAGTCGAGCCCCCATAAAATTGTAGAGTGTGTCAATGTTTAGCAAGCAAAACACAGTTTTAAAAACCGGACACATACATTAATTCTATAAATATTGGACAAACAATAACATTTAAAAAGGATAAAGCTATTTTGCTATAGTGCCTACTCTCACTAGAAACAATATCATGTAAAACAATATTCGAAACAGTTATTGGCGGAGCATTTACTAGCGTCCGCAATACATAAGCAGGTGTCTCTTTTCTCCCTGACTTACTCTCTGTGTTGTCTAGAAACATGCGTGATGCTCGCTGTCAACTAGCGACATGTATTTACAATTCCGGATTCTACCTACCTACCTACTTCCCTCCACACACACACTCCAGAAATAGGCAAAAAGCGCAGTCTTATAAGATACCAGCTTTTTGAAGGTTACAGAAATTGATTGTAAGTGCTGATTGAGAGAAGGTGTTTAAAACTTTTGTACAATTTGTTTTTAAGACATACTCGTTTCTATGACTCCAGAAGACGAAAAAACTTTCGTACAATTTGTTTTTAAGACATACTTGTTTCTATGACTCCAGAAGACGAATGGAAGATTTTGAGCGCTGGCGTGCTGTGAGGCGCATTAGAAGCAGGACGTCGATCTCAGATGTTGCTCTTTTTCTTCAGTGTTCATCATTCTATAATTTCAAACAGTTCCAAATCACACATGCGGTTGTCCGAAGGCCTGTAGCCTGTCGCTCAAGAGTTACAAACCCAGCGGAAGATCGATATATTGCGATTTTAACCAAGCGCAGAGTTACCTCTACACGTGTGACATCTATAGTTACAGCGTCCATTGGTAAGTTGATATCTGCAGATACTGTACGCCGAAGATTACATTTGAATGGACTGTATGCCCGGTTGCCTCGTATTTGTGTTTGTCCATCCGTCCGTCCAATCAAGAGGGGCATGGTTGAAGTGGTGCCGGGAGCATGTCAATTGGACTGTGTCTGACTGGGGCAATGTCATGTTTACTGATGAGTCAAGATTTGCTCTGGATCCAGATGACAAGCGTTTAAGGATATGGTGGGAACAAGGAACACACATACAGTAAAATCCCAAGTAAAATACGCAATCAGCCCCAAAACATCACCGAACATGACGCATTCCGAGATGTAAGATTTATGGTGCGGGCAGGGATTTCATTAGGATACCATACCGACCTACACATCTTTAAACGGGATTCTGTGACAACTATCCGGTATCGAGCTCTAGAGAGAGATTGTACACTGCAGCAGATGACCCTTGCTTATGTTTTAATGGACGAAAACGCACATCCCCATAGAGATGGCATCGTCTGTGACTACCTAGAGAGTGAAGAGATTGCACATATGGCGTGACCAGCATATTCACCCGACCTTAGTCGCATTGAAAATCTTTGGGATGGTCTTGGCCGTGCTGTATCTTCACGTTTCCCACCTCCAGCCACTCTTATTGAGCTGGAAACTGCTCTACAAGAAGAATGGATATTATTTAATTCTGCGGTGGTTGACTACCTAATTGAAAGTATGGTCACAAGGTGTAAACTTTGTATACACATGAGGGGGATCACATACCCTATTAATGTCCTTTTTTCATTTTTATGCTGTTTATTTTCACTTTATACACAATTCTGCTTAAATCTCTAGTATGTCATTATCTGATAACTTGCAAAAAATTAATATTGTTTTCATTTCTGTATATAATTATTGATTTTATTTTATGCATAAATATATATGCTACTTTTCTGCTAAATTTTATGTCAATCAAAGCAGTCATTATTTGTTGATTTTTTTGCATTTTACATCTTCGTGTCTAACTTTTGGAAGTGAGTGTATATGTATACACATACACACAATCTATTTAGGAAGTTCATCGAATTTTTGTTGATGGTTGAATATACAACCGTTAATGGTAATGGAAAGATATTTTTTATAAACATGTTGATGTCTAACTTAGGTGATGTTTAGTTTTAATGGGGACCATGGTGGGGGGATGGTTGTTGTTATTGGACCAAGAGGCTTCCCTGTACCTAGCCCTGAGTTGGGTTCTACCAGTTAAATAGAAGCAGCCGGATGGAATCTTCGTGATTTTGAAGAATGGACCAAGCGGAAGGCCCTCAATACTTGACCTGCCACCCCAAGAATTGTCATTTCACTTGGAGGACATTACAACCAAGCCCAGTTTTAACGTGCGCCAGTCAACTTTGGCGAGATGACGGATCAACGCGCCTCCGGGATTCAAACTCACAACATTTCGATAATGGGAACGATGCCCTGATCAACCAAGCCACCGCGGCAATAAGGGTGAATAGTTAGGGCATTCGTTCTTGTTATTGGAAGGTAGTGAGTTTAACAGCAGATCCTTCGTGTTTGCTAATGGCTACTGAGGCACGTTAAATATATCGTGATCGCAATGTCCCCCGATTAAAATAATATCTCTGGGGGTGGCAGGCCAACTCTTGTGATCTTCTAATTATTCCCTTGTTTTAAATTACGAAGACCCACTTACGGGGCTATAATGACATACTGATAACCACACTATATAAGATATCATCTCATCCTTCCCTAGTAGTATTGAAAGTTGGAAATCCATGTGACAGAGCATTATTTGACGACATGTTCCGTTTCAAAATTTTGATTTTAGAGTTGGCAATTAATTCAAATCGTAATAAACGCTAATATGAAATTCCTGTAATGTCATGCTAAGATGCAAGGAGCTCTGCCAGCTTCAAAAAAGAAGACATTGTTTTCTATTTTTTTTAAAATTGGCTTTATGTAACCACTGAATTGATATCAGATCCCTTTTTTTTCTACATTGCTACAACGTAATTTTAAGTATGGCAACTTTTCACTGACTTTTTAAAAAATTACTTTTTCTCTCATTCTAATAGAAGTATTCCTCGAATCGTCTTCTATAAGTAATGTCTTAGAATGCACATGAAAGCAGTCCCGATTTC
The DNA here is from genome assembly GCA_030067965.1 of Latrodectus elegans. NCBI lineage: Eukaryota > Metazoa > Arthropoda > Arachnida > Araneae > Theridiidae > Latrodectus > Latrodectus elegans. The sequence continues at coordinate 12,238,864 of CM057812.1, forward strand.
AACATTTAAAAACTTTCTATTTCTATAAACTTTCTACCGATTAAACTTTACTATAAACTTTCTACCGATTTCAACATTTAAAGTAAGTTACCTGGAAAATGACATTATCGTCACTTAAAACGTGTATGATAATGTCATTTTCCAGGTAACTTACTTTGCTACAATTGTAGCAAAGTAAGTTACTTGGAAAATCCCTAAAGAGAAATTCCCTTTAGGGAATTTCCAGGTGTTCCACGCTTCATTGAATTTATTTTCATCTGATCTGTAATAAGATTTCACTTCGAGTCTTCTTTTTAAGTAAATAGAAAATATTGTTATTTCCCCCGCAAGTTAGTAAGTATTTCTCTATGAAAAAAACCTACAGTTATCAAAAGCTGGTGGTGTTGACTGCTTGGTTACATGCACTGGGAATAATTTTTTAAGCTTTAAGATTTTTCTATTTAATTTCCTTCTAATTATTTATCTTATAACCCATTTTTTAATGAAAAAATTATGTATGCTTTAAAATTTCTTTTTCAAAGTATATCTTATTTATAGAAAATATTTTTTAGCACGTAATGAATAAAATTTGATTTTTAAGTACTGTGTTGTTGTAGATAAAACATTATTTATACTTAAGTACTCTTCAGGCAAATAAAATATACCGCAAATATTACACCTTAGTACTAAAACTTTAATAATAAGTTATTTTCATAACCTATCTATACAAAAACTTAAAAAAATATATTTATACTGCGGAATTAAGAACTGAATTATATATTATGATTTATGGGAGAAAAATAGTTGTCATTGGAACTATCAATTCTAAAGATGTTATGGTAAGTAAGCCAGAAATTTAATAATATAAAATGCATACTTTAAAAATATCCAACTTTGATTAATACTTTTCGGAGTCACTTAAAACGTGTAGGATAATGTCAAATACAAAATCACAACTTGGTTTAACCAAAATTTGAAGACAAATTTTAAATATATGTATTGAATGATAAATAAGATTAATTTTAAAGAAGTTGGTTTACAGCTGTACATTTTAATTAATACATTTTTGACAACATTAATGTGCTTAATTCTTCAAGTGAACTAGCAATAGCAACTTAGTTTATAGCATTAAGCTATTTATTATTTATATTCATTAATAATTCACTTGTGTTCATAAATAATTCACCTATATTCATTAATAATTCATTCACAGTCATGAAGGAAAATCTTCACTTCTATTATTTATATTGTGAACAGAATTATTTTCTAAAGTCCACTGTAAAAATTGTATCATCAGTTATTAAATTGCTTTTAAAATGTTTCATTCCCCAAAAAATATTTAATAATATATTTTTAATTTGAAAAAAAATCTCAAAAAATATAAAGTAAACTCACCACTCCAAAAGACAAAATCATAAGAAATATTCTAATGAAATTCTTCATTTTTCCAAAGCATGTCTTGGACATGCTGTTCCATTCGTGGATGGTGTCCTTTCAGCAGCAAGAAATTGAGAAGTGTTTGCATAGATCTTAAAACAGTCTCCATAGAAATGGCATTCAACTCGGAAGACAGCGAATCACGTCGGATCAAGTTGTTGCACATGGCGTGACACAGATGTCGCGTGTGATTTCTCGCAAAGTCCGAGATATAATGTCCCGAAAGAAGGGCTTTTGCATCTGGTTTAATTTCAATAATTGGATCATAAAGGTAGCAAACTGGAATGTTTTCTCCTTCCAGAATGCAGCAACCTATTAAAAATGCATGAAGTTTCGTCGACATCTGCCAGTGAATGAAATAAACTCTGCGCGAAATGTTGTTTCCATAAGTTTATTTCTCTTAATGTAAACTTATGTTTGAAAAAAACAAATCAATTCAAGCTGAAAATTTAATAGCTATTTCAAATTGTTCCGTTGCCTAGAGAACAGAGTTTACTAAAGGGAGGCTTCCCAGGAATAACTCATTCACAATATTATTACTTACTTTATATATTAACTTATTATAGGATTTGAAAAATTTCACGTACCTTGATTCAAATCTTCCAAAGTGATGCTAACGACACATTTCCTTGTAAATCATAAATTCGAATATTTTCTTTAAAAGCACTCTCTATAGCCCAGTAGAGAGTGCTTTTAAGGGATGTACCTTTATTAGAGGTCCGTCGTTGGACCCAAGCTGCTTTTCGACAATGTGCGTGCTTGAGATTTTGCTTTGTTTCTTCAGTCCCCTGCTACATGTAGACACAAATGTCCCTCTATGAAATGTCCCCGAAGAAATTATTGTAGGGAGAATATTCAAATATATTTTTTCTAAATATATGCATACATGTGCACCATATGTTAATCAGAATAATTGATATTGTATAACAATCTGATTAATCAATCAATCAATTTGATCTATTTATAAAAGGGATTTTAAAGAGATTTCTTAAAACTGGTGGCTTTTTTTTCACGAGTTTCAATAATCAAAGGAATTTCTGAAATTCTCTTTTTCAGCTAAGTTCTTGCCATTCCTTTTTATCCTTAGCGTTGTTCAAAATACAATTATTTAGTTGTACGAGAAATTCTTCGCATTTTACAGTTTTTATCACTGTTTCATAGATTATGTACACAGGTAATTTTTTTAATTACAGCAAGAGCTTCAAAAATTAAAAAAAATTTATTAGCTTTTCGGAAAAATTTGCCAATTGAATCCCATGTTAAAAAATTATGTCTCAAGCGAAAATGATCTAGAAATTTGTGGATTTCTCTGACATAACCACGATAGTTAAATAATGAAGAGACTCGAAAATCTCAGAAATAACCATGATAGTTTAATCATGAAGAGATGGTCAAATTTTTCGACATAACCACGATAGTTAAATAATGAAGAGACTCGAAAATCTCAGAAATAACCATGATAGTTTGATCATGAAGAGATGGTCAAATTTTCCGACATAACCACGATAGTTAAATAATGAAGAGACTCGAAAATCTCAGAAATAACCATGATAGTTTGATCATGAAGAGATGGTCAAATTTTCCGACATAACCACGATAGTTAAATAATGAAGAGACTCGAAAATCTCAGAAATAACCATGATAGTTTAATCATGAAGAGATGGTCAAATCAATTTTCGAAATATCCTTGATAATTAAATAATGAGCAAATTATCAAATCAATATCACTGATTTAACCAAATATATTGCATTTTCTAATATTTGTTCATCAATCAGGTCAATACATTGACATACTATCTTATTCAAACTATCAAATTGTCAGAAACTGAAATAAATATATACGATCGTTTTCCTCTTTAAGTTTAATCACAATTATTCTTTCGCTATGCTGCAATCTTATTTTTTCGCAATTTATTGAGCAGTAGTTGTGAGAATTAAATGATGCATTTTTCTGTATTACCTACTTTTTTTTCTTTTAAAGGCGTTGTTCTTTCCATTTATAGCTTTTGAATATTAGCTAGTACTTTTGCGTTTGAAAATGGCTATTTAATCCATTGAATATGTCAATAAGCCTCAATTAATATCTATGAGAGACTTTGATTTCAATAATTTTCCAGGATCATTGAACCTGACCTTAATTGTCTTAATAGTTATTGGAAGTCGGTCGAAATTAGCGACATCTGTGCTCGTGGTTAAAGTTAACCTTCACGTGTCGTTAATGTCAAGGACAATAGCAGAAGCATCCATTTTTAAAGTCAGTAACCTTTCTATATTTATGTAGCTTTTTTTAAAAAAAATTCTGAGTTTAAGAGATATTGAACTATCTTGAAAAGCAGATGCTATTGAATATTTTGGAACACATGTCTGATTTGACAGTTTTCATTTTATTTGTTTTTAAACTCTCCCTTTTATTACAGCTTGTTGATTTACATTTAATTTTTATAAAAGTTAGCATATAAGATGAGGATTTCTGAAGTAATATGGATTAGAAACAGTTTTTCGACTTAAAGGTAATGAAGGCATTGAAATTTATAAGTGTAATAAAAAGTTATTTTCGTCAATTCAGGTGAAACTATTAGCTTTCATCAGTAAATATTTTGCTACATTTATACAAAATTAAATTAAAAAAGATAAACAATTGTTATAGGGCTTTTTTGAATTTGAAATTAAAATGAGTTTCTATTTCTGAAGAAGCAGAAAAACTATCGCAAAATTTAATTAATTGTTTATGATTTTCTTTGTATTCTAATTTGTATTATTCTATTGCATGCAAAATGCAAACTGCGGCACGTAAACTTGACCCTTAAAGTCAACACATATAATAAATTATAATGTATTAAATATGGTTATTCTCGAACTATGGTAGCCTAGTGGTTAGGGTATCGACCTTCCGTCTGGAAGAACGGGGCTCAGTTCCCAATGCCACCAAAGACTCAACGAGTACATGTGATACACGTGTTTGTTAAATCTGTGGAATCGAAAGTCCTGTGATTGGTCGTTGAGCAGTTACCATAGGTGCAATGGTCTGGAAAAAAATCCCCCCCTTTAGATCAATATCAAAATTGAGGGAGTGGATCCTCTGGTGGTGCCATCTATCAGAGGATTTAAAGAGTAAAAGTCTTACTCATGGTGCTCAAATTAAACGAAAAACGCACCCTACTGATTTAAATTAGCATAGCCAAGGCATAGCGAGCTCGGATTGTCCAAGTGTTCTTCACTCCCTTTCTCACTGCTAAAAGAGGGCTTTACCTTCTTTACCACAAATAGACATACTTAAGGAAATTCATATATATTCTTGTCTGTTCTTGTATTGTGATGCTGCTGATGTGACATCCTGACTCCTAATCTAGAGTCTTTCAATTGTGTGTAAATTGTTTCGCATGTACTCTTTCCTTTAATCCCCAGGAGTAAAAGTCACAAGTGGACAGGTCAGGTGATCGAAGAGACCACAAGTCTTTGATGATTGTCTTTTCAGGTATAAACACCTCAAGCACATAGGGCAGTCATGATCTGATCTGTTCCAACTTGCGCTGTCCTGCTGAAGGTAACATAACTGAAACTTCTCTTCTGGAATGTTTGAATAAAATTCTTCTTCGATTTCCAAACCGAAAATTCTCTGTTACCTATAATCTCAAAAAGTATAGGTTCCCAAACATTGATTTTATTCCTTAAATGTAATATATGAATAGAAACAAATAATTGTAAAAAACGCAATATTATACAATATTACAGCGGGCCAATTTTACGTGCCGCCACTTTGTACATTCTTTATTTTTCAAATAGATATTCAAAATGGTAGCAATTGACAGTTCTGAGTTAAACCATATTATCCTACGTAAAGTACAAAAATTCTATTTATATTTTGTTCAAACAAATTTCTGTTAACGAAGATTTCATTTTCGATTGTAAATCATCTAATTTCATTAAAGAAATTGGCATCATATTCACAAACGCGTATTGATCAATAACGAGGAAAACGATCAGTAAAGTAATGTCCTTAAAAATCATATAAATTATATTATCATTCAAAATTATATAAATTAAAGTGTTTTGTTACTTCCCAATTTGACATCATTAATTAAGTAGTAAAGACCAATTCTCCAATAAGCCGACTTATGGCAGAGTGGTTAGCCTTCCTAACTCTTGAGCTGTGGATTTCCGGTTCGAGCATGGAGGTTTTTTTTCTCTCTGAGTTTCTCTGTCATTTTTTCTGAGATGATTTATGAACGTGGCTCACCTTATAAACAGGTTTGCGGTTGTATGGCGTGGGTAATGCTACTCGCCTCCATGACTTGGTTCAAAGGTGCCCACTGGGTAACGACAAATGGGTAGCAGTTTTCGGCCTTGTTGTGGCGAAGGGTTAGTCACCCAAGTACCCACCGTTATTAAAAAAAAGATTTCCAATAAAGTAATATCGGAGACAGAAATTATATAAGCATTTAAACTTAGTAAGTTAAAAAGAAATATTTCTGTATGAATTATTTTGCTCTTTCATGAAATCGTATCTCAATTATTTTTATTTTAAGAAATAAGACGTACTGTGTCATACTGCACGATAAATTAATTTCAATACTTTATAGATTCAGTCAGAACAAAGACGAAAAGGGAAATGAAATTCGTATTTTACAATAATACGAAAATCCTACAAATGGTCATTTTTTATTGGAAAAGATCATGTAAAAGTAACTAAAATAGGCCAATATTATTGCATTTTGCCATCAAATAATATTGAACTAGTTCAAATGTGAGGGGAAAATGCAACTTATTAGTATCTTAGAATTATTTCGTTACTTACTTTTGCTTTTGCAAAAATTTTAAGCTTCGAGACTAGTTGGCAAGTACGATGTTCTTAAAAGTGGACAGTTGACTTAAAAAGTATTCTGGTATTTCTTCAGTTTATTGCCAAATGTACTTGCTATTAGAGGTTAAATTATCTGAATGATATAAAATACAAATCCTTAAATGTTCTTAGACTGCTATTCATAATGCTTCAAATAAAAAGGATTTTTTTTGGAAAGTATAAAAGATTCCGGAAGAAGAGTAAATTATTGGCTTGCAATGATAGACAAAACAAATTTTTAACTTTGAAACTAAAGGAAATTATGCATTTGTAATTTAACATAATAAGCAAAAAAAAAAAAAAAATCTCACTTGTAACAGTCAATAATACTTTGGATCAACTTCAAATATTGAACTTCGGAAATTTAAAAGAAAACAAAGACTATTGATCTTCGTGAAGAAGAGAGATTGAAATTGAAAAAGAAGGTCATGGCTTGGGAATCTATTTGAAAAAAAAAATATCTTTTCGATAGAAAAAGGACTCAGTTTGGATAGCTGGGGAGTAATATCTAATACTGATTTGATGTGTGAAAGACACCTTTGATATCTCTTTTGTAGGCACGTAGGAAGTGCAGCTGCGACGATGTGGAAAATTTTTCGCATGTGATGAAAATTATGATCTGCAGTGCGATCCTGGAAACTTGATTCGAGTTGTTATTAACAAATGCTTACACCTTCTGGTACTTTACACTTTATATGTTTTGCCCTATGAGGTTTTCACTGGAAATTTCAACAGTGTTGTAGTTAGTTACGACACTTGAACAAGCCAAGCTAACAATATCATTGGTTATGTGAATTTAAGTCAGTAGGGTGCATTTTTCGTTTAACCAGAGCACTATGAAGATAAAAGTAGGACTTTGCTTTAAATTCTTCTGATAGATGGCACAACTAGAGGATCCTCCCTCTATTTTGACATTGATCTGAAGGAGGAGGAAACTTTCTCCAGACCATTATACCCATGGTAACTGCTCAACGACCGATCTCGGGACTTTCGATTCAACAAATTCAACGAGCTTGTATATCGCATGTATACGATGAATCTTGGGCGGCATTGGGAATCAAACCCAGTCCTTCCGGATGAAGTGCTGATGCCCTAACCACTAGGCTACCACGACCTAAAATTTCAAAAGTTCAATGCTCTATGCTAAATGTTTAAAAGTAAGTTAAATAAAGAATGAATGGAAATTGCAGTCCCGACTTCAATTATACCAAAAGCTAATGTTGGCCATTTAGCTCGTCAAGTGCACACAGATGTAGGATTCCGAAAAGAAATTAGAAGTAGCTATTATAAATGGGACAAGATTTAAAAAATTTTCTTTCTAAAACCTGATTAATTCAATGGCTAACCAAGTATTTAGAGTTATTTGGAAAAATGGTGGACTAATTTGTATTTGATTTTGTGAATAAGAAAATTATTTTTCTTGTGATCTTATTATTTCGTAACATATGTTTATAAATAGATAAATTTTGAGATATTTAGTAAATTTAGAATATCTTTTAAAAATAATATGAAGTTATTTTTTTATTTCAGACATTTTTATCCATTAATTAAATATAAAAAATAACTGTAGTTATAGTAAAATTCTCAAAATCTTAAGAACATTAAAGGTTTCTTAAGAAACCCACCATGGTCTTATAATTTTTCAAGACATAGTACATGACTACTTGTAAGAACACAACCGATAACAATCTTATCAATGTATTTTCAACATTCAGCTATATGAAAATTGTTTTTGAATAAATACCTTTAGAATTCCACAAAAAGCAATCAGGAAATGGCTTATTTATGACACCAAATAATGGGCAGTCAAACACATGGAAGCTGCTGTAAGGTTCTTTTAAGTATCCATTGAGTATTGGCTTTTAATTTTGGGTAAATTTTCACACGTCTTAAGTCTTAATGAAACCATGAAATCTTCAAAGCAATCAATAAACGAGCATACTGAAGACAAAAAAGCGATATGCAAGTCTTATCACTATGCCACAGTGCGAACGAAACAGCCTAATTTGTTACTCTGTCATGAGGCCTTATTGTACAGAACGACTTTTAAGAAAACCTATATTTTTCCGTTATGGAACCAAAATTCATCACCAAAATTTTGTCAAATTCGCCAAAAAAGTCATAAAGTCGCCATCGAAACGTTCTGCCAGATTAATTAGTCTGGAATTTTAATTTAAGCAAAGTCGTAAAATAAATTTTGTCAAACAAAATGAACACCAGGAACTGATACGCCAGTTTTTCTTGAAGCTATAAGCAGTAGACATGGTCGTAATTTAACGTAATTGTTATTTTATAACAGTTATCTACTCAGTGTAATTAGTTAAATAACTCGTTACTTTTAAAATGATGTTATTTAATAATAGATCTATAAATCTTTCAGAGTATCTGTACAGAGTTTACAATTTATTGGTTTCGCAGTTTAGTTGGCCTATTAATTTTAAACGTCAGTAACAGCATTTCGATTGGAACAGCAATATTTAATACACTTCAGTATCACCAATAATAGTTCAATATCGGCAACAACAGGTCAATATCCACAATGAGGTGTTCATAAATAAAAATGAATAGTTTTCCGCTATTTTTAAAGCATCAAAAGACGCCAATTTTATTAGTTAGTTTATAACAGTTATTGATAATTGTTATCTGCTTAAAATACAACATTAGTAACATGTTATTGAAAAATAACCGTTTGGCACATCTCTAATAAACAGTATTCCCTCCCAAGGTCTTGTATTCTATACTGATGGAAACAGATTTGACTCCAGAAAAATGGACAGTGGTATTCTTAAAAAGAGTACGGGAGAGCATGGGTATTGTTTTAGAAATTCTCATCAAAATTCAATTTTTCACTCTGAGCTTACTGCTGTTAGATCTTACTTTGGAGGATCATGCAGATGATATTTGGATCCTGACCAATACTAAAAGCTCCATTCAGAGAAATCAGCCTGATATTTTAGATAAATTGGGATAGGATATTACTCTAAAATTGGCTTCTTGGACCCAGGGTGGAACTGTATGTGTGTTTGCAGTGTATTCTCTCGCATGTGGGAGTTAACGGAAATGAAGTTGCTGACTATCTATCATAGTGAAGGTAGTGAACTCCCGACTGCCTCTTCCACTGAAATGAGCATTTTTAAGGTCCACTACCTGTGTCTTTGGCCAATACTCACGCAACTTGGAGGACTTTTCCTGATCATGTCAGGTATGCTGCTGAGTCCCATGTATTGTCCTTGCAGTGCTCCTGCCCAAGACTTGTGCAAACTACTCTAGCTTAGGTCTGGTAATATAAAGTCTCATACTTAGTGGAAATGAGAGAATTTCTATATCTTGCTACTGTTTTACCATCGCTTCTTCCTCAATTATCTCAGACTGTATTGGTTCCTCTGTGAGACAACTGTTGAATATGGGGATGTTTTTGATCTAACTGTGCGACATGGTTTCATAGACTTGATTTAGTTTATCTAAGACAAGGAAGGTAAGCAACGACAACGAGTCGTAAAAAACTGCCATTTTCTTACAACTTTCCAATTTCTAATTAAATACTGGGGATATTACGATATCTATAGCTAGTCTCATTAAAAACAAGAAAATAAAATTATTTATAACAAATCTAAAACAATACAAATATAGTGCATTTCCAAACATTGAACAAATACTGCAATAACAGAATTCGATAATGCAGTAAAAATAGAAAAATTTCAATCAGTATTTAAAACAAAAAATGAACGTTTTTGCTCATATAATTCGATATAATTACTAATAATACTAATACCGTAATCGTATTGGTAGTACAGTTTTAAATCTATATAATGTTGACCATGTTTAATTCATTTTTTCAAAACAAAGCTGAAAACGTTTTCGTTGTTATCAATTTTATAATACAGGGTGTTGCATATTGAATGGGACGAAAAGAAGACATGATTGTGTGAACGTTGTAACTAATTCAAATTTATCTTGAAACTACAGTTATTTAAATTTCTACAAGTGTTCAATATGTGCCCCTCAGGTGACACGATAAATGTCTACACGGTAATCAAGCTCCTGCCACACTCGTGATAGCATATCCCCTGTGATGGAGTTCAACACTGCAATTACCCGCTGCTTCAGTTCCTCTAAGTCCTGAGGAAGCACAAACACCTTGTCTTTAACGCCCCAGAGAAAAAAAATCACAGGGCATTAGATGGGGATTACGCTGGCAATGAAGAAATGTCAAATACTGTGGCCCAGCACGGCCAATCCAGCGATGAGGTAGGCGTTCGTTTAGGAACGCATGTACGTTGTTATTCCAATGTGTGGGAGCATTTGGCTGCAATATGAAAGACGAAATAGCTTCCTCCAACTGGGAGAGCAATTACTCAGAGTGCATGTTTTGATAAATGTCCCCATTAATCGATGTTTCGTGAAGAAAATTATTTTTTAATGCGCAGAAAACGTTTACCTTGGGAGAATCACGCTGATGTTCTTATATTACCTGGACATTTTCCGTGACCTAAAATAGCAAGTTATGGCGATGGACTTTGCTACTTGAATGGAACATGGCTTAATCGATAAACACCAGCCTGTTCTCGAATACATTCACGTCGAGCTTTTCTCGAAATTTCACACAGAAGTCCTTACGCAACGGTTTGTCAGTAGGTTTTAAATCCTGGGCTATCTGATATCTGTACGGCTTGAATTGGAGACGCTTCCGTAAAACACGCCACATCGTTGTGTGAGGGACATTCAAATCTGCACATACACGTCACGATGATTTTAAGGGACTCTGTAAAAACGATTCACAAATTCTTTTAACCACTTCGGGTTCTGTTGCTTTCGGTGATGAGCTTTTGTTCTTGCACAAGTAACCCGTATCTTGGAACTGCTTCATTCACCTGTCGATGTTGTGATGATGCGGTGGTTCTTTACGAAATTTCATGCGAAAATGTCTGTGCACGATGTTGAAGGAAAAGGTTTTGATACACTCGAAAACAAAGTACGCTTTCTTCTGCAGGAAAGTCATTTTGTTAAACAGCGCCTCCAGCGGCGAGTTCATCATTCGATGTTTTCCCCTGTTGCCAAATACATTTTTTATAATTGTAGTTGCTGAATAAATTTGTTTCGGCTGAATAAATCTATTCTGGCAGTCAAAATGCACTATTCTTTTTGTCCCATTCACACAATATGAAACATCCTGTATATGAGAGCACTTAAAAATGCCCCTTTAGATAAGAATTAAGTCTTAAAAAATTGACTATTTTCATTAATGCTAGAATTTTAAGACACTCAAAAGTTGTACCTGACAATAACTATTCTTATTTTACGTTTTCTATAATATCACAACTTTCTCGTTGAAATGTGCATATTATATACAAAGAATGGATCTTTCAGAAAAATCACACTTTGTTCTTTAGAAGTTATGATCGGTGTGCGCTTTCTTCGATTGTCGAATGTATGTTTTAAAAGATGTTGTTCTTATTATGGAATACTCTCTTAAGATCGTAGTGCTACATGTTTTATGAATGCGGATTTATTTGGTGTTTAATCTCCTTTACAAATTGTCATGGGAAAGAAATCCATTAAAATATTTGAGTAATCAAAAAGTCTGTTTAATTTTATCAAAAATATAGGCATTCCATTTTGAATAAAAATAAATGGGAATTGAAATAAATAAATTTATTCAAATAAGGAAACGTCAATTAAAGAGGTGCGATTATCTCTGATTTTATGCAAGCCTTGTTACACTGGTAAATTTCTTAAGTGATGGAGAAATTAGAGAACAATGTCTCTAATTTCTCTTAAAACAAAGGAAAAAATCTAATGTAAGAACTTATGATTCTTTCAAAACAAATGATTAATTGAGCAAAGTATATCCTCATAGAAAATGACAAAAAATGTCTTTTTCTGGATTGGAATAAATAGTTTTGTGTGGGAATAGTTTCACATGTGTGTTTGGTGTACTTGAAAAAACATTATTATTTTCATTTTCCCTATACGGATACTTAGCTTATGTTGTTAATTAGGGTATATGAAATAATTATAGAGATAGACCCACTAGTTAGTGAAAGAAATTACATATTCAGATAAAAAGTCATCAATGTTCTTATTTGAAGATAAGTGTTATAAATATGCTAAACTAAACTATATTACTAAAAATATGTCTGAGCACTCGAAAGAAAGAGAAAAACAAAATGGAATTTTGAATATTTATTGCCGAAAAAATTAATGAAATATTTATGAAAGAAAAATTTTTTAAAAATTATATGCCAAAACCAGAATTTAGAAAAACACTTTCCAGTAGTCCAATTCTTTTTTCACTCCATTCCTTCAACTGGGCCGCTCCTTTGCACTCGGTGTCCTTCAACTAGTCCAACGTCTGGTGCCGGCCGAAACTGAATCCGAAGAGTTTGTCTTCGTCTGTTCGATGTGTTATTTCTTTGACTGCTACATCTAATGATACAATCTGAGGATTTTCAAGTGTCGTATTTTTATATTTTTTGCGTTATTTATCTGTGGCAAAGTGTCCTTTCTTAATTTAAAAAGTATATATTGCAACTTAAATATACTTAATTTTGCATGATAATTTGGAAAAACTTTAATCAAAACAAATATAGGATAATTTTTAATTTCATGTTTAAAGGATAAATTGTGCCTGAAAAATGATAAGTATAAGTGTACTTAAGAATCTACTAAAAATCTGGAAAATTTAGCATTATTATTATTCAAGAAATGAATACAGAAGAAATTTAATGATCAGGTAAAAATTACCTGAGTATTGAATTAGTATGCTAACATATACCTAATTAAAATCTGTAAAATTACCAAAATAAAAAAAATAAATAAAAATAAAATAAAAAAAATTGGTAAATAAAAATTGTTAAGCTATTGTAAATCTTAAAATTTAGATGAGATTTTATAAATGTGAGATAGGTAAATATATACCTAAAATATCAGTGTATTGTGAAGTTAGATGTAATTCAGAAGGCTTAAAATTTTACTAAATTATTGATATCAGGTACACAACTATTACCTGAACTAAATTAAATTGCTTAGAAAAATAATGCTAATGTTTGAAATTATAAATAAAATTTTAAATTTATGTTAAATGAAATAAAATTAGAGTTAAGAGTAAATTTTTTTTCAATAAAAAGGCAAAAAAGAACTTAACCTAATATTAAAAAAGTTTTGTAAGATGGACACTTCGGTTTTTTTAAAGTTTTTCTTTACTACTCCAAATTTGTCACTTCGACTGCTGTGCTGAATTCATTGTTTCTCTTTTGTTCCGAAATGGTTACATTTGATGTTATCTTTTATACAATTTTTTAAGGCTATTATTACCTAACTTACATTAAGGATTCCGAATGAACAATTAAAAATTTATATCAATCTTCAGATTCAGTTTCCATCATATCCTATCATTCTAACCCCAAATATTAGCCATTCCAATCTTTCAAATCCTTACTTAAATATATCTGAAAAATAATTAAATAAATTTAAGATAGAAAACTATATCTTTAAGAATCAACTGATAAAGATCATTTTTGAAGAAAGTAAGAATTTATTTATACTTACATGTTTTTTTTTCTTTTTTCTTTGGAGAGGTATTTTTTTTTCTCTTTCTTCTATTTCTTGTTTTTTTTTTTTTTTTTTTGAATGGTTTTTCATTTTTCTTTCTGTTTTTCCTTTTCCTTTTGTTTTTTTTTTCTTTTTTGGTTCTTTTTTTCTTTGGTATTTTGTTTCATCCGCTTTCTGTCTTAGAGCAAAATATTAAGTGTCTGAATGTTTGCCAGAATTGTCTGAGAAAAAATATTTTCTTTTTTGATGCTTTAATGTCTTCAAAATCAGGCATGTTGTCACAGTTCTTATTAAAATTATCGCAATTTTTTTGCTGTTTTAAGAAATCATCTTGGTCAAATTTATTTGTTTGTGAGTTACTGTTGCTTTCATCTTCTGAAGTGCATATATAATTCATGGCGGGCCTCACAATTTCATATTTATTGTCTTCTTCGACTGGATGTTGTGTTGGTGTTTCTTGATTGTCTTTTCCTGCTTCAAATGCTTGCTTCTCCCTTTGATATTTATAGAGGATTTTCTCTTGTTCAGGTTCATAATTATCGGGAAACAGATATCTTATTGATGTTTCAAAGTCGATATCTGTGTTAAGTGTTTGCTGTTTTGTCTTTAATTGTGGTTCTATTACCTGTTCTTCTTGCCAGTGAAAGTATTTTACTGGATTTGTTGGATTAATGCCGCCGGATTTCAAATGAGTATTAAGTGATTCTAGGGCTATTTTTAAATTCGTTTCATTTCTTTCTTGCTCATATTGTTGATTAAAAAGAAAATAATTTTGATCTATGCATACCAATTGCATGATATTTTCGTCACCTGCTTCACTTTTTTCTATATCTTTTTCAAACTGCAAGGAGAAAATGTCGTAGGATTCGGCATCTGGAGGACTACTTAATTTTTTTGGAGATTCATTTTGAATTGTGTATTCTATTGTCACAAAACATTCGCAATTTGCTTCACTAAGTTCGATGTCTTTTTCAAATTGTAGGGAATATTTGTCATAAAGATCACTATTGTCAAGGCTATTTTGTTCATTTTTCACTGGCAAAGAAATATAATCGTTATCGGTATCTGAGTCAAATTCTATTTCATTTTCAGTTTTGATGTGGTCCACTTCCAGTAGAAGCAATTCCTCTTCCGTTTCTTCCATAATAGTGGGCAGTGATGGGTACAAAAAGATGGATATATTAGACATTTTTAGCAATTTTTTTCCGAATCTAAGGAAAATGAGAGATTTACATATTTTATTTTTAGGTATAAACTATTCTCGCATATTTAACTAATATTAAGATGATGCAAAAATTATCTACAATTTTTGTAACAAAAGTGCGTTTTTATAATTTTAACTCATACTTTGTTTATACTTCATGAGAAACTCAAATCACTTGCCTTCAAAAATCAGGGAACAACCTGTTTTTTGTGCCTAATTTTTAGAAGAATGAATGCGGAAACACTAAATTTGGATGATGTCTTCATAAAACTTTATGTATTGATTGCAAAATAGAAGTTTACATAAGAAAAACACTCTTAAGCTATTTACAATAAAAAAAAAGTAATCGCGCTGAAAATTCGATCCTTGGAGAAAATAATAATCACAATTTTATGGGGTAAATTGTCATACAAATATAACAAAAGAAATTTTAATAAAAAAACGTTTGAACGCCTTCGCAGCATCAACCTTCCTCGAGTCAATTAAGATGCCGGTGATCGAAATGGAAAGATCAGATTGTTGAAAGTTGAAAGACTGTAAGCTGTTTTAAGCTCTCCAACAGATCTTAGAGCACTTAAAGCCATAACCTGTCTACCAAAATAGTTCCACAGATGCTCTATGGGACTCAGATCTATGAAGTCGAGTGTTATCATCCATCAGGATGAAATCATTGAAAAGTGCAACGTCATATGGGAGGACATATAAACCAAGGAACTCGTCCCCATATCTCATATATTTTCCTTAGACCACAATCAGGTCAGTGTAAAGATATCTTTCCCCAGTGCTGGATTGAATCTCTGGTGTCTGGAGTAGTGGAAACATAAAACTGCATAGAAACCTGTACGGTGAAGACGCTTTCGTACCGTAATCGAAAAACGTTTGAACGCCGCGAATGTTCTTCTCCCTGATGCCACAGAGTGGTCTGAAACAATGTGTGGCACAGAAATGTTTCTTCACCTTCCGATAGGAAGATCTATAAAACTGTCTTCTGCAGGTGTTATAGCTCGTGGTCTGACTGGAACATGTCTTCCGGACACAAAAGTTCCAGTTGGATGCTGAATCCAGAGATGATGGATCAAACTGCAAGACACATTAAGGCGCCCAGAAGCATCAGCCTGAGACATCCCCATTTCCATCCATAAGATCGCCCGCCATCTGATTAAATCGAGCAAAAAAGGCTTCTCTCAGGCATTGCCAGACTCCATTGACTAATTTCAATGAATCTGCTAGCAAAAATTGAAAAACCAACAAAAATTACAAGAGTAATTATGAAAACCTGATGTTTGAGTGTTTTTTTCTCACTCATATATACTTGTTGATTTCTATCAAGAAAGTGGTTTCACAAACATTTCTATAACTTCATTTTTATCATTTATATAAACTATCAATTTTTATGGTGATCTTCGGAAAGCATAATTTTTATTATCTTTTGGAGATCAATGTACATAAATAATTAATTTAACGAAGAAATTGTGAAATGTGTGTATATAAATAATTAATTAATCATTTATAGAAGTGTACAGAATAATATTGTGATTAAATGATATCATCATTTCCTAAAACAGTTTTATTTAACCAAAAAGAGAAATGTTATTCATTTTTCTTTGAAAATATTATCCCGTTTAGTCTTTTTTTTAAATTTTTTTAAGAAGTAAATATATTTTGTGCAATTGGCAATCAGTATGATACTAATTTCAGAATTGCCAACGTATTAATTCATCTGTGAAGCTTCTGTAACATGAAATCTCAAAGTATAAATTTTCATATAAACTATATATATATTTTTTTTACTTCTTCATCGAAACAATGCATATCAAATGAACAAAATGATATCTTTACTCCAACTCCTCTCTGCAAAAGGAACAAAACTATGTCCAAAAAGGCAATAAAAATAACACGACTACGAAACAATTGATTTTTTATCGATTCAGAATAGTCATGCATTGAGTGTATAGTCTATCTGAAAATCACATTCATTATTTCAAATTTTATAATGAACATTAGTAATTGATATTTTCACTTTTATTTTTAAGATTGTATACACTTATAGGTATTTTGTTTTAATTACTTCTCTTCCTCTACCATTTTTATTATTCAATATCTACTACTGTTTCCCTTTTAAATGTGTACCTTTGTTTTAATACAGTTAATTATTCGTTAAATTTATTATCGTGAAGAACTGTGCCGCAGATCTTGTTGAAAAGGCTTCTGTAGACCTTAATTCCCCACCAAAATAAAAATTAGTTTTCGTACCCATAGCTGGAGGAGGTTCTCGGTCGACGCGCACTATACTGCGCAGAAAGTGTCAATTGCACTCTTAATGTTAAAGGAGTTAAACTTCATAACCAATAGGTAAATACCTAGGCTTTTTCACATCACTATCTCTCAATATAAACTACTTAAAATCTTTTTTATGTGAATGACTGAGCAAATGGGTTTGGAATTTAAAACCTACCGAATAACTTTTGATGTATTAAAGAAAATTTAAAAAATATATACATAAACTGACATCTAAATCAAAAGGCAATGAGAGTGACAACCTATATAGAATATTGTCTTAAGAAGAAAGGTATTTGCATTTCAGGTTCCAAATGATAACATTAATTAAATAAATTTGCCTATAATTATTTAAAACATGAGTTTTAATATAAACTAGTTCTGTGTATGAGTATTATATGCATGCAAACAAATGGAAAAATGAAAAATAAAAAAAATTATTGCTACTTATTACAATTAACTCAAATTAAGAAAAAAAATTATTTTAGCACAGATGCCATATAATCCAGGATGCCAAATTCTGAGTTTGGCGAATTTTCTTACGTATCTGGCAATAGATATGGAAACTTAAAAAAATTATGTAGAAAATTCTATTTTGGTAACCATAGTATTTACATCATCGCGCACGTCATAATACTTCATCTTGGCAACATTTCTTTATCACCAAAAATATGTAGAATTTGGAAATTTGGATTATACGGCATATATTCCTTTATTTTAATTGAACTTTTATTAAATTTGATTGTAATTTGTTATAATTTATGAATACAATTTTCGCCACTATTTACGTATCATAGTCATTAAAATATAAAAGGAAATCAAAATGACAAATATTAAGAAAATTTTCGTTTAAATTATGACTTACGTTAATATTTTTTAAAGTTGTTAAAGTTTGAGACAATCTGGCAAATGCAATGCTCTTAAAGTGAACAATGGGACGTAGGTTCGAGACAAAATTCTGGTATTTCAGGCTTATTGCAGGATGTTTTTTGCTATATGAAGGCTTCTTTGTGTGGAGGCTTGAAGAACGCAACCTGTTGTCGAGAAGTTTTGTGCAGAAACAACACAAGATTCGTTGTGAAGTTCTTATCGATTTTATTTCATTGTTTCTCTTAAGTAATTGTTATAGAGTTAAATTCCCATTGATTAAATTTTTGTTTCAGTTAATCTACTCATTGTTAGACTGACAAGTTATTTAAAACAATTAGAAGTTGATTTCACAAGGGAAAAACTTTCATAAATCACCCATGCCATGTTCTGATTAGCATTTCTCTTTCAAATCATAAGGCTGAAATCCTAGGAAATATCATTAAAATATATATTTAATAAGTGCACTTGGCTGCATTTATTACTACCGTTTTGAAAAAAAATAAATAAAACCTCTGTGTTCTGTTAGAGGTAAACTTCAGTGTGAACGGATTCAATGAATAGGCTAATGTAAAAATTATATAGTTAACTTTTTATTAAATAATGTGAATAGAGTAAAATAATGAGTAGATTAATAAAACGACTCAGCATTTGGGAACATTAATATTCGGATAAAAAGAAATTTTTAAACATTTTGCTAAATTGAATTAAGGGTTATAGGAAAAGATTTTGAGCTGTTTCCGTTCATTTATAGATATAAAAAAAAAAAAAACTTTTCACAAGTCTAATATTTTTATTGCATCTTAATTTTTGAAATTTAATTTAATAAAAGTTAAATAAAGAAATAAAATTTAACTATCAAAATTTTTTATGTTTCTTAGACTTGCTACACAACAATTGTATGTGAAAACAAGTGTGAAAACTTCTTTGGAGCAAAATTATGCATATTTCTCTATTATAAAGAATTCACAATTTTCTGTAAGCAACTCGTGACGAATTGACTGCTCATTTTGAGGAAGCAATAAATAGGACTAATATGTGAAGAGCTCATGTAATAAATACATTGTAAATGAAATGTTACTTTTTGGAACATTGGTTAAAACAAGGAACACATTACAAAATATTAAATGCATTGCAATTTTGATAACATTATACCCTTTTATGTAACAATCAAAAAATTTATTAAAACTTTTTAAAGAATATTTATATTATTATACAAGTAAGAGTAAATAGATATTAATCAATATTTTTCTTCAGAATTTCTTTATATAATTTCTTTATATATTTTAAATTAAAGGTTTAAATTATTAAATAAGATACATCTTTAGACATTTATTTTGTTGATTATTTCTATCTATCTTAAATTAAGGAAAGTGTTAGTGTCAGAAATTTTTCAGTTATTAGACTGATCGCAAAATTAGGAAATACGACTTATTGCAATAATTCCATTATATAAGATGATAAAAGTTAGAATTAATTTAATCAAATCTCTCTCTCTCTCTCTAAAATTAGATGATTACAGTATATTGTTCTTATTAAAATATATAAAAGAATATTGTAATGTTCATATTCAGATATAGAATAATGCATTCTTCTTATTTGAATTTAGGAATAAGAACAACTTATTGTTAGTATTTAAATACAGAAATGGGAGTAATATGTTCTCCTTTATGAGTAGAAATAAAGCTAGTTGCTCTAACTCTGAAACTTGGGAACATTATATTTTCTTGTGTGCTTCTGTATTTAAATATATAAATTTCCTTTATATATGTGAATATAGACATTTATTCACATACATATGTGAATAGATGTTTCTATTCGAAGTTAGACGAAAAAGAATTCTTTTTCGTCAAATTATAGTCGAAACAGAATTTTCTTACATCTTTATAAAAATTTTTACTGCAGCTTCAAGCAAATGCTGTGTTTATATGTTATGTTAAAAAATAAATGTTTATCTCGACATCTTAAGCATTTGGCCTTCGTCTTCCCATATTTTACAGATAACGATTAATAGGGTAACGATTAATGGAAACGAGAATTTTTTTATTGTTAACTCTTTCTTGCACAGAAATGACTAATTTCTATCTTAAATGAAAATTTCAATTTTCATAAGATATCTCTTTCACACTTGAGAAAATATGAGCTTCAAATGTCGTTCGTACCTAATAAAAAAATTCTAATTTTAGACTTCAGAAATATAATTTTCCTTTGAAGGATGTATTACATTACACTGTCTCAGGGTCATTCTGACAGGAAATTTTCGACAGCATGTGGATGATTTTTCGTATCCAAGCACTCTATGATAGTAAATTTGAATATAGAAAATCTGTTCTTCCTTGTAAAGCTCTAAAATTAAACGGAAAGCAAAATTTCCATCAGGCGCTTTTGTTTTGCTTCATGCTTGATTTGCTCACGTATATTTAGATATTAATAATCCACGTGTTCCACTTCTGACTATGCAATAAAATTACAAGACAATAATTGTTGGATTCAACAGACTGGTAAACATTATTCCTATAACATATTACTGTTGATATAACTTGAAGAAATCTGATTCATTATTTAAGTTCCAGCTTTGTTTTTCCAATGATAAATATTGAGGAAAGTGATGGTAACTTAGATTCACATTTACTTGTTTTATACCATATTTACACAACTGTTTACCATCTATAATTACAGGAACTGGCAGAATATTTACATATACATTTCAACAATTCCATTATAGACCATATACACCTAAGTCGGTTAAGATACTTTTGATAGTTTTACTCGGAATCTAATCTGGTTTATATCAAATACAAAAGCAACATAATAAATTGAACTATTATATGTAATAATTGTTAAGTGTTGGCAATAAAGATTTTGATAATGCGAAATTTCATTTTTCACCCAAGTACACTTGTTGTCTATCTTTACTATAAAGAATAAAATTTTTTCAGGAAATCAGTGACAAAAACGATAACATTATCCATCGAAGGATTAAAACCTGCTTATATGTGAGTAATATCAAATTCTACTACGAAGACACTCTTGCAATTTTTATTGACCATTTCTTACCGATTATAGGATATATTGATCACAATCGTAATAACTCTAAAGCTATTAAATGCTAGTTTAATAATAACTCCTATAATCACCCTGAAACTACCACTCGAAATGGAACATATTTAAATTTTTGGAAAAGGTTTAATTTTATAATATTACATATGTGTGGCTTGATATTTTTCACATATTTTACTCTATCTCATTATTTATACTTGTTAATTTTCTTCTATTTCAGCATCCCTATTTGTATTATTGTACTACAAGTATATATATATATATATATATATATATATATATATATATATATATATATATATATATATATATATATATAACATTGCTGTAATGATAGTTATGATACAAAAAGTTATTTTATGAACAATAATATTTTTTTTGTCTCTTTCCCTTTTATTTAAAATAAAGTAACAATATAATATAATTATTCCAACAATTAGTATTCCTGAATTTTAACAATTTCTTAGGTTAACAATGGAATTATTTGACGACAATCGTGCAACAGTGAATCTCGTCCCCTTTCTGCATACACTTGTTGATAATAGGTTGCGTTTCTTAATCCTCCAAGTAAATAAACCGTTCATAGCGAATAACATCCTGCAGTAACTCTGAAAATCACCGAAAACTTTTTTTTACTCCAGTCTGCAATAGTGTTTCCTAACATCCATATTTTCCAGCATGTTTCGTCCATTCAGATACCTGCGAAAGAAAATGTAAGTGGCGATTAAGATATTAACTTGCTTGTCTTGACTTTATATTACAATATAAGGTTTCCAAAAAGTATTCATCACGAATTACTTTAATTATATAATCTTGAATGAAAACGTATTTGAATTAAGTAACTTTTTGTCGCGCTACACTTTATTTTTCAATTTTCTAAAAATGTTTTAACTACCAGTACCTTCACAACAGTATATATAAAGAGTATGTGAAATCCATCTCTCTATATTATTTCCCAGATGTTATGGTATATAATAAATCTTGATCTTCTTTTTCTAATATAATATTAAAAAAATTAATTCGAAAATCAACAAAAATCGCATAGGTTCGCATGTTTAAGGATTTTAATGGATTTTAATGAAGATTTTTTTAACTGAACTTCACACATTGATACAAAACACATTCGTTTCTTTAAATAAAATTGCATATGCTATAGAAATCATCTATGTAACACGGATAAGCATTCTTTAACATGGACATATGAATTTAACTATTTTTCTTTACTAGTGCATGATATCTGTAGGAAAATAGATTTTTAGCATTGCATTTTTAAAGAGGTAGTTATATTTCACTATGAAGGTGAGATGATGATATGAAATTTGAAGTGTATTTCAATGCTTGTGTATAAAATTAAGAGAAGGATTAAATTACTGAGTTTGAAAATGTGCTTGTTTTTTATGTTCTCTGAATAAAATGCTTATTTACAATCAAGGTGCTATTGTTTCAACAAAATTTTCTTTATTTTTATAAGCTTAAACGTATAAAATAATTTCTATGTATCAATGACCATTTGGGGAAAATGGTTTCCTTATTTACACGATATTCAGATCTGTAAATATATTTGTCGTTGCAGATGCATCCAAAATGTCAAATTCTGAGTTGGATGATTTTTTGGGTAGATTTTCCTATGTATTTGCCAGCCTGGTTTTTACGTCATAGATATAGAAACTTATAGGAATTATGCAGGAAATTCTATTTTGGCAACCCTAGTATTTACGTCACTGCACATGTGATCTGATTATTTTGCCCAGATGATGTATATACGTCATCTGGGCAAAATAATCAGATTTAAAAGATCTGAATATCGTTTCAATAGGGATAGCATTATAACAATACTCTTCTCCTTTTTAGGCATTTTAATTAATGTAAAAGTTTTATTAAAGTTCATTGTTGGCCAAATACAGCATGCATGTATTTTAATTTCATATTTTGGCGCAGGTACCGTATAATACATATTTCCAAATTTTTTATTTTTTGGCGATAATGAAATGCAGCCCAGATGACTTACTGTGACGTTTTTTATCTGTATTTTGAAATTTTGTATCTAGTAAAATGGGTTTTGAAACCCCACACACAAAAGGCTTATATATTTGCATTTATAAAATTTATGCTAAATTAAGGACAAAAATAGGATCACTATGATATGGTACTTAACTTTGAATATATCTAATTTCTGCTAATCACATTATATAATTTTACAGTCTTTCTCTGCTAAGGTATAATTATAACTTATTCATTTTGTATTTATATTTAAAAGATGTAATTCATTAGTAATAAACAACCCAAAAATATAATAATAATTAAAAATGTAATTCATAGGTAATATAGAAACTTAAATAATTTTTTCAGATGCTTTAATGCATTACTTATGATAAATGGACTATGTCATTGGCTATGTGAATTTAAGTTAGAAGGGTTCGCTTTTCGTTTAACCAGAGCACCACGAAGTTGAAAATTTGACTTAGCTCTAAATTTCTTAGATAGATGTCACCACCAAATGATCCACTCCCTCAATCCTGACATTGATCTGGAGGGGAGGATACTTTCTTCAGACCATTACACCCACAACCGATCACAAGACTTTCGAATACACAGATTTGATGAGCACATATATCTCATGTACTCGGTGGGTATTTGGAGGCTTTGGAATCCAACCTTGCCCTTATGGTCGGAAGGCCAAAGGGCACAGGTGCCGTATAATCCATGATTCCAAATTCTGAGATTGGTGATTTTTTGGTGGATTTTCTTATGTATCTGGCCACTTCGTTTTTATTACGTCATACATATGGAAACCTATAAGAATTATCCAGAAAGTTTTATTTTAGTAACCCTACCATTATCGTCATCACACACGTCACGATATGTCATCTTTTCAACATTTCTTCATCTCCAAAAAAATTCAGAATTTAGAATCATGGATTATACGTTACCTGTGCCGGCCAATAGCCTAACCACTAGACTACCAATGCCCCTGCCCAACTGTAATAATAACATTCTACTGTTTTCTGAAACTCAAAAATTTCTACAAGTTAAAATCATTTTTTCATCAAAGAGAGAAAGTAATTTCAATCAATTCCATTAAGAAATTTTACCAACGGGCAGTCATCTAAATAAATGAAAAGAATTTAGATAGAAATATATTTTTAGTATAATTTGGCACTTTTTTCCATTATACCCCCACTTATAATCTTAAAGGAATCGTATGTTTCTTACATAGAAGCGAAAATAATACAATGTAGATCTGATTATTTTAATAGCTCAAAATTTTATTTTAAATATATTTACTTGAATTTTTATTTATATATTTATTTATTTATTTCTGCGCAAAAGTTGAGTGAAAAAAAAGATAAACAAAGCTAAGCAAACTCAATGCTCAATAGTTCTATAACAAGGTGGTGATGGCTTAGTGATAATTTTGTCCGTTAAAAGGAGCATCACAATCACAAGTCGCCAAAAGTAAAAACAGTTAAATACAACAAAATTTAATTTCGTTCAATTGATAAAAAGGTACTGTTATATTATACGTACACAATGGGCAATAGATGCGATTGTTAAACAGATTGCGCTAGAAACAAACATTGACGATTGAAATATGTTTTGTCAATAAATGATAATTGTTTGATTTATAAAATGTAAATAAAATGCTTGTATTATTTTTAGTAATTTTTAAAAACTCAAACGTTTTTAAGCAATACATGATGCAAATAGAATATTTTCAACAATAATTTGCGATTTTTTTTCCTTTCCCGTGAAGTCGATTATCGTATAATGGAAAAGTACCTATAATGGTAATAGGGGTCAATCAAATATATAATGTGAAGAACTTTGTATATAAATATAATATATTTCGCTTTTTTATGTTAGATTTTTAAATATAACCGATTTCTACAAAACTGGAATAGATGATACGAGATGATTGATTTGTTACGTGTCATTCACATTACAGGAAAGTTGTGAGTTCAAATCTGTGCTTAACCAAATATCCACCGTGTTCACTAAAAGCGGCTAGAGCACGTTAAATAAGTGGTTGTTGCAAAGTTCTCAAAGTAAAATGATATCTTGGCACTTTAAGTATACGGAAATCTGGTTTGTTCCAGCTTTAAAATTTCGAAGACCCCCTCCCGTCTGTTTCTATCTAACCGTTAGAGCCCAACTAAGGGTTTAACGAACATAGGCAAGCATGCTGGTGCAATAACAACAAAATTAGAATACATTTTATTTATTCTCAGCAATTTTCATGGTTTGCAAATGGTAATTTTTCTATTTGAGTACCTAAAATGAAGAATATTTTTTAAGAATTATTACAATAAATATGCATTTTGTTTGAAATTATGGATTCTATTAAATGTATTTATAATCATTTACCCCTTTATGGCCGAGCTGGCAGCCGAATGGTTAGCGCTCTTGCTTTTGGTTCAACAGTTCCTTGGGGATGGGTGTTTGCAGTGGTTCGAAATCCACTTTAAGCCGTAGGTCGAGATCTAACTAGCCCTCGTGTGCAGAAAACGACCGTTGAGCGACAAACAAACCATTTACCCCTTCATGATAAATTTTAAATGAACAATAATATTCACATGCAAACACACAAAATACTTTAATTTATTCCCTCTATTCTTTAGACAAAAGCTACGGAGCAATTTAAGAAAAAAGACTGGGAGCGAACTAAATAATGAAGATAAATATGAGAAATACGAAACAGTTGATAGTTGGTTGAACAGCGAAAGGCTGTGTAAAGAAGATCTTGAAAGAAATGCTCTTCAGACACCGAATGAGCAGGCAGCTGAAGTTCTTCGGATAACATCTGAGGCGGCCGACAATCATACAACAACCAAAGTGTCAATGGATATGAATGATATCGATTCAAAACCAACGAATTACACCCTATCAGATGATTATGAAGAAGCATCAGAAATGTCTGCAACCTCTGACGAAGATCAATTTTTACAACGAATAATGGAAACAAATTTCGACATGACAATACCCGACTTGGACGATGAACGCCATGAAATGAAGAGAAGATTTCTGGATTTTAAACAACTGCCAACCATAATAGAAGAGACCGAAGAATTGCAACATCTGGAAGGGACAGTAATGAGGCAAGAAAGAGCAAAAACTGATTTGGACAACTTAGACATCAATATGGCAATAGATAAGGCTAGTTCTTCTTTACCATCAGCAAATCATTCAGAAAACATTACTTGTAATGAACTTTATGACAAATTCTCAGTACAATTTGAAAAAGATACAGAGGTTAGTGAAGCAGGCAGCGAACACTTTGCAGCAATAAGATACAATTTACAGGCAGATTCACGAAAATATTCTCCAGACACTTTCGACCCGGATCTTCATGATATTTTTTCCCTTCAGTTTGAGAAAGATATAGAGGTTACCGAAGCAGATAGTGAAAATATTTGGACATTAGTAAACATTGGTCAAAATTATTTCCTGTTAAATCAAAATTTAGAAATGAAAAAAAGTAAATCCAATTTAGATTTAGCTTTAAAAATATTAAAAACTGATTTAAAAACAAGCAATGAAATTCATTCAGAACTGATAAAAGAGACTTCCATCCACAGGGAAGAAGAACTAGTGAAACGAACAGAATTTGAATTTAAAAATCAACCACCGCCAATTGAAACTGAAGCAGAAACGTCACAGAAAGACATCAACTTCTGTCATAAAAATCTTAAGGAGTTTGACAAAGAACCCAGAAACCAAAGATCAAGTGAAAATGAAAACTCTGAGCCTAACACCAAAGACAACATACAGGGGGATCTTTGTGAAAAAATTCTAGAAACTGATGAAGACAATGAAAAGGACGAAGTAAAAATACTTGTAGACAAAATCAGTATAAGAGACAATACAGAAGGTAAGATTATTATTGAAAAGAAAGAAACATCTAGGAGAAGAAGATCATTTTTGGGAAGATACTGGAAAATATTCACACAAAGAACAGAAAAGGGAGAAAAAAAGTAAGCATTTATTACTGTATTCTTTTTTAATTCCTTTATTATGTTTTCCCTTACGATAATATCTTCATGAATTATTTCTTCTTAGAAAAAAGGAATAAGGAAGAGGAACTGAATGAGTGTTTGGAATGGTTCCAATAAAGAGAGGAATGGAATTGATGTTTTGGGAACTGACTTCGATGGCTTAAAATTTAAGTTATTGAGTAAAAAAAAATTAGGTGTAATTAGACAAAAATAATGAATTTGGAAAATTGTTAGCAAAATGTTGACAGCTTTTTCACAATTAAAGAAGATGAATACTTCAAATAAAATTTAGTTATCTAATAATTCTAAGCAAAAGTAAGATCAAAACAGTAAAAAAAAAAAAAAAAAAAATTAAAAATGTAAAGTGCCTTTATCAAAATTTTAAGCTTAAGTATTCTAAATTTTTTTTAATGTTGTTGCTCTTTATTAACATTCAGTTTTAAATATTTAATTTAGATATCTTTATTAATTAAACACATTTTTTCTTATATAAAAATTAATAATATTTATGATTTATGCAAAAATAATTATAATAAATAAGATTACTCTATACTTAATAAAAATATTTGAAATTTGCTAAATTTCTTCAAAATTTTAAAAACATTTTAGGTATAATTTACCTAGTTTAAATTTATAAACATTTCATGCATTCACAATATTTATATCATTTTCATTTTTTGCCAAAATTTTGGCACATTTTTCAGTTGTTAATTTTCATCTGGAACGTAAACTACTTAGGTATATATTTACCTACTTTAAGCGTACAGGTAGTATATCTACCTGGAAAATAAAACCATTTATATACAGATATTGAATAATTTTTTACCCTTCATAATTTTCACGTTTAATATATCTACAATTGCATGTATTTATTTAATATAGTTTTTTCTGAGGGTAACTTATTACCTGAAATTATGAGTCAGATTCCCAATATAATTTTGAGTATTTTAATTTTTATTTGAAATTTAGAGCTTTCAACTCACTCAAAATTTTGCAAAATTATGTTTTCCAAAAATTAATATATCCTATTTACAAAATTTCAAAACTAAATTCTCAAATTAAGAAGGGCACTCCACTTAAAAAAAAAAAAAAAAAAAAGTTATAAAGTAAAAAAAATCAATAGGAAAAGACAAAATAAAAAAATATTTTTACTTTTTAATTATGCCAAAGCAGCCTTCAGAAAAAAATCTTTAGATCAATAGAGACAGGATCAGCCAGATGAAAACGTCTGCCTCGAGTTCAGTTCCGGCACGCATCAGATGTTGGGGCAGTTGAGGGTCACGGAGTGGAAAGGAGCGGCCCAGTTGAAAGATGGGAAGGAAAAGAAAAGATGAAAGGGGAAGAATTTTCTAAATTTTCTTTATTTTGGCAAATTCTCTAAATTTTCATTTTTTGTATGTTTTGGCTAACTTTTTGGCAATAAATATTCTAAATTCCAGCTTGTTTCTTTATTTCATTAAAAGTCTAATTATTCTGTGAAAATTCAAACAAAGTTATACACAGACATTATTTAAGAAAAATAAGAATTAAATATAAGGTGTAATTATTTTACTCTTTTTTTTCATAATAAAACATACAAAAATGTTTCTTATTTTTAAAAGCTCAAAAAAAAAAATGTGTATTCTATATAATGAATACCAATAAAATTAAACGGGAATAATTAATTAATTATATTAAAATTTTATCCTCAATATATGCATTTATATAAATATTGTAGATTAAAAAGTTTTTTAAAAATTTATTCTTACGCGTCAAATATCCATGAATATTTAATATTTTGAATAAATTATTTTATTAAATATTCAGTATTTCAGTTTACGTTTGCATATGAATTTCAAATATTGATTTTTCTAAATCCATAGTAATTTTCATTACTTTATAATGCAAATATAATCAACATAGGTGTTTTTCGAATTTCTACAAAATTTATGCTTTATTTTCACAACAATACTTTTTTGTTTTAACAAACAAAGTTTAACAAAATAATTACTGACGCATATTAATTTAATTCGAATGCGATGAAAAAAATTAATCTTAACCTAGTATTTTTAACGGTTACTTATAATATCAGAAGAACAAACAATTGATATTCAGCTCTATTTTAAGAGAATCATTATAGAACCACTTTTTCTACTTAGAAAGTCAGTGTTGGAATTTGTTCTTCAGGAATTCATTGAAAGGCAAAATGATTTGAATATCCGATTGATATAATGACTTTTTTTATTTATTTGAGATTTCAAATAAAAATCATATCTAAATGTTGAGTAGAAATATATACGAAAATAATTTTGTAATTTGTGGGGTAGAATTACTCATCAAGAACTTGTTATTCTTTGAATATTATTGGAAATTATATAAGTTGCAAGCTTTATCACAAACTAAAAACAAAAAATTCTGACATTGGTCAATTAATGAAATTTTACGTTAAAATGGGAAATGTTTAGTTCTTAAATACAATTTCTGGAGTTGTGTTTGAGACAATTCAATCTTTTATTTATTTATTTTAATGGAAATAACGAATTAATTTGCATTTCAATTGCTTCTAATGTCATAATGTTTAAAATCTTGTGTCTAATAGGAATAAAAAAAATAAATAGAAAATAAAACTCTGCAAAGGTGGTAAATCTTTTTGGCAAAGATACTAGTATTTGGTTTGCAAAAGCTTAATTTAAAATTTTGATTTCAAATTCAATTTAAAATTATTCTTTTACAAGAACTTTCTGAATTTATATCTTAGCAAATTTGATATTCTAGTAAAGATTATTGGAAGACATGTCACAGTCTGCATAAGTTGCAGAAAGAGGGTGATGCACGATTTTGCGACCACAAACACAAACTTTTGGTTTAAAATGAAATGATTGACTTGAAATGAAAGATGAAAAAAATGATTTTTACATTTCAATCGTAATAGCTATTCTTTCGGATCTATTACATTTTTGGCTACAGGTGCCGTATAATCCATGATTCCAAATTCTAAATTTTTTTGGCGATGAAGAAATGTTGCCAAGAAGACGTATCGTGACGTGCGCGTTGACGTAAAGAATTTTCTGCATAATTCTAATAGGTCTTTATATGTTTGACGTAATAAAAGCGAGGTTACCAGATACATAATGAAAAACGCCAAAAAATAGCCAATCTTAAAATTTGGCGTCATGAATTATATGGCACCTGTGCCACTTTCTTTTTACCAGTCCAGGAATGCACACCAGTCTGACGATTGCATCTAAAGGAGAAATTTTCTTTCATTACTAAAAAATGACGTCGCAGGGCACATCAGCAAGCTATTTGTATGGAAGGGTGCAATTTGGATTCTGATTATTATTGGCTGAAAACGATTTTCTTCTCCCGTTTCTAAGAAAAAATCTATCGAATATAAATCTGATACAGTTACCCGTTCTTTTTAAAATTAGTTTTTCACTTCAACTTCCTCAATCACAAGCCTTAAAAAGTATCATTTGACAAGTGGGAATTTTTTCCCCAAAATTCCTGATATACTTTAAAATGATAATGTGTAATTTGGACTCTGGAGAAAATTCACAAAGACTTCACTCAAGAAAGGACAAATGATAAAAGATTTAAAATTAAGTCATTTCCAGATTCTCAAGTAAATTCTATGATATTACCATAATTAACGAAAGTTACTTTGCTAATGGTAATTAAGATGCCAAAGGAAAAGTACCATCAGGTCCTTACCAACTTAAACTTTCTGTTTTCCTACTCTATAAAAAAAACTTCGTAAGTTTTGAAATGAGTAGTATAAGGCTTATAGATGGTTACAACATAATCCTTCTGCAAATGAAGTGTTTTGTTTTGATGCATAGCATTTTCAAATCTTAATGAAAGATATTCAGAATCTGCATTGGTAATTAACTGCTTCCGTAACTGGGGCCCAAAACAGTTCAAATGTTAAAATTTTATGAGTCCTGTGATTCTCACAAAGTTCAGAAAGTTGTTTGGCAAATTTTACTGGAAGTTTATGATCGAGTTCCATCTGCGTTACGCTAGATATGCGGTATTGAAAAAAAGTTGATGAAACCTACGAATACTTGAAGAAAATCTGTGAATTATAGTTTTTTATGCACGTTGTTAAAGAAAAGATTAATTTCTGAAGAAATGAAGACACGATGATAATTCTTAGGAATTAATGAATTTGAGTGATAAAGAGTTTGCTAATTAACAGATAATAATTTAAAAAATAAAGACACATCTTTTTCTTATGTACAGAAAGATCAATATTATGGCATTCTTAATTTAGGCAAATTGAAAATATACAAATATGTTCGAAATAAAATATCAGTCCTGCTGTTTTTCTGTTATAGCTGAAACTCAAGACACAGTTTTACACAGTTTTACACAGTTTTCCGTAGCACATATAGGCACTTGGAAATCCCCAAACCTTTTTTTATATTTTACAAGACAAGAAAAAATCTTTGTATTATTTGGGGAAAAAAAAGAAGAAGAAGAAAGAAAAAAAAAGTTCCTTCATTTGGACTAAATCTTTCAGATTTACTAGCCTGTATTATGTAGGTGTGGCTAATGTGAGACAACCATACAGTGGTATAACCGCAAGAATACTGTAGGATAATCCTATGGTAGTTTGCGTTCATTGATATGCACATTGTTCTTTCATTCCTGTGCAGAGAGAAATGAATTTTAGCAACTTAATGCACTGCAATTTATTCTAGAAGTGTAGCAAAAAGGTGTGCCGTTTTTGAAAAAAGTACGTTTGTCCACAAATAGATTTATGGGAGTTCATCAACTTTAAAATTAAGTGATACAAGATGAAGTTGCAAAGTAGAATCCATTAAAATACTGTTTAATAACTTTGAAACTTTGATTTTAAGGCTTAGAAAACATTTGAAAGTGATTTGTTAACTGTGGGAAAGCTAATGATTCTTTAACATGTATGATATCGTCCAAATGTTTATGCACTCAGTTATACGCAAAATAAATGAGCAATGTAATAGCCTTTCAAAGACTTTTCAGTCTCTTGATCTCAGATCTGATGCTGCAAAAATATTACCTAAAGTTACTGTAGATTCTTTCCACGATGACTAATTTTTTTAATAACATATGGAATTATGTGGTCGAACTTTGTGAAAAAAAAACCCTACTCTAGATAAAAAAAAGGGGGGTGAAATAAAATGTAGAAATTGGGTGTTTTCACTAAAAAATGAAAATTGTTTTCACTAACAATTTTCATAATGATTCTGAATCATATTACAGAATTACAATTATAAAAGAAGAACGAAATTCCAAGATTTATAGAAAATGATTCATCTGTTTTGATGGCCATTAATCTGTATTGCCTGCATCAAAAGGTGCGTACAAAGATGAGCAGATGTTTTAAATATATGTAATTTCAATAACTTGCAGAAAAAGGTTCTGCCGTTTGAACTACAGCGGTTTCCTTCCATGATTGAATCTGAAAACACAGAAAGTGGCAATTTTAAAGATAACTTTTAATTTTTTAGGGAAAAAATACTACAAAATATAGCTTTTATAATAACGTTGTCAAGCACCAATGAGCCAATCAGCCAGTTGTAAGCGATTTATTTTCCCATCACGTAAGCCTGAAACCTTCAACATACAATGGAAGAGAAAGACTTTCATCTTTTGTTATCTTAGAAACTGCAAGAGATATAATTCTTATACTCTTGCATCCTTATGTAATACATCCTAAAGAAAGTGTTTACAGTTGTTTCGGGAAATTTTTCATGAAAATATTTTTACGATTTTGTCAATTTGTGGAATTGGATTAAAAGCGAAAACACTGAACTCCAAGCGTCAAAGAATTAGCAGAAGGGTAAGAATGTAAAATTAAAACACAAGCTTGTATACGAACTATAGAGTTGCAAAATTTCCACCCAAAAAGCTGTCTGAAAAAAATATTCGAGATTATTCTCATCGTCTTACGCTTGTATTATTCTAGAAGAAATCTCAGCACTTTTCTTGCAGTACTGGGAATAACTATTGGCATAAAATCGGCAATTGGCAAAAACTTGCCCTTTTAGTTGGCAATATGAATGTACAGTATTAAAAGCTTTATGCAAAAGTAATTATAAAATTTTATGTGTATTGCCGATTAAATTATCGATAATGGTGTTTTGAAAATGCAAAGTTAATACAAAAAACAAATATTTTAAGCCTTGTCAATTATAAACTTTAAATTTTTTGTACAACCAAATTTAATTTACGAATTTATTTTTTCAATCAATTGCAAAAATAATGGATACAAAATGAATAATTCTGTAATAAAGAGCCTAAATTGGTTTGCAGTTTCAAGGTATCATTAGTGCAATATACAAATAACTGTAAGATTATATTTTATCATATCAGTATACATAAAAAGAGTTTTTAAAATTCTGATTATGTGATGTTTTGCACTATCAATATCTATTTTAAGTTTTATATTTTCATCGAAATTTATTTTATTTGCTGAGTATTGTTGAGAATTACCAAAGAAGTGCACGTAAATAATTAAAGATTATCGTAATTGACCATGCACAGTGCAGTAAGTTCAACAGTGCTAAAATTCTTGATAAGACCTTTATAGAGCATTCTAAAATGAACACTTATAAAAATTATGTAGCACTTCATACAAACATATAATTTATCTAAAATTGCAAACACATTTGTGGATAATTAGTTGGATCACGTGAATCAGAAAAGAGTTTCCGCAATACTCGAATAAATGAATATATATATATATATATATATATATATATATATATATATATATATATATATATATATATATATATATATATATATATATATATATATATATATATATATATATATATATATATATATATATATATATATATATATATATATATATATATATATATATATATATATATATATATGGATGAATGGATATGTGTATGTGTGTGTATAAATATACATATATAATATATTATTTCTATGAATTTATGTAAATCATTGTAGAAATTATTTGTCTAAATTCTCATAAATTTTTTATACGTATAAGAGTATTGACTAATCTTATTTTTAAAATTAATTTTAATTATGTATTATTTTTTGAAAGGTGTGTAACGTAGTAAAGACTTCCTTGATGGATTTATCGTGTCTCAGGGTGGGCACCCTGTGACACGATAAATCTATCACAGCTTTGCTTTTCTCCTGTCTTTGTGATGATAGTCTCAAGAATTAATGCAAACTGTCCTTTTTAGGAGATTCAATGTTTTAAAATTTTCCAATGGTATGCCATTGGTATCACCCAAGAAAAATGAACACAACATCATACTATCTTGGGATTTTGTGATACTGATGTTCTTATGATTCTTGAAGCAAGCAGTGTTCATAATGATTCATTTAGATTTGATTTCCCTGTTTATTGATTGAAACTATTTCCTAAATCTAAGCATAATGCCTGTGGCATTAAAAATTCTTTAACTTCTATGTTTGAAATCATTGGTGACCTTTCGTCTGAGAGTGGAGCTGAGGTGGTCTGTGTTTATGTTTGGGATTCAAGAGAATCATTTTGAAATTTTAACTGTTACTCCCTACCTGATAATAATCGGTTAAATTTGATATATAACATCAAGCTTAAAAATAATTAAGACAATTTAAAAACAATTTCATGCGGGTAATTCAGTGATCACCGTCTACGTTGGAATTAATCAGACAGAAAGAGTAGGGGAAGAACTGTGGAGATCTCTTGAGTTCTAATGAAATTCATTTGATCTCAAGTTCTGACACTCCTTCTTTTCTCATCTATAAATGTCCGTTAAAAAGAGAAAATTTCTAAAAATCCAGAAGATGTCAGAAATTGGGGAAACAACATAGCTTTCCTCCTTAAGGAAATCAGTTTAATAAAGGGCAATTTTTTGAAGTATTTCTATAAATAACATTGACTACCAAAAAGACAGAGCTAAGGATTTTTTAAATTTGTATATAAATTAAAACAGAACGACCACCTTACTCTATGGTATCTGTTATTTTCAAGGGAAAGTCTTTCATACTTGACAAGGATATTTCGACCGCTTTTATGATATTTTATGTTTCTAATCAACGTTTCAGTCGTGAAATCAAGAGAGAACAAACGCTGATGAAGCAAATGATCAGGAATTCTCATAGGACTATGGGAATTGAACAGGAAATTTTTAATTCAATCTTTGATTTTTTTAAAACTGAAATAATCTATTAATTCCATTAAAATAGTAAAAGTCCAAGCCCAGAAAACATAAATACAGAGTTTTCTAAAGGAAGAGTTTTTACTGTTTTTAATCATAATTGGATCTTTTATGTACCCTCTATGTTGGGAAAAACCATTACTTACTTCAAAAGAATAAACTTGCAGATAATATGAGAATCTCCAACCAATTGCATTAACTAGTAAGATTATGGAAAGGAAGATAGTTTTTAACTAACTCTCTCTGGAGAATAC
Source organism: Latrodectus elegans (assembly GCA_030067965.1). Lineage (NCBI taxonomy): Eukaryota > Metazoa > Arthropoda > Arachnida > Araneae > Theridiidae > Latrodectus > Latrodectus elegans. Next base: position 12,274,488 of record CM057812.1, read on the forward strand.
TGATATTTTATCTTCTAAACAAGCTAGATTCAGACAATAACACTCCATTTTCCAGCAAGTCTCTTACACTAGCAAAGCCCTTAAAGATTCATTAGACAAAGTTTATAAGTCTTGGCAACTTTTATTAATTTGCAATCAGCTTGTGATAAAGTATGGCAACGACTTCGTACTATTCAGAAATTGCAGAACTTGGAAATTAATGGCACGATGTTCTTAAAGATTAAGTATTTTATATCACAGTGTTTTTCTGTGAAACATATTGTAGTATTTATAATTTAAAGGAAGACTGATAATTATATTCCACAGGGAATGGTTATCAACCAAATTCATTTTAATGTTTACATTAATGATTTAGTAAACACTTTGAAACCGTGACTTCTGTCTTTTTTGTAGACGGTTTGGTTATCTCAGTGATTCTCAATCTGTAGAACGCGACCCCCTAGGGAAAATGTTATTTAAAAAATTTGATTAAGTGACTGAAAGGAAAGAACATACATACAAAACAAAATACATTTCGACATATTTAATACTTAACTTATTAAATTAAAACAACTTACTAAATTAAAAACAAATTTAATAATTATTAATGACTTTCTTGGGTCTGTCTTTCAGAGCAAAGCTTTTCGAAGGGAGTTTAATATTAGAAAGAGACACTCCCAGTTCTTTTTCTATATTTAGCTCAGATCTATATTTTGCATTCGTAGAAGCCACAGCAGAAAATCCAGTTTCACAATGGTAAGATATTGAAAATGCTAGTAGAATGCGAAATGTCCTTTCTTTTAGTACAGAAAACTCATCATCCACTCCTGCCCAAAATTCAAAGAGTGATTTATTACTCAATTCTCGTTTGGTTTCGCCGCTTGCCGTGAACTCTATGAAGGTTTCTTCCTCTTCAATTGTGAATCCTTCGGGAATATTTTGAAATGGATCCCTCAACCACTTGTAACTTGATATCAGTTTGTCGTCAGCAAGAAAGTACTTTTTAAAATTCTTTGCTAGCATTGCTAAATATTTTCAGTGGTGGTTACAACAAAAAAAAAAACTTTTACATGTTGATCTTCACCCTTGTACGTTTTAATACAATCATTCAAATTTGCAGACATTGTTAAGTTTTCTTGCTTTAAATTTCTGCTCCAAAATTCCAATTTCCTACAAAAAGCATTAACTTTATCACTCTTATCCAATATATTATATTTGCTCCTTGCAATTGAAGATTCAAGTTATTTAATTTCTCGAATAATATGTCGACCATGTAGCTCAATTTCATCACAAATAAACAATCGCGAAAATTCCCAGATTCCGGTCTGTTTTTACCTTCAAGAAAACGACGATTTCTTCTCTTAATTCATAAACACGATACAAAAATTTCCATTGTGATAACAATCTTGCCTCGCAATAAAATAATCACGCTGAATGTACTGCAACCATGTCTTTACAAAGTGAGGAAAAGAATCTTGATTTCAGGAGACTCATTTTTAAATAATTTACTGCGGTTACAACCGTAGTTAACACAATATTCAAACCACGGCATATTTCTTTGGAAGTCAAAGCTTCTCTGTGGGTCATGCAATACGTCCAGACGCACCGTGGCGATTTTTGTTTCACAAGTGCTTGAATACTTTGGAATCTTCCGAACATAGAACAAGCGTCATTGTTACATATTCCGACGCAATTTTTCCATTTAATGTTTGCCTTGTTCATAAAATCATTTAAGATAGCAAATAATGCGAGTGCTGTTGCTTTGAGTTGTATTAGTTTGGAGAAAAGTAGTTCTTTTACTATTTACAAATCATCGCAAAATCTAACATAGTAATAAAGATGCTGATATCATTGTCTATCTATTGCCTCATTGAAATGTATTGAAAACAATTTGTCACGCAACTTCGACAAAATCTGACACTCTACATCTTCAGCTATATCAGCAATTTTACAGGCAACAGGATCATTTGAAAGAGGTACAATTGTTTTGCAAAATTATCTCAAAAAATAATTTCTACAATCTCAATTGCGGCTGGAAAAATAAGCTCTTCACCAATGGTGCGACGCTTTTTACAGCTGTCTATTTTATATGAAATTTTGTAAGAGACAATTAAAGCTTTTTCATTCACAGACAAAGTTTTTTTAAAACAACGATTTTTGCTTTTCATGTGATTTTAATTTTAATTCACAGAATTCTCTGGATTTATTTACGCACCTCACTATGAAGCGTTTCTAAATGTCGTTTAAGTTTAATAGGTTTCATGTTATCTGCTGTTGTTATTTTTGTGCAAATGATACACAAGGGGCTTTGTTCTTCATTTACTTCAGTACTAGTGAACCCAAAATTTAAGTATTCTTGAGAATATTTTCTTGATTTTATTTTCGGAACCACGCTCCTCTGTGTACTTGTTGATGCTTGTCTATCGTCTAATGCTCACCTACACTAGCTTAAAAATTTATCCATGATTCTGAATAAGTCTGTGCCGTGAATATTTAATACGATGAATTGCAATTACACGAAAATATACATAAACATACACATTCAGAATAGATTCAGAGCGATAGAAGGTCCGCCTCGAATGAGAATGTCTGGAATTGAAATTGGCGTCATACAACTTTTTCCTTCTCCCTATGAGAGAACAATTGTTCATATCTGCGCACGCTCCTAACTCAACTTTTAAGCTGACCAGACAAATTCCAGTCAAATCGAAACTTCTCGCGAAACAGTGAGAAGCCCGACATGGCGGGATGTAAGAGCAATAAACAGGCATAGGATTCTTGTTTTTTCAATTCTGTGGATCGGTGTTGCAAAATGTTAATAAATTTCCGTATTTTTGGTAATTAGTAAAGTTTAAAATTAAGGTTGTAGTGTAGGTTTAGCGCCAAAATACATTATTACTGTATACATTTGATTGTATACGGTGGGGAGGGGGGAGTGATGAAAGTTATGATTGAAAATTGGGCCGTGAATACTAAATGGTTGAGAATCACTGGGTTATCTGCATCAGTGCTTCTTAAGAGAAACATGATGATTTAAATAGGAGACTTAACAGTTCCTTTAAAGCATTGGAATGTTGGTGCCTAAAAATTGGTTCGCTGGTAAATCAGAATAAGTGCACTTAACAATTTTCTTTAAATAGACATCCTTTTACTCCGAATTTGATAGATAAGAGTGTAAATATTTAGCATAATGGGATTCTACAAAGTACTTGGATTTCATTTTCGAACTTTGCTTAAACTGCAGAAATAACGCAGAGCATTTGAAAAATGGAACCGTTAAAAGGCAATCTGTGTTAAAGTGCTTGGCTAGATCAAAGTGGTGATGTGACAGAGAGACGTTAATAGCTACTTAAAAATTATATTTCCAACCAGTTACTGTGAGGAAATCCTCATTACGTCTCTAGAGAATATTACTCGGAACTTAGAAGTTTTCCAAAACCAAACGGTGCGAATAATTACTGGAGAAGTAAGAACTACAGCAGTTATTGCAATGCAATTTTTTAACTGGTTTGTAGCCTATTTATGATTATATTAAGAGAAAACCATACTTCTATATCGAAAGCTCATTAGGCAACTCTTTTAGGAAAAAGTATGATAATAACTTTTCTAGAAATCTTATATAAACACAAATTGGCTTTATCCAAGCTTCTCAGTGAGTAATCAAGCAAATATAATTATATTTGAATTTAAACAGAAATTATCTACTTTTACCTCCAATCTCTTCTCCATTGGATTTTTTGAAATTGAATATAAACCTTGATTTTTTGCAAAATATTGTTAAACACAAAAAGAATGATTCATAATTAAGATATTTTGCAATGGATACTATAGATGTTCGCTATCCCAAAAATGAAGGCCCTTACGTCTTCAAAGACGGTTCTAATTTGTGTCCTGTTCTCCAAGTTGAACAGGACACTTGGGGCTGGAGTAGGTTTTTTTTCTTACTTATCAATTTCATCTTTTACAACTGTGCCTTTGATGTTAAAATCGAAGTGATTATCTGTAATTCTTTTTTAAGATTTGCTGTTTTATCTGATTTTAAATGTACATTTCAAGCCTTTTTGAAAAACGGAAACAGATCTCAAGGAAATTTAGAATCTTGACTCTTGCTGAATAGGAACTAGCACACAGAATTTCATTCCAATAGATTTCTTCTCACCGTGGAATAATGATCAATGAAAAAACTGATGCACTGGCTAAGAAGGGAGCTTTCATAAGAAACGTATAACTTTTCCCCACTCTCTTTTCCCATGACTAAATTGCGTATTAATTTGAATGTTCGCAAATCACTTAAACAGGGTATAATTCAAAGGATAAGAAATAGAACATTCTAGGAGGGGAAGGAATTGTTCCTAGTTTTCCAAAAGAGACTGAGGTGGCTCCAATTAGAGAACTGACTGATTATTGGTCAATCTCTATAGAATTAGAATAGTAGTTTCCCCAAACTGTGTATTGTGTAACTCTAATCAATCAATGATTTTTGAACATTTAAATAATTTTCCTAACTTTTTCAATATGATTTATTTCAAAGTATATTTTATTTGAAAGCTTATATTGTTAATATGACAGATGGATTAAGTATTATAATTAAACACCCGAATTTTTTGGAAATTACGTCAAATTCAACGAATTTTTTTTCCTTTGATTCTTTAATAAAATCATCATTTCTTTTGCATTTTGTAAATGGAAAAAGGGTTAAGGAGATTTGGTAGCCTAGTAGTCAGGGCATTGGCCTTTGGTCCGGAAGGACGGGGTTTGACTCCCAATGCCGCCAAAGACCCACCGAGTTCATGCGATATACGTGTTCGTTAAATCTGAGGAATCGAAAGTTGTGTGATTGATCGCTGAGCTGTTACCATGGGTGTAATAGTCTGGAGAAAATTTCATCTCACTTCAGATCAATGTCAAAATTAAGTGAGGGGATCCTCTGTTGGTGCCATCTATCGGAAGAATTTAGAGCAAAGTCACCTTCATGGTGCGCTGGTTAAACGAAAAACGCACCTTACTGAATGCAATTTGCATAGCCAAAGGCTTACTTAAGTGCCATAAGTAAAAATAATAACAACAAAAGGAACTGAATTTTCTTGGACATCTAACAAAATATTTTTTAATTATTTCCTCATCAATAAACGTAATACAGTCAGTTTCTTTTTAGTTTACCGAATAAAGTGCCCATTAATTTTACAAATATGTAATTTAAGTATTGAAATTTCTACTGATTATCTGGAATTATTTAAAAGAAATAGAAATAAGTAATTTAAAATAGCATTCAGATTATTTTTTTCTGTGCAGTAAAAATACGATAAACAGAATTATAAAAAAACTTCTGAAGAACTATAAATAACAAAAAAACTTTTACATTTCATTCATAAAGATATATAAGGTATTTTACATCACATTCTAGTTTGCGAGACAGACCCTATGGCTTTCTATAATAATTACTAAATGACTAATAACATTAATGCGTATACTAGAGTATGTTAATGTTATTAGTTTCTACAAAGGCTTCTTATTTGCTTTTTATTCTGAAAAATAGAATATTTAAATTTTGACTTAGGTAAATGCAATTTAGTGGTTTTGTATTCAAATCGTTGCATTAATACATAGCGATATAATGACAACCATCAAGATTACATCTAATAAAGGTAAAAGTTTACAACCGGGTACGCCTTGATTCTTTGGCGATTTTTTGACGCCAACATTAGACTAACAAGATGGCCCCTATACAAAAGCGATACAAGGATAGAGTTAAAAGGTTTACCAGAAATTAAAATTTATTGCCAAAATGTATCACCAAACCAAGTGATACCCTATTCTACACCGAAGCCCTGATAATATCGGATATTTTAATGCTGTTCAGCGCTAGATGTCTTGTCAGTCTGAAGCAAAACTTATTCGGCTTTTCAAATTTAAAAGAGTCAAATACATTTCATTTATAAATCCTTTTAAGAAATATTGAATAAATATACATATTCACATAGTTGTTTTTAAAATAATACTGATATCAATAATAATTTGTAATGCAACAATACAATTTACAGATTTCTCAATTTTTCAACAACAAAATCACCCATGCAACTGTCTTAATGCAATAGTTATAATTTTAAAATTTTAACAATTGATTAAAATCAACAATGGAGTTTGGTCGACAACAATCATGTAAGAGTGAATCTCGTCCCCTTTCTGCACAAACTTTTTGATAATAGGTTGCGTTTTTTAATCCTCCAAGTAAAGAAACCGTTGATAGTGAATAACATCCTGCAATAGTACAGAAAATCTCCGGACATTTTTTTTACTCCTATCTGCAATAGAGAATCTTAACATCTATATTTGCCAGCATGTTCAGACCATTCAAATACTTGCGAAAGAAAATGTAAGTAACGATTGAGATTGTAACTTACTTATTCTAGTCTCCTTGAATTTGTACTTAATTATAGGACATTCAGATATTATTTAGCAGCAGTTTGTGATATTTAAATCATATAAGTTTAAATAAGAGAACAGTTAAATATAAACTTCTTGTCGCGTTTGGCACTTTATTTTTCAAAAGTTTTTAATAATCTGAATGTTCCAACTTTGACTATATTATACATACAGCATAAAATCTAACTTTCTAAATATCTCTTTCCAGGTCTTATAATATTTCTTAAAGTTTCTTTTTGTAAGAATATATAAAAAAATTGATTTAAATATCATCATAATTAGAAAGTTACAATATTTCAAATGTTACCTGAAATTGCTTAAAAACTAAGCAAATGAATTTAAAATTTCATATATTGATGAATCCTTGTCTTATTAATGTCATTTACAAAATAAAATATTTGCCACTGATGAACATTCGCTAAACCTAGTAGAATAGAGTATGCATAATTAATATTTTACAATTATAATGAATGCAATCGCTTTCAGCCGAGCTGGCAGCCGAATGGTTAGCGCTCTTGCCTTCGGTATAACAGTTCGTGGGTTCGAATTCCACCTTAGGCATGGATGTTTGTAGTGGTTCAGAATCCACTTTAAGCCGTAGGTCTCGGTCTAATTAGCCCTCGTGTGAAAAAAATGACCGTTGAGCGACAAACAATCGCTTTCAATAGACTTGAAATTTAATTTTTTAGGACAAAATAATTTTGTTTCAATATAAAAAGGAAATGATGATAGTGCATTTGAAATATATTTTCAGCCTTTTTGAGTAAAATAGATAAATAAAGGAATCATACTGATGAAGTCTGTCAAACGTTTCGTCTCAGATGCCGTATAATCCAGCATCCTAAATTATAAATTTTTTTTTTTGGCTGGTTTACTTGTTTATTTGACAACCTGATTTTCATTACGTCATACAAATGGGCCTATAACAGGTCTGTAGAAAATTCTATTATGTCATTCCTAGTATCTATATGCCATCACGAGGCGTCACAATGCGTTAGCTTGGCAACATTATTTCGTATCCAAAAAAATTCAGAATTTGGCATACAGGATTAAATGGCATGTGACACAACGTTTCTTTGGAAAATGTTGATTTTACATGTTTCCATTTTTTTATAACTGTGACTGCTAGTTTTGAACATTTCTTATATTTTTTTTCGTATCAAGATTTTCTTATAGGGCTTTAGAGGAAAGATTTTCTTTCTCTATTTTAAATAGTATTCCTCACCATAAATGTTTAGATTAAAGATGTTTTCCAAAAAAAACCATTCGTTTCTAAATAGATAAACCTAAAGAAAATTTTTCATCAGGCTTAACATAACAGTGATTATAAGACTCTTATCCTTTTATAAACTCCAAAGTTTTTAATAATTAAATCTATTGATTTTATTAAAAAAGGTGTGGAAAATTTTGTCTAATAAGGAAAATTTAATGACGAGAAGGATCATCTGAGCAAAGTAAAAGAATTTAGATGCTACCATTTTTACATGATTTTGCTTTTTTCCTTCTGAAAATGTAAAGTACATTTTTTAAAATGCGATTATTAAAACGATTATTTACAAGTAAGAAAAGGAATTTATTTACTCTAGCCCATTTGCATGGGTTGCACATTAACTAATTTTCTTTTCGGAATTAAACATAATTAAAATATTTAATTAATAAGTTATCATTAATTTATATACTTGATTTAAAGCCAATGATTTTAAAACATGTATTTAAAAATTCTTTCTAAATTAGAAATGCATTTCATATTTTTCTTTATGGATACGCAAAACGGGAATTAATTAATTTATCTTTTATCTTCAGCCAAAAAATTAGGTGCAATTTCAGAAAGAAGACTGACAGGAATCTCAATAAATTCTCCCAGAAAAAATCCAATTATTCAACAACAGATGAGAGCGACACAACATCAGAAACATCTGTCAGTTCTGAAGAAAATTTTTTACAACTAATCAGGAAAACAGATTTTGATATGACAATACCCGACTTAGAAGAGGAGCGTCACGAAATGAAAATGAAATTTTTAGAATTTAAAAAATTGCCCACCATAGAAGAAGAAACAGAAGAATCGCAACATCTGGAAGGGACAGTGGCAGACAAAACTACAAAATTTGACTTATATGATTCACACGTTCATATGCCAATCGAAAAAAATGGTTCTTCTTTGAAAAGTGAAAACTTTTCAGAAAATCATCTTAATATGGATATTTTTTCCCTGCAATTTGAGAAAGATATTGAGCAGAGTGAAATAGATGCTGAAAATATCTGGACATTAGTAAATATATACCAAAATTATTTTCTTATTAATCAACATTTTCTAATGGAGGTAAGTAAATCAAATTCAGATGCAGCAATGAAAATATTAGGAAATGATTTAAAGATAGTTGAAATAAATAGAGTAGAAATAATAGAAGAAACTTCCATCCAACCGCAAGAAGCACCAGCCAAAAGTACCCGATTTGAGAGACTAAATCAACCACGAATTATAGACGATGAAACATCAATAAAAGATCTCATCTTCAACAATGAAGGTCTTGATGAATATGACAAACAACCAACAAACAAATCATCAAAAGGAAATGGAAAATCTAAATTTAACACCGATGAGAATATCAAAGAAGATCACTGGAAAGGGATTGTGAAAAGTGAAGAAGTTGAAGAGAAGGACATAATAGAGAAACAGGTCGACAACGTCAAGGAAACAAAGAGTAATAAAGATAAGATCATCATCGGAAAGAAAGAAACATCTGGAAAGAAAAAATCATTTTGGATGAGATGCTGGCAAACAGTCAAACGCAGAATAGAAAGGGGTGAAAATTAAACAAAAAAGTATGTATCAATATATTCTATATTTAGAGTATACTCATTTTGAATTCTTTTATGAATTTTTCTTTTAATATAACTTTTTTACTGATTTATTTTTCAGAACAATTCAAATAAGGAGCGATTTAAGAGAAAGTTTGGAGTGGCTTCAATAAGGAATGGAATGAAGTTTGATATTTTGGGAATTGAATTTGATGGCTTCCAGAAATCAAATCGTAATATTTCTCCCTAGTAGATCACTCGAAAAAAAAAAAAAAAGCAAAATAAGTAGAAAGATATATATAAGGGGAACCCTTTAAATAAAATAAGAAAATCCAATAGTCAGATAAAAGTAGCATCAAATAAGTTAATAACAAAAAAAACTAAAAAGCACACAGTGTCCTTATTCTCAAAATATTCCTTTTAAAATCCAAAGCTAATTTTTAACCAAAATTTATTCAAATTATTTTACGTTCGCACATTTCCCTCTAATTACATTTTGTTCATTATAATTTCTATATTATTAGTGATAACATCTAAATTCAGCTAATTCATGTTAAAACATTTCAGTGCTTGTGAATTTCAAAATTTAAAAAATTATAATTTAGGTTATAGTTTTCAATATCCAATTTCAAATGTATAATTATTCTCTTCACTGTAAATACCAATAGCATTTTCAAATTATGGTAAATTTTGGCATATTTAGTAATTTTATTTCTGGTGCTTAAAAATTTTCTTAGGTATGTATTTACCTATTCACAGGTAGTTTGCCTACCTGGCCACTCAAATCATATATATTCAGATCATGAATAGGCTTCTACACTTAAAAATGCTCAGTTTTAATTAATGTATTTACGGAGGTATGTATTTACCTAATGTATGTTCCAATCCAGAGGTAACTTAATACCTGAAAATTAACTAGACTATATCTAAATTTGCGACTATATCTAAATTTGCGACTAATTATTTCGACTATATCTAAATTTGCGATATTAAATTTTCAACAAAATTAAATTTCAAAATTTCTAAAACATAAGTTCTAATACTAAGCACTCTGCTAGGCAAAAAATAAATAAAAAAAATAATAAATTAATAGAAAAAGGAAAGATCAAATTTTAACATTAGTTTTTCACTTTACAATAATATCAAAGAAGCACTCAGAACAGAATATCAAGAATAGCACAGACTCAATCAGTCGTATGAAGACAGCTGCCTCGAGTTCAATCCCGGTGTGCATCAGATGTTGGGGCAGTTGAAGGTCACCGAGTGAAAAGGAGCGGCCCAGTTGAAGGATTGGAATGAAAAGATTAAAGGGAAAGTTTTTCTAAATTTTACTTATTTTGGCTCATATTTCTCAAAATTTTCAATATTTGTATGTATTTAGCAAATTTTTCGGCAATAAATATTCAAAATTCCAATCTGTTTCTTTATTTAATTAAATTGTTTTAAGTTGTATAATAATTTACAGTAAAAATGTATTTATTCATTAATTAAACAAAGTAAGATTAATACATCGGTAATAATTTTTAGTCTCTTTCATAAAACAAATTTCAAAAATATTTTCTATTCTAAACAAAAAAAAAAAAAAACTAAATATACTACTGGCCATTAAAATTGCTACAACAAGAAGGCGACATGCTATAGACGTGAAATTTATACGAAAAGAAGAAGGTGCTGTGATATGCAAATGATTAGCTTTTCAGCGCATTCAGACAAAGCAGGCGCCAGTAGTGACACCTACATTGTGTTTAAATGAGGAAAATGTTCAGCCGGTTCCTCATACACAAATTGCATTTGAACGTTGTTGCCTGGTGAAAAGTTGTTGTGATGCCTCGTGTAAGAAGAAGAAATGCGTACCAGCACGTTTCTGACTTTGATAAAGGTCGAATTCTAACGTACTGGGATTGCGGTTTATCTTATCGCAGTATTACTGCTCGCGTCGGTCGAGATCCAATAACCACCTATCACTAGCAGACGAGAAGACAGGCATATTATCCGCATGGCCGTAATAGATCGTGCAACCACGTCACGAGCCGTGAGTCAAGAAACGGGGTCGTTTGGAAGACAACAAGTGTCTGCACGAACAGTTCGACGACGTTTGCTACAGCATGGACTCTCAGCTCGGAGACCATGGCTGCGGCTTCCCTTGACGCTGCGTCATAGACAAGAGCGCCTTCAATGGTGTGATCAACGACGAACCTGGGCGCACGAATGGCGAGACGTCATCTTTTCAGATGAATCCAGGTTCTATGTACAGCATCATGATGGTCGCATCCGTGTTTGGCGGCATCGTGGTGAACGCACACTGGCAGCATGCATTCGTCATCGTCATACTGGCCCATCACCTGGCGTGATGGTATGGGATGCCATTGGATACACGTCTCGGTCACCTCTTGTTCGCATTGACGGTGCTTTGAACAATACACGTTACATTTCTGGTGTGTTACGACCCGTGGCTCTACCCTTTATTCGAGCCCTGCGGAACCCTACGTTTCAGCAGGATAATCCCCGACCGCATGTTGCCGGTATTGTACGGAGCTTCTTTGATACGGAACATGTTCGGCTGTTGCCCTGGCCAGCACGTTCTCCAGATCTTTCACCAATAGAAAACGTCTGGTCAATGATTGCCGAGTGACTGGCTCGTCACCAAACACCAGTCACTACGGTTGATGAACTGTGGCATCGCGTTGAAGCTGCATGGGCATCTATACCTGTACATGCAATCCAACCTCTGTTTGACTCAATGCCCAGGCGTATAACTGCTGTTATTACTGCCAGAGGTGGTTGTTCTGGGTACTGATTTCTCAGAATCTATCCAGCCAAATGTTTTTGAAAATTTAATCACTTGTTATTTCTAGTATAATATATTTGTCCAATAAATATCATATTGTTATCTGCATTTCTTCCTGGTGTAGCAATTTTAATGGCCAGTAGTGTATAAAGGTTATATAACACAAAGTAATGGAACCAAGTTAACGTAATAAATTTAACAAAAGTTTTAATTTTAGAACAAAATTTTAGTTCATTTATTTCCGTAAAGATGTATAATTTTAATCTACTTTTAATTGTATCTGTATGTTTAAATCAAGAGTTTTTTTATTAGTCATAGCTTCCACTCTTGGAAATTAATTAAAGCAATCATTTTTCAAATTTCCTTAATAGATAATCTTTTTTCATGAGAGTACAAATGCATAAAAATCTTGTAAAACAATATATCCTTTAACAAGATGAAAGTTTAAACTAGAGGAAATACAATCATTTAGTTTAAAAAACATCTTTTATGTCGCCATTACAGCTCAAAATGTGCTTTAGCCTGATAACAGTGTCTTTCCATATATTTCTTCCCCGGCTTAGGTCGGAAATTTTTATAAAGTTTTTAAGTCCACAAGGAGCCCTTCCATCCATTTTCTCTTAAGTATACCTTTTGAACATGAACTTCCATTGCAAGATCATTGTCACTCTATAATTTGATGATCATTCGATGTGTCAAACCCATGAGAGTTTGTAAGCCTTTATAACTTTAAGTGTGATAAGTGAAAGAAGATAACAGTTTGTAATTTGTCAGAAGTTCTTATTCTCCAACAACTTCTACTTAATTGTGATGGCCCATAACTCTTTTTAGGTATACTTTGCTCAAAAATTAATGAATTATTTATGTCTTTTTGTATCAGGGTCCAAATCTCTCTTCTATAAGATGGGCTCATATTCGAAGCATAGGCTTCCAATTTCGATCCTAGCCACTGTGGAACAAAGCGAGATGGAGGTTGAGCTTCTGCTTACCGCATGACGTCTGTCAGGGTGGGTGTTCAGGGGGTTCTTCCCTTGCGACTTGGGAAAACGACCCATTGTCTATCAAAAGTCTTCGAGAAGACAATTTCCGGGGAGTGAATTTCAATGCCTTACAACAAGACGTTTTTCAGCCATTAGGCTGCTTTCTACGTCGTCTCTAAACGTACCACTGAAGGGATAACAGTTAAAAAGAATTTAATATATTTCTTTTGTTTGCTTATAATATGGGAAAATGGCTTAAAGTAAAACTCCTGCACATGTTTAGAAGGCCTTTTTTCCCTCTTTTCTAATCCTTGAAAGTTGTTGATCGATTTCTAAAATCATGTGAATTGGGAGAAAAAATATATATATAAAAATGATTTTGAAATTCATTTTGAAATTTATAGTTAAAACAAGATCTTTTTACTTAGACAATGGATTCTTTCATCTTCAAAAATTATTTTATACTGCTTATGACGCATTTATTTTTATTATTGCCTTTTTAGCAGAGTCACACACACAGCAATTTTGTAAAAATTTTCAGCTTCATGAAAGCAAATAAAAAAACTTTTTTACAGCCAATAGTTGTCCCGGCTTCTATCACTTCAACCTTTCGGTACAGCAAGGGGCAGAAGTGATGACAACTTATGATGTGGATCCCCCACTTGGTATGCCATCATAGCCAGAAAGTGGGTGCATCTTCGTAATCTGTAAGCGGGGACCAATCATAACACCCCCAGACTGGGAAATTGGGGAAAACATCTAATACAGGCGACAAACGAGAAAACAATACAATAAACGAAGTCACAAGAAACAAAAGCTATTTAAATATTGACAGTCAGTATAAATTGACTATATAATTTCGTATAGAGAAAAAATATTCTTTTTTGCCATATTTTCTTAAAAACGATTTAATTTTGATTGGGATTAAACAAAAATGAAAAGAAATGGATTTCTCTTTTTTGAAAAATGAATATGCAATTTTTTTATTTATGTAAACTAAATTTTTGAAAATTTGTTTAACATGTTATTTCACATGAAAGATGCCTATGGTCTTGTTAATATTTACTGAAAAAATGTTTGCTAGTGTTATTTTTATAGATATATTATTTTCATCAAGTATTTGCAATTATATGATTGTAAATTTGTAACATAATTTGTATAAGTTCAAGTGGAATATGTTACCCGAAAGATTAACTATTTTTATACAAATATTAATCATATATGGTGAAAATTTTTTAATAGTTAAATATTCCTGTGATATTTAGTAGAACATTAGAATTGCGTCAATGTAGTGATAAAACAAATACCATTGTAGCGCAATGTAGTAACCATTAATGACTATTTCATTTCAAACTTAATTAATGTAATCATTTCAAACTAAATAAATGGTAAAAATATAATATTGATACATTTTATTAATTTGATGAAGTAAATACATTAAAAGCACTGTATATTATAAAATATATTCAAAAACTCTCCGAAAACAAAAACTGTCAAAGATAATTTTCAATAAACCCTTTTTGTATAATGGAAAAAATTTAAATTCTACAAGTAATTAAAAATAAAAACTTAATTTACATTTAAAGTAATAAATAAAAAAGAGTAAACTAAATGAGAGTTCCTATGTGTTTCAAGAAAACTATTTTTACCGAAAGTTATACATTTAGTATGTCAAGAGTTTAAAAGCTTTCATATAATTATTTGCTTAGTTTATTTTGGGGTTTATCCCTTAGAATCATTTTAAAAAAATGTGTACCGTAAAATAATACTTTTGGCACAAATACTCTCTTAAATATTGAATTTTTGAAAATATTTTACGATGATTTATATTACAATCTAATTTAGAACAAAATAGACAAAGAGAAATCATATTTATTGTTTTAATCGTAAAATATAAATCTAAAAAAAAACATTTATTTTGATATAAATTTTAATTTTTATACTTGTTTTATCTTAATTTTTTTAAATAAAGATAAGAGTTTAAAGTAAGTAAAACAAATCTATCTATTTGAATTTTGAGAAGCTCATACTGAAAACAGAATACCACTTGAATTAATATGTATACATCTGCTGATATGTAGAGTTGTTACTATTTAAACCGATATATAAGAACATAAATAGTTTACAGAAAAGAAATTTGAGATAATTTGTTTACAAATGATGTATTCGGGAAAAAATATGCCATCGATGATCTATTTTGGAAAAAGTATAAAAAAGAGGAATTATATTAAATAGTGTTCCTTAAAATTAATACTTATGAAGTCTTCATTTCATATAGAAAGAGGGAGTTTATGAGTACTTGAAACGCAATTGTATTTTGTAACGATAAAATTATAATGTGCAATAACATGTTATTATTCAAAACTGTATAAACTTCAAAATTTAAAAATAATTTTTCTTTATTCTAGGGAATAGGGATGTTTGCAATCAACATTTCACCCTACAAAAAAAAAAAAAAAAAAAAAAAAAAAAAAAAAATCTTGTGATGCATCAGGAAATTCACTACCCATCAATTATATTTTTTGTCCTCGTGAAAATTGTTCTGCAACTTTTACTCGAGTAAGCAGTGTAAAACGAAATGAACGTGTCGTTCTCAATGACAACAGAAGACCAAAGCAAAAATCATCATTAGTAGACGATATGAATAAAAAGAAAAGTAAACCTTTCACCTCATCTTGTGCGCAAACTTCAAATGATGTAAATCCTTGCCAACTTGGTTTAAATAATGCAGCAACAGTTTATAAAATCACTGGTGATGAAAAAGATTTACCTTCATTCTTCGTTGCCCATAGGAAAGAACTTAAAAATATTTTGAAAAGTGAAATTATACTTTGAAGCATAGGATTAAATGGTGCATGAGTCTTAAAAGCGGGTTTAAGAAATATTTGTCAGAACAGAAATCCAAACCTGATCAAGTTATTTTAGGAGTATTTGCCCCATAAATCTTTCTGGGGAAGATTTGGATTCAAATATTGGTAAGGTATTCAAAAATTTCATCATCATTTGATTCTTTTGAAGGACGTGGAAGTGGTTGGATTCTTGATGAAATTAACTAATCAGATTTAAATATTGGAACATATTCACTTTTACCACCGTCTATCTATATTCCGCTGCCTGAAGAATTAAGCTTTAAAAAGATAATTCACATCTGATAATACAAAATATTGGGAAATTTAAAAGATAAAAACATTGACTGAATTCCTAATAATACGCAGAGGTACATATCATTTAGTATAAGGCAGTGTTTATAAAAACTTATAGTATTCAGCGCCCAATTTTCAATCATAATTTTCATCGCCCCCTCCCCACCGCATACAATGAAATGTATACAATAAAAATGTATTTTGAGTATTTTGCCGCTAAACCTACACTACAACCTTAATTTTAAACTTTACAAATTACAAAGAATTACGGAAATTTATTGATATTTTGCAACACTGATCCTAAGCATTGAAAAAACAAGAATCCTAATCATTTTTATTTCTCTTGCGTCTCGCCATGTCTGGCATTCTCACGGTTTCGCGAGAAGTTTCGATTTGACTGGAATTTGTCTGGTCAACTTAAAAGTTAAGTTAGGAGCGTGCGCAGATATGAACAAATGTTTAATCATAGGGAGAAGGAGAAAGTTCTATGACGCCAATTTCAATTCCAGGCATTCTCATTCGAATCGGACCTTCTATCGCTACTGAATCTATTGTGAATGTATATGTTTATATATATTTTCGTGTAATTGCAATTCATCGTATTAAATATTCACGGCAGCAGACTTATGCAGAATCATGGATAAATTTTCAAGCTAGTGTAGGGGAGCATTAGACGATAGACAAGCATCAACAAGTACACAGACGAGCGTGGTTCCGAAAATAAAATCAAGAAAATATTCTCAAGAATACTTAAATTTTGGGTTCACTAGTACTGAAGTAAATGAAGAACAAAGCCCCTTGTGTATCATTTGCACAAAAATAACAACGGCAGACAACATGAAACCTATTAAACTTAACGGAAATTTAGAAACGCTTCATAGTGAGGTACGTAAATAAACCCAGGGAATTCTTCGAATTAAAATTAAAATCACATGAAAAGTAAAAATCATTGTTTAAAAAAACTTTTTCGGTGAATGGAAAAGCTTTAATTGCCTCTTACAAAGTTTCATATAAAGTAGCCAGATGTAAAAAGCCTCACACCATTCAATTATGTTTGGAGATAATTTTGCAAAACATTTGCAGTCTTTACCTCTTCCAAATGATACTGTTGCCCGTCGATTTATTGATATAGCTGAAGATGTAGTCTGTCAGCTTTTGTAGAAATTGCGTAACAAACTGTTTTCAATATAACTCGATGAGGCAACAGATAGGCAATGAAATGAGCATCTTTATTACTATTTTGTGATGATTTATCAGTAGTAGAATTACTTTTCTCCAAACCATTAGAACTCAAAGCAATAGCACTCGCATTATTTGCTATATTAAATGATTTTATTAACGAGGCAAATATAGAAGAAAAATTGCATCGAAATATGCACCGATTTTGCTCGTTATTGTCCGGAAGATTACAAAGTATTCCAGAATTTGTGAAACAAAAATCATCACAGTGTGTCTGGTCTCATTGCATGATCCACAGAAAAGCTTTGACTGCCAAAGAAATGAGTCTTGGTTTGAATATCGTGTTAACTACGGTTTTAACCGTAGTAAATTATATAAAAATGAGGCTCCTGAAATCAAGAATATTTTCCACACTTTGTAAAGACATGGGTGCAGTACATTCAGCTTTACTATTTTATTGCGAGGCAAGATGGTTATCACGAAAAAAATTTTGGCAATGTGTTTTTCAATTAAGAGAAGAAATCGCCGTTTTCCTAGAGAGGAAAACAGATCGGAAGCTGAGAATTTTTGCGATAGTTTATTTGTGATGAAACTGAGCAACATGTGGTCGACATATTCGAGAAATTAAATAACTTGAATCTTCAACAGCAAGAAGCAAATACATATATATTGAATACGAGTAATAAAGTTAATGCTCTTTGTAGAAAATTAGAATTGTGGAGCTGAAATTTAAAGCAAGAAAACTTAACAATGCTTGCAAAGTTGAATGATTGTATTAAAACTTACAAGGCTGAAGAACAACATGTAAAAATTGTGTTTGTAACCATTGAAAAATCATTTAGCAATGCTAGCAAAGAATTTTTAAAAAGTACTTTCTTGATGACGACAACCTGTAACAAGTTACAAGTGGGTGAGGGATCCATTTCAAAACACTCCCGAAGGACTCTCAATTGAAGAGGAAGAAACCTTCATAGACTTCACGGCAAATGGCGAAACCAAAAGACAATTGAGTAATAAATCACTCCTTGAATTTTGGGCAAGAGTGGATGATGAGTTTTCTGCACTAAAAACAAGGGCATTTCGCATTCTACTACCATTTTCAACATCTTACCTTTGTGAAACTGGATTTTCTGCGGTGGCTTCTTTGAAGACAAAATATGGATGTCAGCTAAAATGGAAAAAGAACTGAAAGTGTCTATTTTTAATATTAAACCCTCTTTCGAAAAACTTTGTTCTGAAAGACAGGCCCAAGGAAATCACTAATAATTATTAAATTTGCTTTCAATTTATTAAGTAATTTTAATTTAATGAGTTAATTATTAAATGTGTCGAAATATATTTTGTTTTGTATGTGTGTGTGTGTTCTTTCTTTTCAGTCACTTAATCATTTTTTAAAAATAACATTTTCTCTTGGATATGCTCGCACCCACCTAGAAGGTTGAAAATCACTGGTATAGAGGATTTGCAATTTATAGATTCTTTACAGTTTCTCCTGGCTTCTTTAGAAAAACTTGCAATTAATTTGGAAATAGAAAAGTTTCACATAATGAGAGAACATTTCGGGGATGAGGAAATAAAATTATTAGCTTGGAAAGGGGCTCATCCATACAGTTACAGTTACTGTGAGGAGAAGTTTAAGGAAAAGGCTTTACCCCCTAAACAAGCTTTTTATGACAACATCAAATGTGAGGATTCATCAAATGAGGATTATAAACATGCTAAACTTGTATAGAAAAATTAAATTTACAATATTTAGGAGATTATCATGATTTATATATAAAAAAAGCAGATATTTTATTACTAACGGACATATTTGAAAACTTTAGAAAGTTATGTCTTGATTATTATTTATATCTCGCCCATTTCAATTACATTGTCTTCATTTGCTTAGAATGTCACACTAAAGAAACTTCCATTACTAAAACTTCTAACTGATCGAAGTGTGTATTTATTTTTTGAAGAGGGAATCAGAGGAGGGTGCATCAGTGTTATTACGCAAGGATTTGGTGAGGCAAATAACATATTTACCAAATTTTGACCCTGAATAGCAAATTTATCTTATATCTTCATTAATAATTAATTAGAAAATAGCAAATTTATCTTATATCTTCCCGCCATGGTTGGAAGTTAAGTCAACCACTTCCAATGTCTGATTTTGAATGGTTAAGGGAGGATGAAATAAAAAATTTTAAGATTATGGAAATAAGCAATGACGGTATGTTTGGTTATGCCATTGATGCAGATTTGGCGTATCCAGAAGCCCTCCATATTGGACACAATGACTATCCTTTAGCAGCTGAAAATTGGAAATTACATATTCAATGCTGCCTCAAAATTATTTGGATCTTGCTGTTGATATGAATACACCTATAAATGAAAAAGAAACAAAATTAGCACCGAATCTGAGCAACTACATTCTTTATTAGCGTAACCTTAAATTATATTTGAACTTAGGTATAAGGTTAACTAAACTTCGCAGAATACTAAAATTTCGCCAAATTCCATGATTAAAACCATATATTGAATTCATTAGAGAAAAGAAAACTTGTTAAGCGGTTTTCGAGAAGCATCTGTTTAATTTAATGAATAATGCAGTTTTTAGTAAAACGGTGGAGAATTTGAGAAAGCGAGTAAATATTAAATTAATCTAATCTGTGTGTGTGTGTGTGAGAGAAAAAATTTAAAAGATTAGTATCATCTCCTTTATTTTATTCATCTCAAATCTTCAATTTCGACTTAACGGCTGTGAAGATGCATAGAGAAAAAATAATATTAAATAGGCCAATATATGTAGGTTTCTTGGTTTTAGATATGAGCAAAATACTCTTGTACGATTTCCATTACCACACAATTCACAAAATATATGGTGATAAAGCTGAACTTTGATTCACAGATACAGATTCATTATGCTATGAGATTCATACTGACGATTTGTATTGAGGTTTAGTACAACATCAGGATAAATTTGATTTTTCAGATTATCTCACGAACCACTTTCTTCATTCAAACTTAAATAAAAAGGTAATTAGTAAAATGAAAGATGAGTTGAATGGAATGGTGGCAAAACAATTTGTTTGTCTAAGATCAAAGACACAGCATTAAGATTGGTGATGGAAGCAGAAAAACTGCCAAGGGAATAAGTAAAGTTGTTGTAAAGAGAACTCTTCATCACACGAGGATTATTTCAATTGCCTAATGTAGCATAAATACAATAGGATTGATCAAATAAAAATATCAAATTTCAATCATAACTAATGTACTGTTAAACAAAGGGAAATTGGTTTGTGTTGTTTTGATAATAAACGCTAAATTCTGGATGATGGAATCAGAAGTTTAGCTTACGGAAACTATAATATCTGAAAAAATTATGTAAACCAAAAACTAAATATGTGTATATTTTTAAATATTCTACTCAATAAAAGTAATTTTCTTTTAATCTTTTGTCCTTATGTTTTATTCTTTAAGTTTACCTGATGGAATTTTTTGTCTGCATAATTTATACATGTCTTCTTTATTATGCTTCTTTATTTTTAGTGTGAACAAGAAATTATTTATTTAAAACTACTTTTAATTTTAAAAATCAGTATAGAGGTATTTATATTTACATTTTTTATATATATTTATGCAAAACACTTCATTTAACTAAGCAATTGTGAGTTTAAAAATTCTCAGTATTTATTTAAAGTGAAAAAATAATAGCGCAGTATGGAAATCGTTATCACCTCAATAAGCTTCAAACATTTTCAGTTGGCAATAATTCTGGAATCTATTATCACCTTTTATATCAGGCGGAGCTAACTATGATAACGTATCGCCTCTTCTTAACTCGAGAAACCCCCCTCCCCTCCAAATTACTCCCACGCCCTTACTCCGCTGCTCCACCTGTGTGTTCTAGTAACACGAAATTAACTCTACTAGAATTGAACCCGAGTTTTCTCGCAAATAAACATGGTGGAAGTTGAAAGTGTAGTTTAAATCTGTGAAATATCATCTAATTTTTTCGGGGGATAATCATTTAAATTATGACTAATTTAGCTGCCTAATTACATGTAAATACATGAATATATATTTATAAATAATATGTCAATAAATTTATATCTAATTTATAAACTGAACTGAGCAAGTTGCATAACACTCATCTCTTATAAAATTGTTTGCATATCGTAAAAATACCAAGTTTTCAAATTAAAATGTTAGACGCTAGATTTCTACAATTACCTTTTATAATTTTCTTTCTAAAAATATCTACCCTGATATTTTGAAATAAGTCTTAAATTTTGAGTTATTCTCTACTTAAATGTACTTCCCAACTAAACTTGCACTTTAATTATTGCACCTAATCTAGTATACAATAATGCAATGCATGTAATTTAAATTTACGCTTTTATTTTAAATATAAAACAATGAACTCGCGGTAAACTTTTTCCTTTGTTCTGTATGTATCAACAATGTAAAGATGATTGTTGTATAACTAATTAATGTTGAATCTTGTGAATCTTGGTTGCCGTTTTCGATAATAATAAGTAATATTTTAAAATTATTACTTAAAATATATATTTGGAAAAATAAAAGATCATTACAAAAAAAAATTTCTCTTTTGGCATTCCATGATTTATTTATATTGAAAATTATTTCACCGAAATAATATTGTTTTTTAATCTATGACTATGTGAATACATTTATCTTAATGAATTATGCGTACTACTTTGTTATTTTGACAAACATATTCATTAATTTGTATTTTCTTTTTAACAGATCCGAAACTGGACATCATATTGTAAAAAAAAGTGATTATAAAGTTGTGCTGTTTTTGTTTCTAATCCCAGATGATATAGATCTTTATAAAACCAAAAATATCCAGGAGGCCCATAAATAAAATCGGGGATCTCTTAAAATCTCAAAAACGTAAAATTTGTACAAATAAGAATATGATCGGGGGAGGCTTGATTAGCCCCACACAAATGACACTCTGAAAAGAGCATGAAGTGGTTTTCTTTAATACAAATCCTTAATCCATGACAAACTATTAACTCTAAATGAACAGAACTTAGATAGAAAGAAATAGATTTAAAAAGGAACAAAACTCGTTTATTATTTTCTTAATATCAATCTGTTGTTGCTTTATAAAAAAACAATAATTCTTTTTGGATAAATAAAAGCTCCTGTTGCCATATTTAGAAAAACTAAAAAGTACAGAAATTAAAAATAAGATGCAGAGGAAACATAGAGGTCGCTTCAAGCTTTTCGCCCTGGTGAAAGGTAAGAGATTTGATATGGTAACTCGGAAAGCGTAAAAGAACCGTCCGCTGTTTTCTCGATCTATTGAGCTCGTGGAACCAACGAGGTCTTTTATCAAAGTTCCCCGTGAGCAGGGGGTACTTTCTAAAGGGTGAGCAGGGGGAACTACCCAAACTGTACTTAATTCCGTCCTTTTGATTGAGGAAACTTCTGTGTAGGTTAATTATGCAGGTTATCCGCAGTGGCAGCCTTGGTCAAATTATCGGTAATCTCATTACCATTCAATTCAACATGGGAGGGGACCCATTGAAAGTGTCTGCTAGCAAGCTGATTCTAAAGTTCTAGTATATCTAGGCTTGTCATATCACCAATAGTCATCCAATGAAAGAGGTTCTGTATAGAAGCACCACTATCCAATAAAATCCAAATTTCCTTTAAAACAAGATCAGAGCTCGTGTATATAAAATGTAGTCCCTTTAAATTGCCACACGTTCAGACCTGAAGACGCAGCAGCCATCAGTATTTCTAAACTTAAAATTAATTCTATTATTAGATGTCACGATATGCACTCCAATTCCAGATATATCACCGAAGCCCTTGCTACCATCAGGGAAAATGTTCAATGCCATGTATTCCCTCAAGAGCCACCTGTCACATACACACAAACACACACACACACACACACACACACACACATATATATATATATATATATATATATATATATATATATATATATATATAATTTTAATTTTTAATGAATTTTTTCAATAATCTTTTATAATGTTAGTATTTTAAACTTACGACAGATCCCTGATGAAATGTAGGAATCAAACCCAAGAACTGTTGAATACATACATTTTGTGACTGCATAAAAATTGTTATGAAAAATTTAATTAGATAACTTTCTATAGAATTCATTCTATTTTCTAAATAAACAAAAAATGCTTATCCATCCAATATTTTAAATTTTATATGTTTTGAAAATTAAAAAAGTTTGAAATTATGCAAATACTTTACAAATAAAATATTTTTGAATGTATTTTCAATTTTTATAATTACAATTTATATTTTAATTATTCTACATTTATAGCTACTTTAAATTAGCTTGTACTATACTTACTGTTTGCTTGTAGTCATCCAAAATTATTGTCTCCTGAAGCAGTAAACTGCAAGTGGTCTAGCATTGTAGTGAAGTTTTAAATGATTTTCACATCTTTATTATACTTATTGCAGTGAATGTACTTATCTTTAACTTTTAAAACAAACATAGAAAACTTTAATAGTTAAAAAAAACATCAACTTTATTTCCATACAGCAAATTTTAAGTCCTGCACTTTTCAGAATCAATATGAGAAATTTTATCGCATCATCAATCCTTATTTCTAGAATGGCTGAATAGCAAGTCACCAAAGAAACCATCGATCTTTTATGATACACTCCCTAAGATCTTGGTGCCAATTCCCATACACCGTAGACACCAGTCAAATGGCTATCATGAACCCCAGACATTTACACTAATTTATTTCTTTGTGATGATATATGAAGTGTCTGCCATAAAAGATAGCATAACGTCTGACAACGAAGATCGCAGAAGTGACAATAAAATTATACCACCATAGATATCCAATCCATTAAAATGTTATACTTCAGCATGGTTACCGTTAAAGAAGTAATTTGTAAATTTGAGACGAAATTGCATGATAACTTACAAACTTAGTGAATTCTATTATTTCTCAAACTGTGCACTTGTACCTTCAGACTTCCAAATTTTTCTACAACAAAATCACTCGTGCGATTGTATTAATGAAACAATAAAAATTTTTAAACTTTTAACAATTGATTAAAATCAACAATGGAATTTGATCGGCAACAATCATGTAAGAGTGAATCTCGCCCCCTTTCTGCACAAACGTTTTGATAATAGGTTGCGTTTTTTAATCCTCCAAGTAAATATACCGTTAATAGCGAATAATATCCTGCAATAACACTGAAAATAACCGAACATATTTTTTACTCCATTTTGTAACAGCGTCTCTTAACATCCAAATTTGCCAGCATGTTTCGACCATTTAGATATTTAAGGAAGAAAATGTAAGTAACGATTAAGATATTAACTAACTTATTCTTTTCTGGACTTTATATTGCTTTATAGGACATTCAGATATTTTTTAACAATAATTTATGATATTTAAATCATATAGGCTTAAATAAGAGAACAATTAAATATAAACTTGTTCTTGTTTTGCACTTTATTTTTCAAAAGTTTTTAATGATCTGGTTTTTCCAACTTTTAATTTTTCATACAATAAGCTCTAAAAATCTAATTTTCTAAATATCTTTCCAGGTTTTATAAATATTGTTAATTTGCTTTTCTTTTAAGAATCCATAAAAAAGTTATTTGTATATCAACATAATTGGAAATTTATAGATTTTCAAATATTCTATGAAATCGCTTAAAAAAAACTACATAAATGGATTAAAAATTTCAAAAATTGAACAATACTTGTCTTATCGAACATTTAATACCATTCACAAACAAATATCTACCACTGATGAACAATCGCTAAATCTATGAGAAATAATATACGGATGATACATAAAATAATATTTTATAGTTATAATTCAACCGCTTTCAGTAGACTTGAAAATTACTTTTTTATCACTAAATAGATTTGTTTCAGTATAAAAAGGAGATGATGATTTCACAGTTGAAGCATATTTTCAGCATTTTTAAGTGAAATAGATAAATAAAAGAATCATATTAATGAAGTCCGTCAAACGTTTCTTTAGAGAATGTTGATTTTGCATATTTCCTTTTTTTTAATTTTTATAGCTTCGATTGTTAGTTTTGAACTTTTACTATAAATTTTTTGTTATATCTATACTTTCTTAGAACACTGAAAAAAAGTTTTCCTTTTTCGGATTTAACATTATTCCTCACCAAAAATATTTATATTAAAATTTTTTTCATAAAAAACCATTCGTTTCTAAATAGATATGCTCAGAAAAAATTTCTTCATACTTAAAATACTAGCTATTATAAGAATCTTAATCTTTTATAAACTTCAAAATTTTTATAAATTAAATCTACTGATTTTATAAAACAAAATTATAGAAAAATTTTGTCTAAGAAAGAAAATTTAATGACAAAGAGGGTAATCTGAGCAAAGTAAAATAATTTAGGTACCACCATTTTTTTTAATTTTTATATGAATTTGCTTTTTCTTTTCTCTAAAATAGTGTAAAGTATACTTTTTAAAATGCGAATATTAAAACGATCATTTGCAAGTAAAGAAAGGAATTTATTTACTGCAGCCCATTTTCATGGGTTGCACATGACTAATTTTCTTTTTGAAATTAAACATTGTTAAAATATTTAATTCATAGATTATTAATAATATATATATTTGACTTAAATCCAATAATTTTATAACATAATTTTAAAAACTTCTTCTAAATGAGAAATGTATTTCATAATTTTCTTAATGCATTCACATAAAGAGAATTAATTAGTTCCTCTTTTATCTTCAGCCAAAAACTTCGGACCAATTTCAGAAAGAAGACTGACAGGAATCTCAATAAATTCTCCCCGAAAAAATCCAATTATTCAACAGCAGATGAGAGCGACACACCTTCAGAAACATCTGTCAGTTCTGAAGAACTTTTTTTTCAACAAGTCAGGGAAACAAATTTTGATATGACAATACCCGACTTAGAAGATGAGCGTCAAGAAATGAAAATGAGATTTTTAGAATTTAAAAAATTGCCCACCATAGAAGAAGAAACAGAAGAACTGAAACATCTGGAACGCATGGTGGTGAGGAAAGACAGAAATAAAAAATTCGAATTAAACGAATCACGTGACAAGGTGCCAATAAAAAAAAACTGGTTCTTCTCTGCCAATAGAAATTCATCCACAAAACAATATTATTAATGCACATTATGACACCTTCTCTTTAAATTTAAAAAAATATTTGGAACTTAGTAAAGCAGAATGGGAAAATTTTGGAACAATAAAATACAATTTAGAAGCAAATTTCAAAATAAACTCCATTGAGCATCCCGACCGAGAACATACTGACATTTTTTCACTTCAGTTTGAGAAAGATATTGAACACAGCGAAAAAGGCATTGAAAACATCTGGGCTTTAGTAAATATAGACCAAAATTATTTCCTTCTTAATAAACGTTTTAAAATAGTGAAAAGTAAATCTAATTCAGATGCAGCTATAAAAACGTTAGGAAGACATTCAAAAACAGTTGAAAAATATAGATCAAATATAACAGAACCGACCGCAAGAAGAACCAGTCAACAGAACCCAATTTGAGACGGTTATGATTGTAAAGAAGGAAACATCAGGAGAGAAAAGATCATTATGAAAGAGATGCTGGCAAACATTCAAACGCAGAACAGAAAAGGGGAAAAAAAACAAAAAAAAAGTATTTATGAATACATTCTCTATTTAATATATTAATTTTGAATTCTTTTATGAATTTTCCTTTTACTATAGCTCTTTTACTGATTTATTTTTCAGAACAATACAAATAAGGATAGCTTTCAATAAAAGTTTGGAATGGCTTCAGTTAGGAATCGAATGAAGTTTGATGTTATGGGAATTGAATTCGATGGCTACAAAAATAGTTTAATAACACGTAAAGATCCCAAGAACAATAAACTAAAAAAGAGAAAACTGGTGAAAAGATATTAACTAAATATATATAATTAAAACCCAGGACACAATAGCCTCTTTATGTAAAATTTAAAAATACTTTAAGTCAGATAAAAATAAGATCAAATGAGTTCAAAAAAAAAAAAAAGCACAAAATAATTTTAAAGTAGAGTGCCCTTATTCAAAATTTTTCTTGTGCCAAAATTTTGCCATAATGTGCATCTATTAATTTAGAAATTCTTTACGTATTTCTTTAGGTATGAATTTACCTATTTACAGGTAGTAAATTTACCTGACAAATAAAATCATGTATATTCACAGCCTGAATACAGTATATTTATAACAAGAAGGTATTTACGGAATAACGATATTTACCTAACATACTTTTCACAGTCCAGGTAGTTTATTACCTGGAAGTCTTTTAAATTTACAATATTATCTTTGTTATTTGTTTTTGTTTTAAATTTTGACAATATCTAAATTTTCAATATTAAATGTTCAAAAAAATTATAAAATCTGTTTTCAAAATTTCAAAAACATAAATTTTTATAATAAGAAAGGCACTCTACAAGGAAAAAAAAAAATAGAAATAAAAAACTAATAGAAAAAGAAATGATCAAAGTTAAGAAGATTAGTTGTTCACTTTACAATTATATCAAAGAAGCATTCAGAACAAAATATCAAGAATAGTACAGACTTAGTCCTATGAAGATAGCTGCCTCGAGTTCAATTCCGGTGTGCATCAGATGTTGGGGCAGTTGAAGGTCACCGAGTGGAAAGGAGCGGCCCAGTTGAAAGATTGGAATGAAAAAAATGAAAAGATTAAAGGGAAAGTTTTTCTAAATTTTATTTAATTTGGCTCATATTTCTCAAAATTTTCAATATTTGTATGTATTTGGCAAACCTTTCGGCAATAAATATTCAAAATTCCATTCTGTTCATTTATTTCATTAAAAGGATATATGTACTGTAATGATTTACAGTAATAAAATTACTTATTCATTAATTAAATAAAAAAATTAAGATTAATTAAATAAATTAAGATTGAAATAAATATAAATGCTGTATAAACACAAAGAAATAAAGACAAACAAATTTTATAAATTAACAAAAGATTTAATTTATTATTAATTAGTTTGTTAACAGAAATTTTAATTTATTTATTTCCATAATGATTGATAATTTTAATTTACTCTTAATTTCAAGTGTATATTTAAATCAAAAATTTTCGAATCGTCCTAACATCGAAGCTCGTAAACATAATTAACTCAAACATTTTTTAAACTTGGTTAATAGATATTCTTTGTTACGAGAGTAAAAATGCAACAAAAACTTCGTAAAGCACTTAATCAAACTCAATCTAGTTTAATGGAGACCTTTTATTCCACCATTACAACCCAGAATAGGCCTTAGCCTGATTACAATATCTCTCCAGTCAATTCAGTACGTGACTTTGATTTTCAAGTCAGAAATTTATAAAATTTTTAAGCCCCGCTAGAATCACCCCTCCAATTTCTCTTAGATTTACCTCATGGCCTATTGGACATGGGACTCCAATTAAAGATCTTTTTCACTCCGAAGCTACATCACTGATTTCGCAGTGTGTCCAAGTCATGAAAATTTGTGGGCCTTGATAAATTTGAGCGTGTTTTTGCGTTTGATAAGAGCTCTATTTCATTATGGGTTCTTATCCTCCAACAATTTCATTTTCATTGTACTGTCTTATAAATCTTTCTAAGTATATCTTGATCAAAAATTAGTAAATTATTTATATATTTTGTATCGGAGTCCAAGTCTCTCGACAATAAAATTGGCTCACTATGGCCTAGAGACAAGACAGGGTTCTTCGAAGCATAGGGTCTCGCGTTCAATCCCAGCGACTGTTGAACATCTCGAGATGGACGTTGCGCTTCTGCCTCCAGCATACAATTCTGTCAAGGTGGATGCACGGGGTTTTTCTCCCTTTGCGACACCTGAAAATTGTCCACTGTCTATGAAAAGTCCTCTGGGAAGACAATTTACGGGGTGTGAGCTGCAATGCCTTACAACGGCTTTCAGCTATTATGATATACATTAGGCTACATGGCACTGGACGGATGACAGTTGTGTGAAATTCAGATGAGATAAAAGATGTTGGGTTGCTTGTAACATCTAGAAGAGATTAAACGTAAATTTACGTACATTTTAGAGGCCCTTTTTTATATTTTTTTCTGATTTTTGAAAGTTGTTGATTCTTTTCCAAAATCCTGTAAATAGATGGAAAAAAAAGAAAAATATGAAAAATATTAAAAAGCCATTTTGTAATTTATTTAGGAGTTGAAAAAAGATCTTTTTGCTTCGACAACAGCCTTTTTTATCTTCAAAAATTATTTCTCCTATGACGCATTTATTGCTATTATTACCTTGCCAACATATTTTGTAAGCAGTTTTGTTCAAGTTTAATGCTTCTGTAAATCAAAACAAAACAAAGAAGAAAAAAAAGAGAAAGAAAGAAAGAAATTTTTACAACCAATAGTTGCTACTGAATACCCGGCTTCTAGGATTTCCACCTTTCAGTACTGCAAGATGTGGAAGTGATTACACCTTATGTTGTAGAACACTCAGTGGGTGTGCCTTTGTAGCTGGAATGATATTGCCTCTTCGTAATTTATAAGCAGGTACCAATCAGAAGTGCCCCATATTGAGAAATAGGAGAAAACGGGTAATGTGCAAAAGACAAACGAGGGAACAAATCAATAAACGAAGTCACTTCTTAAAGGTACAAAAATTATTTTAAGATTGACAAACAGTATAATTTGACTATACGATTTCGTATCAAGAAAAAAATATTTATTTTTGCCAGATCTATTTTAAAATAATTTAATTTTTATTAGATTATACAGATTTGAAAGAAATGGAGTTCTCTGTTTGGAAATTAATATGCAATTTATTATTTATATAAAAAAAATTTTTTAAATATGTTTAACATGTTATTTCACACGAAAAATGCTTATGGTATTTTTAATATTTGCTGAAATAATATTTGCGAAAGTTATTTTCCTAGATATATTATTTTCGCTATGTATTTTCAATTATATTATTGTAAATTTGTAATATGATTTGCATAGGTTCAAGGGGAATATATATATATATATATATATATATATATATATATTACCCGAAACTTTAACTATTTTTTATGAAAATATTAATCATATATATGGTGACAATTTTTTGATAGTTAAATATTCCTGTGGTATTCAGAAGCACATTCGAATTGTGGCAATGTAATGGTAAAAAAAAATACTTTTGTAGCACAATATAGCACTCTTCAAACTTAATTAATATATTGAAGAGATGAAATTTTACGATGTATATTTAAAAGTTTGAAATTACAAATAGTTAAGATAACATTTCGACGGATTCCGCCTCGTGCTTCAAGTGTGACGTGTAAGAACTAAAAGTAAACCACAGAAATGTAGTCGGAAGGGAGGTGGAGAATGGCAGTCTACAGTTATGGCTATTGAAATAATAGTGCGCATGCGTTAATCAAGCCCTCGTTTGTTACACTATTTAAATAGCTATATTCACCAACTAGAGTTAACTTGATAGTCTAGGTGACCCACAGTCAATGTCACGCTTATTAACTAACGAAAAAAAAAAAACTAGAGTTATTTTCAGATATTTAATCCCGAGTTAAGTCATCAATTTCGAAAAATACAACCAGAGTTTTCCCCCAAATAAACATGGTGAATGTTGTAAATGTAGTTTAATTCTGCATATTATCATCTAATTTTTCAGTGAATTATCCTCTAAATTATAACTAACTTGGCTGCCTAATTACGAGTAAATACATGTGATCGGAAACGGTGTAGAGGAGAGCTATATCCAGCGCCGGTGTTTTATCCTTCCACCAATGAGAAGTCAGATGAAACATGACGTACCAGCGCTAAGCTTTGGCTAAGCGGGACTTCGCCGTGAGAAAGAGGAGTTTGAAAACAATAAAGATGTACACGCTGATAGAAAACGATTACGGAAGATGTCTAATTGTTATTTTCTCGATTTTGTTAATTTCACATTTAACTTTATGTAAATAATTTTTCTATTTGTCACTATTAATTAAATTCAGTAAGCTAATAGTAAATTATTCTGTTTTGATTTCTACTTAACCTCTATACTCCCTCATTACATGGGAGCCCGGTCGATTACGAGAATTTCCTTTACCTTAAACATTATAGCCTAGCAACTAAGACTACAAATGCCGATGATTGACTCCTTCAAAACGGTGAGTCAGCTGTAAGCTTATGTATAGACTTTAAGAAATATGGCTTCCTTAAGTGGTTTTAAGAAAATTGCTATTTCAATATCAAACAGTAGCACTAAGAAAATTAAAAATCTACATAAATTAATATTTGGTACAGATGAAGGAAGAAGAAATTGAAATAATTTACGCAATTTTACTGGTTTTGATTCTGACTTTCCTGTTGAAAAAGACAAAACAAATGCATTAAGTTTATTCAGTGATAATGATTTTATTTCTAAGTGTAATGTGCTTCATATTGAATTTACATCTAATGCTAAAGATAATTAAGATTTGAGTTTTGAATATTTAAGAAATTTCGATGTATTTCGAAGTGCTGATTCCGATTCCGAAAGTGAAACAGAACTAGTAGAAACTTTTAATAATACAGTTAGAAATCCAGCGAATTTAATTAAGAATTCTTCTTCACAGAATCGCAGTGTCAGTGGTTTTCAAAACGAAACAGTAAACAACGCCCATTCAGCAGTCATAGACAATACTTTTTCTCGATTCAGAGCCGAAGATGACTCCCAAAGACAGTCTGCTTAATCATTTTTCTTTCCCACGTCAGGTGTAATATACTAACTTCCTTTCACACAACACTAGTTTTGGCGGATCTTTTTCTATGAAAGATCTAACTGACACTTTACGCTCCTTTAATGGTACAGACAATTATTCAGTCGAACATTATATACAAGATTTAGAAGATAACTTTTGTTTATTTAATATTACAAGTGATTTATAAAAAATAATTTTGGCTAAAAAAATTTTAACTGGTCCTGCAAAAACTCTTGTTTAGAGTATACATGGTTTGTTTACCTGGAAAATTTTAAAAGAAACTCTATTGTTAGAATTTAAATCGAAAGTTAACAGTAAACAGATTCACGCTATGCTTCAAGAACGTACTTAACGAAAAGGTGAATCTCTTTTCGAATATTTTGTATGCATGCGCGAAATTGCTTCTCGAGGTACAATAGATGAAGCATCTTTAATTGAATACATAATAAGCGGTATACCTGGTAACTCAAGTAACAAAATTTTGTTATATGGTACTAAAAATATTTCTGATTTTAAAGAAAAATAAAAAATTTATGTAATTATTTTAATTTAAAAATTGAAATAAATTAAAATTTATTAAATTAAAAAATTACATTTCTAAAAAACAGATATTTTCCGATGTTTCCACTAAATTTTATGATCGCAAAAATTACAATCACAGCAATCGTGATTTAAATAAAGTTAATATTAAAGTTACTCATAATAATCAAGATATGCCGAATGTATCTCCAAACATTTGTTTCAACTGTTTCAAAAAATGTCATAAGTCTTCACAGTGTTTATATAAAGAGAAAGGATTTAAATGTTTCCAGTGTAATAATTTTGGTCTTAAGGCCATGGACTGTCCAAATATTCAATTAACTACCACAAAAGTACCCAAAAATTCTGTTCAGCATATTCAGACAGATTATGATGTATCACCTCAAATAAAACCCATGCACATTCCAATTACTTTATGCAATATTTAAATAAATGCACTATTAGATACGGGTAGTGAAGCTTCTATGATAAAATATTCAATATAAAAACACATTGGTTCCCCTCTTCTTAATTCTTCCCCTCTTGTTTTTACTGTAATACGAATTATTAAAATTAAATCAATGGGATATTTTACAGGTTTAATTCAAATAGAGGATTCCTCATTCTCTATAAAGATTCACGTAATTCCAGATGATTGTATTTCGGTAAATGCAATTATTGGAACAGATTGCATCAACCAAGGTGAATTTCACGTAGGTAAAAATGGTATTCATTTGGTTAACAATAATGAAAACTTCCTTGTTAATATAATTAATGTTTTCGATGAGACGGACACAATCAAACTTTCACATATTAAAAACTCAACTTATCGAGAACAAATTAAGAAAATAATTAACAACTATAAGCCAAACAAAACTAAGACTACCGATATTTCAATGAATCTAATTCTTTGTGATTCAATACTGGTAAATCAGCGTCCACGCCGATTACCTTATGCAGAACAAAAAGTCGTCCACGAACAAACAGAACAATGGTTAAAAGATGGTATTATTAAAGAAAGTACTTCCGATTATGCAGCTCCAGTGGTTCTGTGCAAAAAGAAAAACGGTAAACATAGATTATGTATCGATTATAGACAATTAAACAAAAAATTAATTCGGGATAGATTCCCCCTGCCCCTTATTGAAGATGTACTTGATCGCTTAGAACAATCCCAAGTTTTTATAACATTAGATTTAAAAAACGGTTTCTTTCCTGTTCCCGTAGATCCTGTTAGTAGCAAATGCACTGCTGTTGTTACGCATGACGGACAGTTTAAATTACTCAAAATGCCTTTTGGATTGTGTAACAGTCCTTCTGTTTTCCAAAGATTTATTAATAGTATATT
Organism: Latrodectus elegans; assembly: GCA_030067965.1. NCBI lineage: Eukaryota > Metazoa > Arthropoda > Arachnida > Araneae > Theridiidae > Latrodectus > Latrodectus elegans. Next base: position 12,308,397 of record CM057812.1, read on the forward strand.
TCGTGAATTATTGAAAGATGGCACAATAATAGTATACCTAGATGATGTTATAATACCATCTCGAGATGAAGCCGAAGGTATTAAAATATTAGATCGAGTTCTTAAAGTTGCTTCAGAGTATGGTTTGGAGCTTCATTTTGATAAATGCAGTTTCCTTCAACGCAAAATTGAATTTCTTGGCTACATTATTCAGAATGGAACTATTCAACCTTCTCCATTGAAATCCTTTGCCGTTCAAAAATTCCCTAAACCTACTAATTTAAAACAGATTCAGTTTCCTAGGATTAACTGGATATTTTCGAAAATTCATTCCTAATTATTCACGCATCGCTAAACCCTTAAGTGATCTCCTTCGCAACAACCAAGAGTTTAAATTTGATACCGAACAAATAAATGCATACCAAGAATTAAAAAACATTCTGTCTCAAAAACCAGTCTTACACATCTATCGACCAGGTTCACAGTTAGAATTGCATACCGACGCCAGCTCACAAGGTTTCGGAGCTGTACTACTTCAAAAAGATAGTGATGAAAAATTTCACCCCATTTATTATATGAGCCGAAAGACTTCTCCTCAACAATCCAAATATATAAGCTACGAACTGGAAGTCCTTGCGATTATAGAAGCTGTGAAAAAAATTCCGTGTTTACTTACTAGGTAATAAATTTAAAATTGTTACAGATTGTGCTGCGTTTAAACAGACTATAGAAAAGAAAGATTTAACTCCAAAAATTGCCAGATGGGCAATGATCCTTGAAGATTTTGATTACGAAATAATTCATAGATCTGGTAAGCAAATGCTTCATGTTGATGTCCTCAGCCGTAACACAGTATATTTTATTACACCTCAAGCAGAAATGACATTAAAAATTGAACGAGCCCTCTCTACAGATGATAACATTCAAACATTGAAAACTTTATGCCAAACAAATAATACGAATGACTACATTATCAAAAATAACATCCTATACAAATATGAAAAAGTCAACGAGCTTTTAGTTGCTCCCCAAGCTATGGAAAATGAAATCATCATCACGCTCATAACAGTGGACACTTTTCTCCTGCACAAACACAGTCAATTTTACAACGTGATTTTTATATTTCTAATCTGTGACCTAAAATTGAAAATATAATAGCTAATTGTGAACACTGTATTTTATATAATAAGAAACGAGGAAAAGCTGAGGGTTATCTTCAACCAATACCTAAAGGTAACGTTCCTTTAGACACTTTTTAGACTTTCTTGGTACATTTCCCTCTTCAAATAAAAAGTATCAATACACATTTTCTGTAGTTGATGCATTCACAAAGTTTACATGGTTTTATCCCGTAAAATCAACAACAGCAAATGATGCAATAGAAAAATTGAAAAGTCTTCAAACAACTTTTGGGAATCCATCTAGAATAATTTCTGACAGAGGTATTTACTTCTAAAGATTTTGCCGATTATTGTTCCGAGCAAGAAATTGAGCATGTAACTGTAACTACTGGTCTTGCACGAGGTAATGGACAAGTAGAACGCATACATGGCATCATTATTCCTATCCTTGCCAAGCTCTCTGCAGATAATCCCACAAAATGGTTTAAATATGTCCCAGATGTCCAACGAATTCTGAACAGTGTTACAACTACCAGTACAAAATATTCTCCCTCCGAACTCATAATTGGAGTGAAAATGAAAAATAAAGAGGATTATCGAATAAAGAAATTACTCGAGGAAGAGTACCAAGCAAGCACGATAAAAAACAAAAAAGAACTTCGAAAAGAAGCTAAAAAGAATATCCTGAAGTTACAACAACAAAACCAACGCCAATTCAATCGGAAACGGAAGTCACTTCGAACATATAAAGTCGGAGATTTAGTTGCAATACAAAGAACCCAGTTCGGTACAGGATTAAAGTTACGTCCAAAATATTTCGACCCCTACAAAATAACTTCAGTTAACGAACGAGATCGTTATGAAGTTGTGAAAGTCGGAAATCATGAAGGCCCGAATAACACATCAACTCCCGCTGAAAATATGAACTAAATGGACAACGACGATTTAGTCTCAGTTTAACACCCTTTTTTTGGAAAACGGACTTATGATAAATGGATGCTCTTACAAACATTTTTTTAAATACTTTAATGGTTTCTTTTCTTTCTTTCTTTCTTTTTTTTTTTTTTTTTTTTTTTTTTTAGAAGGTTTTCAAAATTAAGATGACGCTAAAGAAAGACGAAACTTGACTGCCAATAATGAAGATGAATGGCAACAAGAGGCTAATAAAGACGACGCCTGTGAATAATTTTATTATTTTCTTAATTTTTCTAGATATTTTTTTACTTTCTTTGTGCAAGCTTTGGAGGTGCAAAGTCATCAGGATGCCCGAGGTTGATCGGAAACGGTGTAGAGGAGAGCTATATCCAACTTCGCTGTTTTCTCCTAATCCTTCCACCAATAAGAAGTCAGATGAAACATGATGTAACAGCTTTGGCCAAGCGGGACCTCGCCATGAGAGGGAGAGAGGAGTTTGAAAACAATGAAGATGAACGCGTTGATAGCAGACGATTACGGAAGATGTCTAATTGTTATTTTCTCAATTTTGTTAATTTCACATTAAACTTTATGTAAATAATATTTCTATTTGTCACTATTAAATTCAGTAAGCTAAATATTAAATAATTCTGTTTTGATTTCTACTTAATCTCTATACTGCCTCATTACATACATGAATAGTTAATTGATTTTCACTTCCTTCTTATTGCAGTGAATGTACTTATCTTTTATTTTTAGGACAAACATTGCCACCTTTAATGGCTAAAAGAACCATCAACTTTATTTCGATACAGCAGATTTTAAGTAATGCGCGTTTCAGAATCAATATGAGAAACTATCTCGTTCTGTCAATACTCTGCTAGATAATCCCCCAAAGAAACCATCGATTCTTTGTGATGCACTCCACAATATCTCAGTGGTGATTCCCAAACATCGTAGACACCAGTTAAATGGTCACCATGATCCCCAGACCTCTACACCCATTTATTCCTTTGTAATGATATATGGAATGCCTGCCATTGAAGATACCCATAATATCTGACCACGAAGATGGCAGAAGTGGCAATAAAATTACACTACCATAGATATTACAATGTTGTACTTCAGCAGAGTTACAGTTAAATAATTAATAAGTTGAAATGATACAAAATTGCTTGGTAACTTATAAAATTAGGGAGTTCTTTTCAAATTGTGCACTTGTATCTTCAGATTTCCCAATTTTTCAACAACAAAATCACATATGCAACGACTTAATGAAACAATTACAATTTTAAAATTTTAACAATGGATTAAAATCAACAATGGAGTTTGATCGACAACAATCATGTAAGAGTGAATCTCGTCCCTTTTCTGCACAAACGTTTTGATAATAGGTTGCGTTTTTTATTCCTCCAAGTAAATATATCGTTCATAGAGTATAACATCCTGCAATAGTACTGAAAATCACCAGACATTGTTTTACTCCAATCTGCAATAGAGGATCTTAACATCCATATTTGCCAGCATGTTCAGACCACTCAAATATTTACGAAAGAAAATGTAAATAATCATTAAGATATTAACTTACTTATTCTTTTCTGGACTTTATATTGCTTTATAGGACATTCAGATATTTTTTAACAATAATTTATGATATTTAAATCATATAGGCTTAAATAAGAGAACAATTAAATATAAACTTGTTCTTGTTTTGCACTTTATTTTCCAAAAGTTTTTAATGATCTGGTTTTTCCAACTTTTAATTTTTCATATAATAAGCTCTAAAAATCTACTTTTCTAAATATCTTTCAAGGTCTTATAAATATTGTTAATTTGCTTTTATTTTAAGAATCCATAAAAAAGTTATTTGTATATCAACATAATTGGAAAATTATAGATTTTCAAATATTCTATGAAATTGCTTAAAAAAAACTACATAAATGGATTAAAAATTTCAGAAATTGAATAATACTTGTCTTATCGAACATTTAATGCTATTCTCAAACAAATGTCTACCACTAATGAACAATCGCTAAATCTATGAGAAAGAATATACGGATGATACATAAAATAATATTTTATAGTTATAATTCAACCGCTTTCAGTAGACTTGAAAATTACTTTTTTATCACTAAATAGATTTGTTTCAGTATAAAAAGGAGATGATGATTTCACAGTTGAAACATATTTTCAGCATTTTTAGGTGAAATAGATAAATAAAAGAATCATATTAATGAAGGCCATCAAACGTTTCTTTAGAGAATGTTGATTTTGCATATTTCCTTTTTTTATTTTTTATAGCTTCGATTGTTAGTTTTGAACTTTTTCTATAAATTTTTTGTTATATCTATACTTTCTTAGAACACTGGAAAATATTTTTTCCTTTTTCGGTTTTAACATTATTTCTCACCAAAAATATTTATATTAAAATTTTTTTCATAAAAAACCATTCGTTTCTAAACAGATATGCTCAGGAAAAATGTTTCTTCATACTTAAAATACTAGCTATTATAAGAATCTTAATCTTTTTTATAAACTTCAAAATTTTTATAAATTAAATCTACTGATTTTATAAAACAAAATTATAGAAAAATTTTGTCTAAGAAAGAAAATTTAAGGACAAAGAGGGTCATCTGAGCAAAGTAAAAGAATTTAGATACCACCATTTTTTTTATTTTTATATGAATTTGCTTTTTCTTTCCTCTAAAATAGTGTAAAGTATACTTTTTAAAATGCGACTATTAAAACGATCATTTGCAAGTAAGAAAAGGAATTTATTTACCGCAGCCCATTTTCATGGGTTGCACAGGACTAATTTTCTTTTTGAAATCAAACATTGTTAAAATATTTAATTAATAAATTATTAATAATATATATATTTGACTTAAACCCAATAATTTTATAACATGTATTTAAAAATTTGTTCTAAATAAGAAATGTATTTCATAATTTGCATACACATAAAGAGAATTAATTAGTTCCTCTTTTATCTTCAGCCAAAAACTTCGGACCAATTTCAGGAAGAAGACTGACAGGGATTTAAATAAATTCTCCCCGAAGAAATTCAATTATTCAACAGCAGATGAGAGCGACACACCTTCAGAAACATCTATCAGTTCTGAAGAACTTTTTTTTCAACAAGTCAGGAAAACAAATTTTGATATGACAATACCCGACTTAGAAGAGGAGCGTCAAGAAATGAAAATGAGATTTCTAGAATTTAAAAAATTGCCCACCATAGAAGAAGAAACAGACGAACTGAAACATCTGGAACGCGTAGTGGTGAGCCAAGACATATATACAAAATTCGAATTAGACGAATCACGTGAAAATGTGCCAGTAGAAAAAACTGGTTCTTCTCTGCCAACTGGTTCTTCTCTCACCTTCTCTTTAAATTTAAAAAAATATTTGGAACTTAGTAAAGCTGAATGGGAAAATTTTGGAACAATAAAATACAATTTAGAAGCAAATTCCAAAATAAACTCCATTGAACAACCCGACCGAGAACATACTGACATTTTTTCACTTCAGTTTGAGAAAGATATTGAACACAGCGAAAAAGCTATTGAAAACATCTGGGCTTTAGTAAATGTAGACCAAAATTATTTCCTTCTTAATAAACGTTTTAAAATAGTGAAAAGTAAATCTAATTCAGATGCAGCTATAGAAACTTTAGGAAGACATATAGAAACAGTTGAAAAAAATAGATCAAATATAACAGAACATACTTCCTTCCGACCGCAAGAAGAACCAGTCAACAGAACCCAATTTGAGACAGTTATGATTGTAAAGAAAGAAACATCTGGAGAGAAAAGATCATTTTGGAAGAGATGCTGGCAAATATTCAAACGCAGAACAGAAAAGGGGAAAAAATAAACAAAAAAAAAAGTATTTATGAATACATTCTCTATTTAATATATTAATTTTGAATTATTTTATGAATTTTCCTTTTACTATAGCTTTTTTACTGATTAATTTTTCAGAACAATACAAACAAGGATAGCTTTCAATAAAAGTTTGGAATGGCTTCAATTAGGAATCGAATGAAGTTTGATGTTTTGGGAATTGAATTCGATGGCTACAAAAATAGTTTAATAACACGTAAAGATCCCCAGAACAATAAACTAAAAAAAGAGAAAACTGGTGAAAAGATATTAACTAAATATATATAATTAAAATCCAGGACACAATAGCCCCTTTATGTAAAATTTAAAAATACTTTAAGTCAGATAAAAATAAGATCAAATGAGTTTTTTTTTAAAAAAAAAAAAAAAAAAAAAAAAAAAGCACAAAAAAATTTTAAAGTAGAGTGCCCTTATTCAAAATTTTCCTTGTACCAAAATTTTGCCATGTTGTGCATCCATTAATTTAGATATTCTTTACGTATTTCTTTAGGTATGAATTTACCTATTTACAGGTAGTAAATTTACCTGACAAATAAAATCATGTATATTCACATCCTGAATATAGTATATTTATATCATGAAGGTATTTACGGATAACAGTATTTACCTAACATATTTTTCACAGTCCAGGTAGCTTACTACCTGGAAGTCTTTTAAATTTACAATACTATCTTTGTTATTTGTTTTTGTTTTAAATTTAGGCAATATCTAAATTTTCAATATGAAATGTTCAAAAAAATTAAAATCTGTTTTCAAAATTTCAAAAACATAAATTTTAATAATAAGAAAGGCACTCTACAAGGGAAAAAATAGAAATAAAAAACTAATAGAAAAAGGAAGGATCAAATTTTAAGAAGATTAGTTGTTTACTTCACAATAATATCAAAGAAGCTTTCAGAACAGAATATCAAGAATAGCAGACTGAATCAGTCCTATGAAGACAGCTGCCTCGAGTTCAATTCCGGTGTGCATCAGATGTTGGGGCAGTTGAAGGTCACCGAGTGAAAAGGAGCGGCCCAGTTGAAAGAATGGAAAAAAACGAAAAGATTAAAGGGAAAGTTTTTCTAAATTTTATTTATTTTGGTTCATATTTCTCAAAATTTTCAATATTTGTATGTATTTGGCAAACTTTTCGGCAATAAATATTCAAAATTCCATTCTGTTTCTTTAATTCATTTAAAGGCTATATGTACTGTAATGATTTACAATAATAAAATTACTTATTCATTAATTAAACATATTAATATTAATGCATTAATAATTTTTCTCCTTCTTTCATAAAACAAGTTTCAAGAATATTTTCTCTTTTAAAAAAACTGAATATAAATCCTGTATAAACACAAAGTAATGAAAGAAAAAACTAATAAATTATTAATTAGTTTCTTAATTTTTTTATTAGTTTTTTAACAAAAGTTTCATTTATTTATTTCCATTATGATTGATAATTTTAATTTACTTTTAATCTCAAATGTATTTTTAAATTAAAAATTTTCGAATCGTCCTAACTTCCAAGCTTATAAACGTAATTAACTCAAATATTTTTCAAACTTAATTAATAGATATTCTTTTGTTACAAGAGTGAAAATGCAACAAAAAGTTTGTAAAACACTTAATAACACACTAAGAGAACACTTAATCAAATTCAATCTAGTTTAATGGAGACCTTTTATCCCACCATTACAACCCAAAATAGGCCCTAGCCTGATTACAATATCTTTCCAGACAATTCAGTACGTGACTTTGATTTTTCAAGTCAGAAATTTATAAAATTTTTAAGCCCCGCTAGAATCACCCCTCCAATTTCTCTTAGGTTTACCTCATGATCTATTGAACATGGGACTCCAATTATAGATCTTTGTCACGCCGTAGCTACATCACTGATTTCGCAGTGTGTCCAAGTCATGAAAATTTGTGGGCCTTGATAAATTTGAGCGTGTTTTTGCGTTTGGTAAGAGCTATTTCATTATGGGTTCTTATCCTCCAACAATTTCAATTTCATTGTACTGGCTCATAAATCTTTTTAAGTATTTCTTAATTAAAAATTAGTAAATTATTTATATATTTTTTTTATCGAGGTTCAAGTCACTCGACCATAAAATTGGCTCAGTATGGTCTAGAGGCAGGACAGGGATATTCGAAGCATAGGAGTAGGGAAGAAATAAGATTTCTGCGCAAAGAGGAGCATTGAGGAGATGGGAGGAGACCCTTCTCCTTCTCACCCACCCTTTGCTCCCTCTTGCGGAGTGACCCCCTACTACTCCCTCTCCTTAGATATTATAACTGTCTATGACTAGAAGATGATAATAATGTGTGGTAACAATTAAATTTTTAATATGAATAATAAATTTTTTTACTATTCAAATCAACGAAATAGTAATAAACTTTATTTTTTTATTATACTACTATTATTTCTCCTAAATCCTTTATAATTAAGGATAAATTACCTCCTTTCAAATAGAATTCATTTTAACCTACCAATAATTTAGGTCATTATTTTCTCACATTTAAATTTTATAAATAGGAATTACTTAATGTTCATTTACATATTTTTATTCATTTATGTATGCGGTGTTATTTACTAATTATTTAAAGCGTTATGAGATTGAATCATTTTCAAAGCTTCAAATATTTAAGTAAAAAGAGTGCACGGAATTTTTTTTTATATAATTTCTATATTCTTAAAAAATGCTTAATTTTATGAAATGCTTATGCGTTGATATATTTAATAACTATAATCATTACCAAATTAACGCAAAATTTTACAATGCAAGTTCATGGACATTATTCTACATTTGTTAATAATATTGAACACTTTATATGCGAGGAATATTTAGGAAGTATTCACAAATAATATAGTTTCACTTTCAATTTATTAAATGCCTATTAATTTGTAACGAAAACCAGGTTTCTTAATTTTTGAACTAGCAACGTTTTGAAAGTTCAACGACTTTGATTTTACTTTATTTTCCTCTATCGCATTTTATTAAACCGGCCAGATGGTCAACAAAAACCGATTGGGTTAAATTCTATTATTAAAATTGTTAAAGGGTTTTTTTCTTCTATCGAACAAGAAAGAGTTATTGGAATCTACTATTCAATTACGAACAAAGTTAAAATCTGGCTATAGTAAACTATTTTTCTTGAAAATATGTTTTTCATTGATATTTCAAAAATAATCTAACGCATAAATACCAATCTATTTTACACATCTTCTCCACCCAAAGTGATATAATTTTAGAAGAAAGTAATAAAATTTTATGAGTTTCTATTGAACTATGCATTTGGAAAATCATCTATTGTAATAATATGTGGAAATGAATACAAGGATTAAATACTGAAATCTCGTTCAACCATGCAGCTGCGTTGTACTATTAAATTATTCAAAATATGAATAAGAATATATTCTGAATTGGAATACATTGTGATATTAGTTGAATAGAAAGAAACTGTAACAAAATTTTGTTTTAAAAATATTTTTCCCAACACCCGAAAAGTACAATATTTATCGCTGTTTATAACGATTGCATTCCACATTTTTTCTCATACATTCCAATTTTTATAATTCTTCTGCAGGTGTTTATATATATATATATTTTTCCGTTTCTTTCACCGACTTGCTACCATTTTATCACTCCGCGCGCGTATGTATACACCCCTTTACACAAACCAATGAACTGTTGACTCATTTTTTTCATCAACTAATAAGAGAAAATATGAAATTCAGGTGAAACGAATTATTTTTTCTCATAGTTATTCCTTACACTTATCTTGTTGAAGTAAGGTGTTCTGATAGCAATTTCTTACTGTACTTTACTTGAAGATTTTCCTTTGATAATGAAGCGAGTTGCTGTTAATTTTTCAACTCCAGTTAAAAGAGTCAGATTTAACAAGGAGTCAAAGCCTGATCCATCTATTCCATCCAACCCTCTTCCAAGGTATCACTATCATCTTGGGGATAAGAACTATGCTGTAATTTCGAACATTGCTGGTGCTGTACGAGTTCATCTGAGATCTAACGAGAATAATAAACTCGTTTCCTACTAGAAAGGGAGTAACACTCAGCAGCTTTTTGTGGCAGTCTCTCGCTAACAGCCTAGAATCAGATATGTCATTCTACAAAGGTGAAATTCAGATTGTAAAAGACTCATTGTTTGTGTGCAAAGCTTTCACCAATGATGCACCATTCATCAGCTTTCAACGCTTCTTTTTACGTACAGATCTTTCCAGGCAATTCGCTCCTGGTGTGTGTGTGCTGAAAGAAAGTGAACTGGCTAAATTAATTGAGATTCGTAAAGATATCACATTGATGTTCGATGAAGTTCTTCCGCAAAAAGTTTTAGAGGAAGTCTCGAAAACGACCCCTTCAAAAGTCAAGGATATTCAGAACTGTGATGCAGAAATTGTGTTAACTGCGTCCTTAATGGAACTTGTTAAGATTCATTTGGCGAAAAATATTGGAAATGTTTTTGAATGTAATCGTTGTCAAGATGCATTAGGAAACCAACTCGGGCATGAATGCATTACTTACAACCATGAAGATAGACTATCCTCCTTTGGTGATTTAGCAATTTTAAATGTAGACTTAGTAGAATTAGGTAAAGAATTCGTCCAAATTAACATTCAAATTGTCAACTATATGAATGATTCATTTATTTATAATTTAAATATGTCATTGTTGTTGAAAAATGCAAAAGATTTGTATATTGCATCTGACCTCTTACCAATTAGATTATTTTAAATAAAATGTTTGATTATTGTGATTCTTTGTGTTCGTATTTTATATAAACACCTTTTAATACTTTTAAAACCATCTCATTGAATTTTATATTTTTAAATTTGTTATTTTCAAAATTATGTCTAATATTTCTTAGTGTTTTTTTTTTTTTTTTTTTTTTAAATTTGTGAAATCATTTTGGATGTAAATATATAAATGTAAAATTTATTCTTTTTAAATCACTTGTGTTATATTTTTCACCAAGTAAACATTTCATTTTATTTTTTACTATTCACAACATAACAGATTTTAATGTCTTTTCAAAGTTTTTATCGTAATCAAGAGAAACCAACAAGCTTCAGAGGTATAAATTCGATTTATCGTGCATTAAACGATCAAGTAAAACGATCTGCTATAAAAAAATGGTTAGAATCAAAAGATTCATACACTTTACATAAATGAGTTAGACGCAATTTCATGAGAAATAAAATTATTGTTAGTGGTATAAATAATCAATTTCAAGCAGATTTAGTTGATTTACAATCGCTAACACATTTCAACGATGGCTACAAATATTTACTTACTTGTATCGATGTATTTTCTAAATATGCTTGGGTTGTTCCTCTGAAGACTAAAAAAATCTAAAGAAATTTTATTAGCTTTTAAAAAAATATTTTTAGAAAGGTCTCCAAGAAAACTGCAAACTGATTTTGGAAAAGAATTTACAAATAAACTTTTACAAAATTATCTAAAAAGTATAAAAATTCATTTTTTTACTACAAATAATAATACAAAAGCATCTGTTGTTGAACGTTTCAATCGTACTTTGAAATCAAAAATGTGGAAGTATTTCACTGAAATGAACACAAAACGCTACATTGATGTTATCAATAAACTTACAAACAGTTATAATGACACTTGGCATCGAAGCATTAACATGGAGCCAATATCAGTCACCAAAGAGAATAAAAAAACAGTTTGGAACAATCTTTATGGGAAAAAAATGGTAAGGAAATCTAATAAAGTGGTATTTAAAGTAGGAGACACTGTTAGAATAAGTAAAAAAAATTGTTATTTGAAAAAGGATATGAACAGAATTGGACAAGAGGAATATTTACAGTTCATGAAATTGTACTTCGTTCTCCAGTAGTTTATAAATTAAGAGATTTAGGAAGGGAAGTATTAAAAGGAACATTCTATAAAGAAGAACTGCAAAAAGTTGCTGACTCAGGTTTGTATCCAATTAAAAAAATATTACAAAGAAGAAAGAGAAAAGGAGAAACTGAATATTTTGTAAAATTTGAAGGATATCCTGAAAGGTTTAATGCCTGGGTTAGTAATATCAAGATAATATAAAGAACCTGCTTTCTATAAAATTATTTAGTAGTAAAAATGTCTTTCTACGTGACACTAATTAGTGACAACTCTAAGCTTTACTTCCCTGAAAATAAGATTTCACATTTCATAACTCAGTTACCTTCTCCTATTAATTTAAGTTCCAATGAGTGGGAAGTTGGACTCGTTTATTTAATTTACCCACATACATGGAACAATGTTGGTCAAAATAACAATTTATTTGGTTTTGATATTGGAAACGGGACAATGGTAGGAAGGCGAGTGCCCCCAAGATATTATGAAACAATTCCAGATCTTCTAAAAGCTATGGCTTTGGCATCGCACAAAAATAAAATTGAATTTCATCATCATCCAATCACAAAAAGAGTGAAAATAAAAACCGAAGGAAAAGCTAAAGTACTTTTACATGAAGGACTATTAAATTTGTTAGGCTTCAATCCAGGTCAGTACACTAGTGCAGTAGAGAGCCCATTTGTAGCTGATCCTAAACCTTTATTTCATGTTATTTATGTGTATTGTGATATCGTAGAGCCTCAAATTATAGGAAATGTTCAAGCCCCTCTTTTAAGAATCATAAAAGTTGAGGGAAAAGATGGTGAATTTGTTAGTGCGCACTATACTAGACCACATTATGTCCCCGTTATTAGAAGACAATTTCAAACTGCTGAAATGGTACTTCGACTACATTCTGGAGAACTAGTACCCTTTGAACGAGGAAGGGTAATTGCAATTTTACATTTTAGAATGAAGAAAATTATATAGCCTCAGTGTTTCTTAAAATTAATGCAGTTTTGTAATTGAATTGAAAGAGTAAAGATGCTTATTCCTTACGAATGTTGCTCAAACGCTTTCAATGATTATTACGCTAATCAAACAGGAAATGGTTTAACATTTTACCGTGGACAATCATTTCAAAAAGGGTATGGTATTGGTGGTTGGCTTAAAAAATTATATCGTTCAGCACTACCATTTTTGAAAAGTGGATTTAAGTCTATTGGAAAGGAAGTTCTGAAAACTGGTACTCACATTGCTAAAGACATGTTAGAGGGGCAGAATTTTAAGGAATCGACAAAAAATAGAAGTAAAGAAACTGGTCGGAAATTAACAAAAATGGCCATAAAAAAGCAGATGACATGCTCGGAAGAGGGAAGGTACATAAAAGAAAGAAGAAAAAGCAAATCCGTTCCATTTTCTCTAAAGTGAGGAAGGTGACAGGACGTGATATCTTTGATCTTTAAACGAAAAAGAAATATAATGGCATTTATTCTGAAGGATTCTCCCGAGTGTGTAAAATCTGAACTTAATTTATTCTCTCCCCCTGCTACTCAAACAGTTATTGAAAGAGGACACTGGGTCGAATTCCACCCCATCACAAATGTTGCAGATGGAGCACCTATTGAATTTTTGGTTTCTGGTAATGGAGAGGATTATCTTGATCTTTCTCAAACATTAATACATGTAAAAGCAAGAATTTTAAAAAGTGACGGGAAAACTTTAACTCAAGAAAATAAAGTTGGTCCTGTGAATCTTTTCTTACATTCCCTCTTTTCTCAAGTTGCTTTGAGTCTGAATGAACTAACTGTTTCTTCTAGCAACTACACATATCCATATAGAGCTATTATTGAAAAACTTCTTAAACATGGATATGATGCGAAATTTTCTCAACTATCTAGTGAACTTTTCTTTAAAGATACTGCTGGTAAAATGAATAGTTTAGACGAAAACGAAGGTTTTAAGAAACGAGTAAAACTTACCGAAAATCATCTAGGTTAAATATTTCACAATTACATAAAACTTGTAAAAAAATTATTTTTTTCTAATCCCTTCACAAAAATTTGAGAACATGAATCAGTCACACGAAACAAAATCTCATTTAATCTTTCATAATCCAAATCTCCATCCTCCCAAGACATTTTATGAATATTTCTCGACACCCAAGAAAAGGTTGCCTTTTGTATCCTATCTAAATGATGCCAAGGTTTAGGTGGTGAGAAGAACCATTGCTCATAAGTATCTTTACTTGCAAAAGCCAATTCTTTTGTAACGAAAACCACTGGCTGAAGTTGAAAGCCTTCAAAATCAATTACACCATACATATTGACGAATCGAAATCTGGATTGCAACTGACTACCGGGGTAGGTATATTATATTCTTATCGCCAGGAAATATTCCACTGCGCAAGCGAAATCTATCATCGGTCTCCGGTCTCAAATCAATAAACAGATAGCTATATGGGAAAGAAGTAGCATCTTTGAAACTATCTAAGAAAAATTGTGTTTGATTTAAATACATCTGTCTACCCAAACATGATATTTGCATTTTATCTCTAACATTTTTAAAACAACACATATATGAGGAATTCAAAGAAATATTCCTCATTTCTTTTCCCTTATGAAATATATTTTGTAAAATAAGTATTACAGAAATATTTTTATGATGCGATCCTTTCGTAAACAAATTTGATACATATTTGTTATCAGCTAATTCTGACATAAGATCATCGATGATTATAAGAGCATCTGAAATTTGAGTAATGTTTAGAGATAATCCCTCCATGAATTCTACATTTGATATTTGATCAAAAAGTGTTTGATAAGCACCAAAACACCAAAGTACTTTAGAAGGCATAGGGTGAATAATATTTGATTCAAGTAATTTTTTAACAAAATATGATTTTCCAGAATTTGGTGGACCACAGATTAACATAGAAAAAGGATGTTTTAACTTTGGAAACTCGATGTTGACTGTAGTATTGTCTCACAAGTTAACCTATTTATTTGATTCCGTTTCCCCACCACCTCTAGAGGTAGGAATCATGGCGCATTTTTTTTAAGGAGGTTTTGCCTGTAGCTGTAATCCTCCATATCTATCAGTGTTAAGAAATGTGAAATTTATTCAGTGTGTATTTTAAAATGTCCATAAGGAAGAGATGTTAACCCGTCAGATAATATATATCGTTTCGTATCAAATGGACACAAAGTTGATTTTTGTACAGAAACAGTTTGAACACTATGATTCATACTAGCAATTCTTTTGGCCTCTGCAAGCGTACGATGTTGATTAAATAAACAATTTTTATAATCCTCATAACGAATTTGTTTTTTGATAATTGTTGTTGATACTCCTTTTGCTGTTCTTTTTTCACCACAATCACTTTTCAAGCTGTACATTTTTGGTTTCAGTCCTACGAATTCTAACGCTATTCTACATTCCAATTCATCCTTCATCTTTCCTAAAACTTTCTTATTATCATTGTTATATAGTAAATGGTTTAAAGGATAATTTGAAAAGTCAAATAAGTGTTTCTCATTTTGCATATCTTTATAAATATCTTTTGTTTCCACTTCATAGCAAAGAGAATCTGTATCAGTAAATAAAAATTTGGCATTGTTGGCATATTTTTTTTTCATATAATTATAATGAAAATCATACATCAAGGTTTTAGAAATGTCTAAAATCGAAAATCCGACGTAAATGGGTCTATTCAACAAGATGGAAGTTTTTTCCTTTGAATAGATACGAGATTTTTATTTATAATACTATATGCATGAAAAGCTGGGGATGCAGTAAGTTTCTTAGCTTTTTTCTCTTCATGAACTAAATCAATTTGAGACCTAAGTCTCAGATTCTCCATGGTTTTTCCAAAAACCGCATTATTTTAAAATTTAAATAAATCTTTTTGAAAATTATTATTAGCCTTTTTCCTTTGACTTGTATTAAAATCAATATATGTTTTTAACCAAGGACTTTGACGAAACTTTAAAACTCTGTATAAATGAGTAACTTTTAACCCTAATGAAACATATTGCTTCAAGTTCCTATAATGGATAATGTACTTCTTTTTTGATATTAAATTTGGAATCAATTTCTCAGAATTATTTAATTTAATATTAAAGTTTTTAGCCATTTTTTTATTAAAGGGAGATAACATTTCTTCCAATTCTTTCAGGACACAGAGGATAATCCGCATGTTGGTCAGGCAATGATGGAGGGTACTCTATGTCTACTTCAAATATGTATCCCTCCTCTGCATCATCATCTATATTCAAAAAATCTATTGGAGTTATCACCCATTGGCAAATACTGGGACATTGCCCAGCCATATAAATTATTGGCATCTAAATAAATAATGTACTTTGACGGTTTTCTAGGGTCAAAATTACTCATATATACATTATTTGCTTGACTAAATCTTTGACTAATCATTGCAATGCCACCTCTTATGCCTCGCTCGATGAAAAGATGTTTATCAACATCTGTTAAAAGTTACAGTCTAACTTTTGACATTCTTAAACAAGCTTGAAAAGCTAATCCTGGAGATGTGTAATTGTGGGAAGGATCAATTTTATAATATTTTATACATAAATTTCTGAAGTTTTCAAAAATGTCACCTAATATTAATACATCACTCATAACATAAATATTATGGTATTTCCCCATATTCTTTATATCGAATTCTTTCCAAACAGCTTGTGCATGAAAATAATCTTCATCCGTGATATTTTCACATGTTAAATTACTGAAAAATTCCTTCTTCGAAGGCAAACATTCAAGTTTAAATTTTTCAAAATTATCCATAAATTCATAGGGATATATTCCTTTCCGCAAAATGAATTTTGTTTTATTACCAAATATAGTATGAGTAAATTTCATTTCTTCGGGAGGTAAATTGCATATAAGTTTTTCAAGGGAAGAATTCAAAAATTGCAAAGAGTCTATAAATCTTAAGTTGCCTAGACTAAACGAAACAAAATTCTCGCTATTGCTAGGAATACAACTTATTTTACGCGTTTTGCATTTTCCAATACCTTGCATTATGAGATGTGAATCATATCCTTTTAAATTATGTATTATTACAGGAATGTATGAAGCTAATTGACATTCGGAGTGATCTGTAGAGCGATATTTTCCACTTAATCTATCATGACATTCGGAGTGAGCTGTAGAGCGATATTTTCCACTTAATCTATCATGACATTCGGAGTGAGCTGTAGAGCGATATTTTCTACTTAATCTATCATGATCACGAACTTTATCATTCAATAATGCAAGTTCACAAATATGACAGTGGGCAGAGTTTCTAAAATTTTCTATATCAGATTCTGTCATATGAACAGGTTCACTTGTTTTCAAAATATTTAAAATTTCATCTTCTTCTCTTAGCAAATTTAAAAGAAAATGATCTACTGCATCCGCGCCTCTATATACAACAGGATTTTTATACATATTACCATTTGGACCCACAATTATATAGCAGTAACCCGAAGGCACATGCTTGTTTAATAGATGGGTAAAAGATTTCGATGTATTTGGCAAACAAGTGTCTAGTTTCACTAAAAGAGATTCGAAGTCGGCATAAATGACAAAAGGTACAGGAAGCTGATACTGCGGTTTATCAAAAGTTAACCATTTTTCATTCTCTGAAGGCATCTTCACCTTTTGCAGTCCATGTTCATTACAGTTTTCAATATGTTTATCCAAATTAACTTTTTTTATAAATCTATCCAAACAATATTTACAATAATATACTTTACCATTATATTTAGTAAGATCTGAAAGCAAACGACTCATACATTTAATTAAACAATAATGATTTTTCTCATTTTCTGAAAACAGCAATAAATTTATGTGTTGGTCTTTTGATTTCTTTGTGATGTATAAAGGAAATATTTCCTTGTCGCAACCAAAAACATTTATGGAAAAATGATTTTGACGTTCAAATTTTTGTAATTGGCTTACTGACTTACTGGGAAGTCAATTCCTTCTACATTTATTTCCTTTTCAAAAGGTACATAGTTTTTCACTAGCTCTGGATGTTTTTTTTTAATTGATTGGATGTAGAGCAGCTAAAACAGACCAAAATAAACATTTCTCATCATAGTTCTTTATATTTAACAGAGCACGTTTTAGAAGCAATGTTTTTGGTAAGGGAATGTATGACGCTGCTGCCAAAGGTTCATATAATGCAGTTTTTACTTCGGCATGCTCAATTTTTTCTAAAATCCATCATGAACCTTTTCCTTCAAACTCATTAAATGATAAAATCACCTAAAAATATAAATATTTTTAGGTGATTTATACAAGAAAGCGAATTTTTAAGGAATAAAATATATTCTATATTTTATTTATTTTTATGTGTGTGTTTCTATAATTATTACAAATTTTCAAATATGCATGAATAACTAAAATCATGCAGAATAATTTTTGTTTAAGATGACAAGATTAAGTTTATCGAATAGTTATTTTAACAATACTTTACTAATATGTTTTTGAATTTATATATTTTATTTCATGGCAATAATATTTACATTGAACGAAATACCATTATGAATAATTTAAAATACTTAAAATTTTCCCAAACTACACATGGCTATTAAACTATCATTAGAAATAGATTAAAATTATTAATAAGTAAATGATTGCTTCAAAACAAAAAAGTATTTACGTTAGAACTATAATTTTCTTTTAAAAAAGTAAAAACTCTCAAATTATAAAATTTTACAAAATACAATGTTTTCAAAATATGCTTTTGCTTTAGAAACAAATAATAATCTTTATAATCACATTATAAAAAATATAAATAAATATTTGACAAATAGTATATATAAATTTTATTCATTTAAGAAAAATGTAATAAACATTAGATTATAAAAGTAAAAACAATATATTTCTAATGCTTTCAAAAAGATTAATCAGAAGAAAAAAAGAAAAAAAAACATTTCTTACCTTTTCAAAAGCTTCATCTGTATTTAGAGGTTGTCCTGGGAGATTGATCATACACTTTGATCGGAAGTGCGCCGAACACTTTTCACTATCATAAAAAGATATTTTTCAAACAAATATCACGGAAACGGTGAGGTACCATTTTATACCTCGCATATTATCTTCTAGAATTTTATCATGAATTTCTTTTTTAATTGAGTTTAGAAATATTCTCATATCACTATTTGTATCTTCTGTGGGCAAAATCTTAAACGTTTTAAAAACATTTAAACTGCGATTTTTATTTCTCGATATAGATTTCCCAATTAGTTGAGAATCCTTAAGAATTCGTCGTCGTTTTCTAACAGGTTCACTGCAGGAGCTGGTGGATGGTCCAGGTTGAGCTGAAATGGACTCATGAATCCTTAAATGTCTCTTTAAATTATCAGATCTCGCGAATAATTTATTACATGGAATGCATTTATAAGTTTTATCGGCATGTTTCGATTTCACATGCCTCTTTACATTTCTGCGGCATGAAAAGGATTTTCGGCAAATGCGAAGCGTAAACATACCATCAAAGTTATGGTTATCAAGTTGTGATGATGTAATATCTCCAACATCAACGACAGCTAATAACTGGTCACTTAAAGGTAAATCAACCTCATTAAACTCGACCGAGTTCATCTTCGGAAAAATTATTTTCTAGACACTTTAAGTATTTACTTTTATGAGTAAAGTTTCAATTTAAAAATAACAGGCAGCACTTAGAGCATTTCCAAGCAACTGGGGATAGTGAAATGCAGTGACAAAAAGCTGATCAGAAACTATGGGAGTAAGAATATTCGCACTCCTTATATACCACCGATTTCATTGTTAAATTCATATTTGACCTTTGATCTGTTTTCATTTTTTCCCAACGAATTATATTCATATTGAAGGATATTTTCCCCTTAAAAAAATTTTGCCCCTCCTCAGCAGTGTGAGATGGAGGGGTGAAGAAACTCTAGTTGACAAAAGAGGAGTTGGAAGATTACAAAGAAATATTTTGATATAATAGTATGCTTTACCAATTCCCCGCCGGGGTGAAAAAGGAGTGATGCATGGGGAGCGACAATAAAAAGTAGCAGTGATAATACTTCCCCAACTTTTCAATGACGTTAAAGGATAAAAGTCAAATGGTCCTAAAAATTGGAATGCATGAGAAAAAATGTGAAATGCAATCGTTATAAACAGTGAAAAATATTGTGCTTTTCGGGTGTTGGGAAAAAAATTTTTAAAGTAAACTTTTGTTACAGTTTCTTTCTATTCAACTATTATCACAATGAATATATCAGAATATATTCTTATTCATATTTTGAATAATTTAATAGTACAACGCAGCTGCATGATTGAAAAGAGATTTCAGTATTTAATACTTGTATTCATTTCCTTTTCACATATTATTACAATAGATGATTTTCCAAATGCATTGTTCAATAGAAACTCATAAAATTTTATTACCTTCTTCTAAAATTATATCACTTTGGGTGAAGAAGATGTGTAAAATAGATTGGTATTTATGCGTCAGATTATTTTTGAAATATCAATGAAAAACATATTTTCAAGAAAAGTAGTTTACTATAGCCAGATTTTAACTTTGTTCGTAATTGAATAGTAGATTCCAATAGCTCTTTCTTGTTCGATAGAAGAAAAAATCCCCTTTAACAATTTTAATAATAGAATTTAACCCAATCGGTTTTTGTTGACCATCTGGCCGGTTTAATAAAATGCGATAGAGGAAAATAAAGTAAAATCAATGTTGTTGAACTTTCAAAACGTTGCTAGTTCAAAAATTAAGAAACCTGGTTTTCGTTATAAATTAATAGGCATTTAATAAATTGAAAGTGAAACTATATTATTTGTGAATAGTTACTAAATATTCCTCGCATATAAAGAGTTCAATATTATTAACAATTGTAGAATAATGTCCATGAACTTGCATTGCAAAATTTTGCGTTAATTTGGTAATGATTATAGTTATTAAATATATCAACTCATAAGCATTTCATAAAATTAAGCATTTTTTAAGAATATAGAAATTATATAAAAAAAATTCCTAGTACTCTTTTTACTTAAATATTCGAAGCTTTGAAAATGATTCAATCTCTCTCATAAGGCTTTAAATAATTAGTAAATAACACCGCATACATAAATGAATAAAAATATGTAAATGAACATTAAGTAATTCCTATTTATAAAATTTAAATGTGAGAAAATAATAACCTAAATTATTGGTAGGTTAAAATGAATTCTATTTGAAAGGAGGTAATTTATCCTTAATTATATAGGATTTAGGAGAAATAATAGTAGTATAATAGAAAAATAAAGTTTATTACTACTTCGTTGATTTGAATAGTAAAAAAATTTAATATTCATATTAAAAATTTAATTGTTTCCACACATTATATTCTCATCTCCTAGACATAGACGATTATAATATCTAAGGAGAGGGAGTAGTAGGGGGGGTCACCCCGCAAGAAGGAGCAAAGGGTGGGTGGGAAGGAGAAGGATCTCCCCGCTTCTCCTCAATGCTCCTCTTTGTGCAGAAATCTTATTTCTTCCCTACTCATAGGGTCTCGCGTTCAGTCGCAGCACACTTGAACATCTCGAGATGGACGTTACTCTTCTGCCTCCAGCATACACGTAGGTCAGTGTGGGTGCTCGGGGGTTTCTCCCTTTGCGACACCTGAAAATGTTCTACTGTCTATGAAAAGTCATCTGGGAAGACAATTTACGGATTGTGAGCTGCAATGCCTTACAACGGCCTTAAGCCATTATGCTGCCCTTTAGGCTACGTGGCACTGGACGGATAACAGTTATGTGAAATCTAGAAGAGATAAAAAATGCTTGTAACATTTGAAAAAAGATTTAAAGCTGCTTGTAACATCTGGAAAAGATTTAAAGTAAATTCGCTTACATTTTTAGAAGCCCCCTTTTTTTAAAAAAAAAAAATTTTTTCTTGATTTTTGAAAGTTGTTGATTGTTATCCAAAATCGTGTAAATTGGGGGAAAGAAAGAAAATATAAAAAGGATTAAAAAGCTATTTTGTAATTTATTTAGGAGTTGAAACAAGTACTTTTTACTTTTACAATGGCTTGTTTTATCTTCCAAAATTATTTTGTTCACCTATGACGCATTTATTGTTATTATTACCTTGTCAACACACACTGTCAGAAATTTTGTGTAAGTTATCCGCTTCATGTAATCAAAAAAAAAAAAAAATTAACAACCAATATTGCTACCGATAACACGACTTCTACGATTTCCACCTTTCAGTACTGCAAGATGTGGAAGTGATTGCACCTTATTTTGTAGAACACTCAGTGGGTATGCCATTGTAGCTTGAAAGATATTGCCTCTTCGTAATTTATAAGCAGGGACCATTAAGAAGAGCCTCATACTGAGAAATAGGAGAAAACGGGTAATGCAAGAGACAAACGAGGGAACAAATCAATAAACGAAGTCACTTCTTAAAGGTACAAAAATTATTTTAAGATTGACAAACAGTATGAATTAACTATATAATTTCATATGAAGGGAAAAAAAATAGTCATTTTTGCCAGATCTATTTCAAAATAATTTAATTTTTATTAGATTATACAGATTTGAAAGAAATGGAATTCTCTGTTTGGAAATTAATATGCAATTTTTTATATTTATATAAAAAATTTTTTTTAAATATGTTTAACATGTTATTTCACACGAAAACAGCCTATGTTATTTTTCATACTTGCTGAAATAATATTTGCGAAAGTTATTTTCCTAGATATATTATTTTCGCTAAGTATTTTCAATTATATTATTGCAAATTTGTAATATGATTTGTATAAGTTCAAGGAGAATATATTATCAGAAAGGTTAACTATTTTTTATACGCGTATTAATCTTATATATGGTGACGATTTTTTTGTAATTAAATATTCCTGTGATATTCAGTAGCACATTAGAATCACGGCAATTTAATGGTAAAACAAATCGTAATACAATGCAATGCCCATTGATGACTATTTCATTTCAAACTTAATCAATGTATTGAAGAGAATAAATTTAACAATGTATATTTTCTCGGGTTTTTAATAAAAAAAATAAACATAACATTTAGGCGACCTCAAGTGTGATGTCTGAGAACTAAAAGTAAACAGAAATGTAATTGGAAGGGAAGTAGAGAATGACAGTCACTAATGCTCATGAGTTAAACAATCCCTCCTTCGTTACACTATTTAAGTTACGCTATTTATAAAGCCATATTCACCAACCAGAGTTAACTTGTGAGTCTAGGTAACCCATAGTCATTGTGACGCATATTCACTAACATAATAAAGGCGATTTATTCGCCTCGAGTTAAGTCGTTGATTTCCAAGAACAGAACCCGAGTATTCTTGTAAATAAACATGGTGAATGTTGTAAGAGTAGTTTTATTCTGCAGTTTATCATCTAATTTTTCGACGAAGTATCCTCAGACAAAACCCATATCATGGCGGAAACCCTCATAAAATTATGTGTTAGCGATATTGTTTCTTGTATGTTAGACGAAAAGGCAGTAAAATTTATATCTTCAACGCCATTATCGAACAATACTATCAAGAGATGGATAGTTGATATGTCAAATGATGTAAAAAAATCTCTGGTTTCTCGCATTCGACATAATTTAATTTTTTTCCAAATTGATGAATCTACTGACATTGCGGGATTAGCGATTTTATTGGCTTTTGTTCGTTATGCATACTCTGGTGTGTTTAAAAGAGGACTTCTTTTTGCGCAAACCACTACTTGCCCATACAATAGGTGCTGAAACATTCCGTTTGTTGGACAATCTTTTAAGAACAAACGAAATTCCATGGTCTGATTACATAGATGGTGCAAAAGCTATGACGGGTCCAATGATCAGAGAAAAAAAAAATTTAGAAGGATTGTAGTAGTAGTCATTGTGTTCTCCACAGACGCTTTTGCTACGAAAAAAATGCCTGCATCCTTCAAGAAAGTTTTAGATGAATCTGTCCGAATTATTAATTACATAAAATCACGGACGTTGAAGTCAACACTTTTCAAAATACTGTGTGAAGACGTGGGAAGCTTTCCCCATTCTCTGCTTCACCATAGAGAAGTAAGGTGGCTCTCACGTGGGAATGTACTCTCTCTATCATATGAATTACGTATAGAAGTCCTAGCTTTACTTTTAGACTACCATAATACCAAATTAGCAGAGATTATTAATGGCAAAAATTGGCAATGTATACTTGTTTATTTGGCAGATATTTTCTCCAAACTGAGCCAAATGAATACTTCACTGCAAGGGAAAACTATAACAACGGTCACTGCAAACGACAAAGTGGGAGAGTTTAAGAAGAAAATCAATTTTGGGGCAGAAAGTGTGGAGGAGGGGGAGGTTGAATGTTTCCCTCTTGTCAACAACTTTTTGAAAGACAAGACATTGCAACTTGGGAATAAATTGTTTCATGATTTATTCGAACATCTCTGAACCTTAACTTCAACGTTGGATCATTATTTTCCAACAGCACAAGATAAGAAACTGTAGAAATACGAATGGGTAATCAACCCTTTCTCTGTATTCAAAATAAACATTCTATAGTCGAATGAATATGAGTTGTTGATAGAAATTACCTCAGATTTACACACACAACCTTGAAATCTACTTTCGATAGTGATGGTTACTCACACTTTTGGATACGTTTGGAAAACAAAGCATTCTATCCCCTTGTTGAAAAAGCAAAATGTGTTTTTATTTCCATTTGTTACAACAAGCATGTGCGAATCCGGATTCTCTATCTATACCGACACCAAAACTAAATACCGAAGCTATTTAGATGTTGAACCTGACATCTGTCTCCAGTTGCCAAATATTGAGCCCGACTTTTCAAAATTGTGTCATCAGAAGCAACCTCAATCTTCACATTAAGATTCTATTATTATTCCTACACTCATCTCTAGTAAAGAAGAACGTTTTGTGTTTTATCAATGAGAAGTGAATGTTCCCGGATTATAATTTGTAGGTATTTGTTGGCATTTTCTATAAATTAATAATTAATTGAACTCTGATTATATTGATATTTTTGTTATGAAAAATGAAATGTTATCCAACGAATGTTTCTTTTCTTTGCAATGTATTCACCTCCACTCAATTAGAAATATGGCCTGCCTAGTGTATTGAAAGATGAGTAAATCCAACAGCAAGTACCTGATTATAGAGTGGGAATCAGACTAAGGGAAACTTAGTTAGTTTAAAGTTATTTCCATTCATCATTAAATCAAATACTCTTGATTCATCGTGGAGTTATTTGAAAAAAAAATGGCATTTGTATTATATAGTTTTCTATTCCGACTTCGGGCTTAATTTTACTAGTCACTAGCTTGCATTATAGGGGTCCGCCGTGAATTTTTGCTTGAAAAAGGGGTCCGCCAGCTAAAATGGTTGGGTAGCCCTGTTCTACAGTTATGACTATTTTAAATTAGCTTGTACTATATTTACTTTACTTGTGGTCATCCAAAAATATTACTTATTGCAGTAAATGTACTTATCTTTAACTTTTAGGACAAACATTGCCAACTTTAATGGCTAAAAAAACCATCAACTTTATTTCGATACAGCAGATTTAAAGTCCTTCACATTTCAGAATCAATATGAAAAAATGTCAATTCTCTGCTAGATTGGCCACCAAAAAAACCATCGATTCTTTGAGATACATTCCACAAGATCTTTGTGCCAATTTCCGGGCACCATAGACAACAGTCAAATGTTCACCATGATCCCCAGACCTCTACACCCATTTATTCCTTTTTAATGTTATATGGAATGTCTACCATTGAAGATCACTGAAGCGTAAAGAAAATTATTCTAACGCAGCTGTCCGCTCCATTTGAATGTCGTACTTCAGCAGGGTTACCGTTGAAGAAGTAATTTGTAGAAATGAGACAAAATTGTTTGCTAACTTACAAATTTAGTGGGAATTCTTTTATTTTTCAAATGGTGTACCTGTATTATATACAGAATTTTGTCATATAAGTGACAGCAAGTTTAGATTGTTAGAGTGAAACCATTCCAAATGAGTATCATTATGTTCCAGGAAAATCAATTCTAGAGCATTGTTGGATTTACATTTCATTCTTATTAAAAATATATAAATAGGGAAAGAAGCAGCTATCAATACGGCTAAATCTAGTTTTGTGCGTTGATGAAGATATTCATACTTCAGTTCTTTAAGTTTTAACGCAGTTGTCATTCCAGTACATGTCCAGCATTATCAGTCAGTCTTTTAGAATTCGAGCTGTGTCCGCAATGACCTGATTGGTTACGATAATTGTTCTCGTCATCGGAAGGTAGTGAGTTTGAATTCCAATTCAACCGAAAATCCATCGTGTTCACCAATGGCGTCAAGATTAAGTTAGATATGTTGTAATCGCAATGACCTCCATGTGAAATAATCTCTAGATGTGGCCGGCCAAGTCTAAAGTATTCTGCTTCTTTCCTGCTTCCAAATTACGAAGACTTGCACTCTTTTAAGTAACCAAGATGTCATATTGGTGCTCCACTGGGTGCCTCACTAGATAAAGTGTCTTCACTTTCCCCACTTGTTCTGCGGAAAGATGGTTAATTGATACGAAGCCACGGGGTTATAATAACAATAATTTGTGATATGGGCTGATCTAAGTGATATCTATTTACGTTTCTGAATTATATTGCCCAGTTTATCCAAGTTACATAAAACTGCAGTAGATCAGTCTTATATTAGACCACCATATATCACTACGCCTGATTATTTGTGGAGTTAATGTTACTTGTGCAAAATTTGGAAGACTACTTTGTATTCTGCGAAGTGAAACTAAAACGAAAAAACACATCGATAAGCACAATGTTTCATGCATAACTTATACCGTTAACTTTTATCAAAACTTTCATGAATGTTATGATGCAAAAACATACATTTGAATAAAAATTGGCACAGGTGCCGTATAATCCAGGATACCGAATTCTGAATTTTCTTGGAAATGAAGAAATGTTGCCAAGATGACGTACCGTGACGTGCGTGATGACATAAATACTAGGTTTATCAAAATAGAATTTTCTGCATAATTTTTATAGGTCTCCATATTTATGACGTAATACAAATGAGGTTGCCAGATACATAAGAAAATCCACCAAAAAATGGCCAAACTCAGAATTTGGAATTCTGGATTACAAGGTACCTATGCCTAAAAGCTTAGCAATCAAAACAAATTTCTATAAACTCTTGAAGTACTTTTTAATGTTTTATCTATAATAAAAAACAGTGTAATAATTTTTAAATTTATTTTAACATAGTAAGTGATAGTTAAAAAAACTGTACATTTAAAAGGAATTTTCATTCGGATATTCTGAATTATCAAAAGTTTATTATTAGCATCAGTTTACATAGGCATAATTGTAATAAATATGCAGAGCAAAACCACTCTGTATTTTTTTATCGCTTTTTGGATTTAAAAATGTTGTAATATATTTTATTTAATTTCCATCTCCAGGAGTTTAGAAAGTTAATATTTTCAATGTTATATTTTTTAATAGACCTGATCTCTCTCTCTCTCTCTCTCAGAATTAATTTTTAATATAAGAATGCAATTTCCCTTTTATTGACTTTACCAACAATAAAGTTATAAATTATTATATTTATCAACAATTAGAATTCACAAATTCTAATATTTGCTTAAATACAACAATGGAACTTAGCAGACAACAATCGTATAAAAATGAATCTCGTCCCCTTTCTGCACAAACTTGTTGATAATAGGTTGCGCTTTTTAATTCTCCAAGTAAATAAACCGTTAACAGCGAATAACATCCTCAAATATCCCTCAAAATCATCAGACATTTTTTTAATTCCAATCTGCAATTGTGTCTCTTAACATCCATATTTGTCAGTATGTTTCGACCATTCAAATACTTACGGAAAAAAATGTAAGTGTCGATTAACTAACTTATAATTTTCTTGGCGGCACAGGTGCCATATTATCCATGATTCCAAATTTTTTTGGCGATAAAGAAATGTTGCCAAGATGACGTATCGTGATGTGCGTGATGACGTAAATACTAGGGTTACCAAAATAGAATTTTCTGCATAATTCTTATAGGTCTCTTTATCTATGATGTAATAAAAACGAAGTTGCCAGACACATAAAAAATCCGCCAAAAAACCACCAATCTCAGAATTTAGCTATAAATATTTGGATTATACGGCAACTGTGCTTTTTCTTGGCTTTATAACTGCATTATAAGATGTTCAGATAGTATTCAAGAAACATTTTATGATGCCGCTTAAATTATATCTGATGGTTGGTTGATGTCGTGTCCATGGAGAGAACTAAAGAGGGCCACAAGTGTTCAGAACACAGTGGCTATCTCCTTGAATTGTATATGATCTTAAACAAGAAAAGGGTTAAATTAAAACTTTTTTTGTCGAACCAAACTTTTTTGAAGAATTTTACCTTCCTTTACCTTTATAATTGTGTCTGCATTAGTGCTTTAAGACCTCATTAAATCGGGCTTTGCTTACTAGGGACAGCCATTTTTATGTACATACATACGTATGCACATACTGTATAAATGAAAGGTAAGTAACAGAACAATGTACTTTTAATGAAACTGGAGTGTTGTTGACCTTGGATAAGTCAAACGTACATTTGAGACATTTATTCCTCAATTAATTGTTCAAGAGATGATCACTAAAACACAAGTGCCGTATAATCCAAAATACCAAATTCTGAGTTTGGCGGTATTTTTTGGCGGATTCATCTCTAAAGTAAGCCAACAAATGATCAGTCGTTTCATCCAATCAGTCAGTGTGTCATGTGTGATTATGAAGATAATCCTAGACCATCTTGTTAAAAATAGTTTTTCACCTGATGTTTGTTGTAACATCAAATGAAGTTATATTAAATATAGTGTGTAAATACTATTCTTAATTTTCCCTTATGCAGATTTACATTTCATTCTCTTAAATGCAAAATACAATTTCTCTATATATGGTAGATTTTTCATGTACCTTGTCTCAATTTATAGGTTATTTTGTTTAATCTTTATTTTTATTAGTTAAAATGATCTGGATGTACTATTAATCCTGATAAATAAGACTCTTCTGTAGTTCAGGAAATATGTAAGGCTCGTCGTTCTAAATTATCTTCCGGACTTTATTATATAAAGTTTATTCTCTTTTTTGGGAAATTATTTTTCCAAAACAATGAAATAATGTGAATAAAATTAATAATAATAATATTACGTGAAGCAAGTTAATGAGTTTTATGAAATATTTTTCAATGGAATTTGATTGTTTACATTTCTTTATTATTTTACTTTTGATTCCTAAGCAAATTTGAAGCTTTTCTTATTTTCCACCAAGTAGAAGCTTCTCATTATTTTATAAATATAGACCCTTATATATTTCAAGCATTTTTTTCAATACTTTTTTTAAATTGGAAATTTTTACAAAAAACGTTATTTTCTATAATAAAATAAACCCAGATAACTTTTTTACCTAGATTAAAAGTAATAACGATTATAACAAAATTATTCTCCTTTACAAACCCAAATGTTTCTGAGAGTCAAATTTACTTATTTTATTGAAATAAGATGATAAATCAATTTTTATGAATTTACATATAATTAATTTTTAACTTTGAGAAAATATTATCTGGGCAGTTAATTAATAAGTTGCCATTAAATTACATATTTTATGTGATGTCAACAATTCCATTAATTGCAGTTGAAGATCATATATCTATAAGAAATAAATTTCATTATTTTAATCTTTATTTTCTGCATAATTTAAGGAATTTAATTCGCTTTTCCTTTTCTTTCAGACAAAAGATTTGAAGCAATTTACGGAAGAAGACTGACAGCGAACTCAATGACGAAAATAAATATATAAAATACGAAACAGTTGACAGTTGGTTGAACAGTGAAAGATTGCATGAGGAAGAACTGGAAGGAAATGCTCTCCATTCACCGAATGAGCAAGTTTCTCAAACAACATCAGAAGCAAACTTCGATCTTGAACCATCCAAAGTGTCAACAGAAATAAACGTCATTAAAGCACAAAGTCCACAGTCAACGAATGACATCTCGTCAGATGAGACATCAGAAGCATCTGTCAATTCTGATGAAGAACAATTTTTACAAAGAATTAGAGAAACAAATTTCAATTTAACAAATCCCGACTTGGACTATGAACGTCGTAATATGAGGATGAGATTTCTCGACTTCAAAAAATTGCCCACCATTCTAGAAAGAAATGAAGAGCTACAACATCTGAAAAGGACAGTGGTAGGGTCAGAAAAGAATACAAAATTTGACTTTAACATTTCAGAAATCAACATGAAAATAGAAAATGCTGGTTCTTATCTGCCAACTGAATATCATCCAAAAAGCAGCATTGAAAATGAATTGTATGACACATTCTCTTTACAATATGAAAAAGACATGGAACTCAGCAAAGCAGGCTGCGAGTGTTTTTTCACAATAAATTACAATTTGCGTGCCGATTCTCAAAAATATTCCATTGAATCTCCTGATCCACAACATTATGATAGTTTTTCCCTTAAGTTTGAGAAAGATATTGAGCTCAGTGAAACAGATACAGAAAATGTCTGGACATTAACAAACATTGATCAAAATTACTTCCTACTTAACCAACATTTAGAAATAGAAAAAAATAAACCCAATTCAGATGTGATTTTTAAAATATTAAAAAAATGGTTTGAAAACAATAGACAAATTTCATTCAGAAGCAATTAAAAATACTTTTTTTTTCAACGGCAAGAAGAACCAGTCGAGAAAACCTGATTTGAGTCTAACTACCTACCATTAAACAGTGACAATAAAGCAGAAGCATCAAAAATAGAACTCAGCTTCTGTAATACAAGCAGCGAATTTAATATAGAATTAAAAAACCAATGAAAAACCTTACTGTACCACCAAAAATAACATAAAGGAAGACCACTATGAGAATATTGTAGTCATTGAAGAAGACACTGAAAGACACTTAGCAGTTAAATATTCAGGCAACATCAAGGAGAGAATTAATAGGGAATGTAACATTCGTATTGGAACGAAGGAAACATCTGGAAAGCAAATACCATTTTTGAAAAGATGCTGGCAAATATTCAAATGCAGAAGAGAAAGGGGATAAATTAACAAAAAAAGTAAGTATGTATTTATCACTATTACCATCAATATATTTATTTTCAATTTAGTTATTACATTAACGTTTACTATATCTTGAATAACTTATTTTTTAGAATAATATACCTAAGGACAGTTTTAAATGAAAGTTTGGAATGGCTTCAATTGGAAAATCGAAAGAGATTGATGTTTCGGGAACTGAATTCAATACTTCAAAAATATAAATACTTTAAAAAAATATGCCTCCTAAATTAAATCAAGTAAGAAGTTATCCAGAAAATTAACAGCAAGATGTGGACAGCATATAAGAAATTCCAGAAGATATAATCTCAAAGTAAAAAATAAAAAGAGCAATAATTCATGGAAGAAAGTTAATTCAGATTAGAAGTTATTAAAAAAAATTAAAAAGTAGAGTGCCCTTATCAAAAAATTGTACATATAATTACTCTGAAAAAAGTTTAATGCTTCACACTAATAAATTTTTATTCGAAAATAATTAATTTACTATAGCTATATATCATTTTTATTATTTTCATATATAATCCAAATTAACAATATTCCGCTATTTAGGATTTTTGTAAAATTAATATTAGTATATAAAATTAGTATATTTATAATGCTCTAAATTGGATAAATCATTTTAAATTCGATAATTTTTTTTCAAAATTTTAAAAACATTAATTTTAGGTATAATTTACCTATTTTAAATTCATACTCTGACCAATTATTTTCATATTATGCCAAAATTTTGGCACATTTCTCTTTTATTAATTTTTATCACACACTTAAATATTTCATAGGTATCTATTTACCTATTTTTAAAGCACAGGTAGTATTTATCTGGATATTAAAATCATATATTCAGATCATGAATAATTTTTTCACCCTTCATAATTTTGGTATTACTTAAGGTATTTATAGATATATATATTTACCTAACATATATTTTCCCATGTAGGTAACTAATTACCTGAAATACGATTTATATTTACAATGCCATCTAAATTTTGCAATATATAGGGTTTTTAAAAAATTAAACAATACAAAATTTCTCAAGAAACAAATTTTTAAATTAAAGAGGGCACTCTACTATACAACAAAAAGTCAATAAGTTAAAAAGCGAATACGAAATAAAAAAAATATACCGCCTGTTCAATTTACACATCAGCCACCCTCACAGCATCATTTAAAACAGAAATTCAAGATCAAAAGGCAGGATCAATCAGCCAGAGTTTGAGTTCAGTTCCGGCCTGCATCAGATGTTGGGGCAGTTGAAAGTCACCGATTGGAAAGGAGCGGCCCAGTTGAAGGATTGGAAGGAAGAGGAAAGATTAAAGGGAAAGAATTTTTCCAAATTTTCTTTATTTCGGCTAACATTCCTCAAAATTTTCTCTTTTTTGTATGATTTGGCATATTTTTCGGCAATAAATATTCAAAATTCCACCTTGTTTCTTTATTTCATTAAAATTCTAAAGATTCTTTTTGGATATTCTATTTAATTTATTTACTGACGATATTTCAGCAAACGGGACAGATATTATCTTTTTGGAGAACTTCAGAATTTTTTTGGCTTTTACAAACTGTCACCAAGCTAGATGTAATTGTTATTTTTGTTCATACGGATGAAATGTATTTATAAGCTTCTTTGCAATTTGTTTTACATTTTCGACACAAGTTTTACTAAAAAATGATTGAATATTAGGTCTTCAAATAGCTTTTGCTTCTAGAACTCATTTACAGACATTAAATTTTATATTTTTAATATTTTTGTAAGTGTGTAAACGTTCTGCTTTATCAAAAGCATAAAAAGATTTCACTTCCAAAAATTAAGGGAAAAAATAAAAACGTAATGCTAAAATATTCTTATAAAATCCTTGAAATGATTTGTTTCTAATTAAAAGATTTCCTGTACAAATCTCAATGTATGACATACAATTATTTCAGTTTATTAAAAGTAATGAGTTCATATGTTTAACAAATTAAACTTACTGTTTATAAAATCCTTGAAATGATTTGTTTCTAATTAAAAGATTTCCTGTACAAATCTCAATATATGACATACAATTATTTCAGTTTATTAAAAGTAATGAGTTCATATGTTTAACAAATTAAACTTACTGTTTATATCTTAATAATGTAAAAATTAATGTATAATATACCTGACTAGCAAAGATATTAATCTCACTTCATGGGTTTGTATGTATAAGTATAAAAATAAAACCAGCTCTCTTTTGCCCACAATATTACGCTCCAGCACCACTTTTTATCAATTAAATATTTATGGAAAATATTAATATTTTTTTTTATTTTAAATGAATACCCAGTTTATCAGAAAGATTTACATGTTTCATTATTAGCATATTCAAATATGATTCAAGAATAAATTAACATAAATAAGTCATGTCATTAGTATATATATATATATATATATATATATATATATATATATATATATATATATATATATATATATATATATATATATATATATATATATATATATATATATATATATATATATTCTACATTTAAAACTTCATTTCAAGTGCTATGGCGACTTGGTAATCTTTTGGCAAAGTTTTTGGTAACTTGCTGGAAAACCGGTAAATATCTGCGTTGTTGAGATTATTGATGGAATTCTGCTAGAGATTTATTGATGGAATTCTGAAGATAAATATCTATCTGAAGAATTCCATCACCGAAGCTCTGGAAACAGTATTAAGCGAGATAACCTAGAAAATTTCGGAAACCTTGGCGAAACTCGCCGCTAAGGTTTCCGATTTTCACGACAAGTCAGGTATAAATACGGCCTCCCGCCATATAATGGTGATTAATGAAAACAATCAATCTTGAATGCTAGTCTAGTGCCATAGAAGCTTTGTCTGTCTGAGGTATTAGAGACTTTCTCTTTGGTAGATGTTTCCTATATTATTATCTGAATTGGAGCTGTGTAATTTTAACTCCTATCGCTGGAATTTCCAGATAGAAATCAGAGATAGGAGTTAAAATTACACAGCTTATAACCATTTCTATAAGATTTTCTCAGACCAGAGAAAATCTTATAGAAATGGCTATAAATAAAACTCTTGCGATTTTTAAACAAATTTTTTATTGATTCTCAATTAAAACGGATCCCAAAGTGGGGATCAAGAAAATAAGACCCGAAATCATATCTTAATGATTAGCAACTTTGAAGAATAAATAGACAAAGGTTATATAAATTTGTATAAAGGAGAAAGATATAATTTTTGTCTGGTTTTTCAATATAATGATTAATTTGTAAAAGGTAAAAGATCGTGTTATCATACGAAAATTTCTGAATTTTCTAGCTCACCACAACTGTAACCCTTCTGTAACTGCGATGTATTTTCAAGTATGTTATATTTATTTTGGAAGAGTTCACTCTTCATATATCTGCCTAATTCCATTTCACGTACGCTCTGCACACACGTCTTCACAGACAAGTTTTGATTTCTGTGATTAAATAATGTATCCAAAAAACCGTATACGAATCATCTAAAAAATTGAATAGAATATAAACTGTAAATTGTTTTTAAAAAATGGTATAGAGTCTCATAAAAGTAATAACAGTATGCCTTTGTAAACATTATATATTCGTACAAATAATGATATTAAAGTGAAATGAAATATGTAGATTCATCTACAGAATTTCTCCGTATATAAAACACTATAGGCCTAAAATTTTCGATTCTGTTGTTTAAAGGTATATATAGGGAAATGATTTAAAACATCAAAGAGCTCTCAGTTACAGTTACATTGATATAATTCAGAAATTTTCGAATGACATACACTTTTTTTAGCTTGAATTGATCAGTGTATTGAAAACTACAAATGACATTGGAACGATTGGCGTATGACAAAAACTGCCGGAGTAAAAACATTTTGTAGAGAAAAGCATTCCAAATGATTGATGACAATAGGCATAACAGAAACTTTGATTCACTTCGTACAATTCATAGAGTTAGAAGTAGAAGCACCAGTCCCAGACACATCATGTACAAGGCATTTCTTGTTGAAATATCTTTAAAAATCAGAGTGGAAAAAATGTTTTATCTGACAGGTATTCGAATCTAATTGTAAGCTAACAAAGAATCAACAAGGTGAATTGATAGTTACTTTATCTGAAAGAGAAAAAGGCTGTCGGAGCAATGCGAATTTATTGTCGAAAAGCAGATAGGAGGCTCATGTTTGTCAAAAAAAAGGATACCATACTTTATTACCATCTCTTCCAGTTGTATTTTAATATACACTACGAAAATTAGCTCCCAAGAGAAAATTTCACAGATAATGATCCATAATTACATGTCGCAAGAGATGAAAGTCAGAAAGAATTCTGTCCTACCACAAGGCCGCAGATTTCCTAACGATGACATAAGCACTAGGGCTCCCAAAATATAATTATCTACATAATTCTTATGATTCTCCCTCTCTATGACGTAATAAAAAAACAAGTTTGCCAGATAAACAAAGAAATTCTTTAATAAAGTCACCAAATTCAGAAATTTGGAGGATGGATTATACGACAGCTGTGCCAAATATTTTGGTCCCCATTCAAATCATTGTTGTTGTTTCTAATCCCAGATGGTGTAACTACGCTAAACCATCTCCATTAAACTAAAAATCATTAAAAAGTCTAAAAATAAAATAGGATTCTCCAAAACCTCATTCACAGTAAAATTCAAACAGTCAAGAATAAACACTACATAAAAGTCATTAAAAATCAGGATTTAACCATTCAAAAGTATATACTTATAATGATTCTAAGTAACCTTTAAAAGTTAAATTTGGTTATTTATTAAAAATAAATTTCTTATGCTAAATTATTATCAAAAGGAAAGAAATGTAAAGTCAAAATAAATTCCAATAATCGAATTATTGATGTAAAGGTCATAAGTATGGAAGTCTCTCATAGCATTTCTGGACAAATTGCAAAAAACAAAATCAGTTTAATTCAATTTTTAATTAGTTTTTTCAGAAAAAATTGTGGATAATTACATAATATACTAAATGAATATTATGTGTAAATAGAAAGTTGTATCAAAGTAAATATTTTATTTTTTCAAAAACATAATATACAAAAATATTGAGAGTTTGTGCTCCAACAAACTCTCAAAAAACAGAATACATGAATAAAGTTGCTACATAACTACGTATAAAGCTCCTTCAATACGTTTTGCAGTCAATAATGCATTGATTTATTCCTATTTTTTTGTTCAAGCAGAAACTAGTAAAAATTAACGAGTCTTATAAACTTAAAACACAGTTGCCATATAATCCAAGATGTCAAATTCTGGTGGTTTTTTTTTTTTTTTTTTTTTTTTTTTTTGTCGGATTTTTGTATGTATCTGGTAACCTGGCTTTTATTACATCACTGATAGGGAGACCTGTAAAAATTATGCAAAATTCTATTTTTGCAACCCTAGTATTTACGTCATCGTGCACGTCACAATACGCAATCTTGACAACATTTCTTCACCGCCAAAAGCATCAGAACTTGGCATCCTGGATTATGCGGCATCTGTGCCAAACTTAATTATTCTTTATACAAAAATAACTCAATGGCCTCTTATACTTGAAATTATTTGAAAGTAGAAAAAAAATTTAAAGTTGTAAATCATTTACATTGGTTACTGATTTTAGAACTCAAATATCGCAATATTAATTATAAAAGTTTATTTTCCTCACTGACCCCCCAAGGCATCAGAGTTCTAAGGTTAAATAAACATTTCAAAACTCTTCAAGTATAGTAGCCCTTATTCCAAGGTGGCGGACAAACAAATCGTAGAGTTGGAGGCCAGCCAAGTGAACATTCAGCATATCGGTTTGGATTTTACGCATACAGATTACATATTGACTTCTATCAAATCTGATGGCGAAAACTGAGTGTTTATAAGACAACTTTATCTCTTTAAATCGAAAAATGAATTTCACATTTAATCTCACAAGTTTTATGGGGAAATACTTTTCTATTCATTTACCCATATCTTTTTCAACTCCAAAGATTTAAAGATAATTGAAATTTCATTGCTAACTATTTCTGAAGCTGTATGTAACAATTAGGAACAACTGCTTCCTAGTTTTCCTTCTGAGCTGGAAATTAAGGGAAACGTAATTTAATTTGAAAATAATCTCTTCACTCATAAGCATTTTATTCACATTAAAAATTATTAAACATTTTCAAATATAAAGTTTTGACCGTGATTTCTTTTGTCAAAAATCACCTTCAATGTAAATTTTTACGAAGATCAAAGAGCTACAATTACTCAACAGGTGGTACGAGCAACACACGTACTCGGGTTTTTTTCCTTTCGAAATGGACTGCGAGACAAAACAAAGGAGAAAACCTCGAAATCTTCTCCGAGAGAGCTCGGGTCATCAAAATAAAAGTATAAACTGAATCTTGTTAACTAGTTAATTATTTAATCATTCACACGATGTAAAGTGTTATTTCTTGTATACTAGGAATTGTGATACAATTAATTAATTAATTAAATCTACGTAGCTAAATAAAATATTTCCTCTACAAGTGATTGAAACATATTATTCTAATTTTCACTATCGAAGTGGAATTGAAAATATCTGTATTTTTATGATTTCCTATTTCAAAATTACAATGTGTATCCACATTTTGTTATTTATCAAACAATCTGCAGACCATTTGTTCTAACAATTGAAAATAATATTTTACAACAATTGCTTGAAACAAACAATTAAACATAATAGACAACAATTGCCCAACACTAAATCTCGTCCCCTTTCTGCACAAACTTCGTGATAAAAGGTTGCGTTTTTCAATCCTCCAAGTAATTTGAGCTTTAATAGTGGAAACCCCACAGAAAAATAACCAAGAAACATCTTATAGTTCTCAACATCATTCTTCAATAGCTTATAAGAACATCTATATCTTTAATTGCCAGCATGTTTCGACCCTTCAAATTCCTGCGACGTAAGATGTAAGTGATCATTTCAGATCTCCACATTCTCTGAAACACATCTTTTGCAAAACTATTTTGGAAAAAAATCATTAAAATTAAAAGTTAAAATTTTATAATCCGATTATTAAAAATATTGTTGAAATATTTACTTATAATAATTGTATGAATTTATTATTTAGAATAATATACTCAAAACAATAAAGCAAAAATGAATGTTTGCTTTTGTTATTTAATGGCAAATGATTAAGCTATGCATGTATTCAAATATATTTAAAGAACATTACTTTCAGAGTTTCAAAATTTGCAATTTTTTTTTCCGACAACGGATGACGGCACAGGCATTGTAGTTTGGTTTGCAACCCTAATGTGAGCTAGTTGGTTCGTTGTAAAAGATAGCAACTATTTAATAAATCGAGATTAAAGTGACGACACTTTTAAATCGCTAAGCCTTACGATGTATCAGGATAACGTAATTATATTAAAAAAATTTATTACTTTTTTTCTTTTTTCTTTTTTTTTAATATTTTTAAATAATAGTTGATGAAAGTATGCTACAAGACAGGAAAAGAAATGGCAAAAAGTATGCGAAATAATTATAAAAAAATTGAGTTTACTTAATTTAAATTACATTTGATAAAACTTCTATTTCAAAAAACATAAAATAAAGAATGTGAGAATGTTTATAACTATATATCTGTTGAGTAAAATCATTTTAGTGAATCTACTGAAATTAGATAGAATTCTGCAAATTATTAAATTGTAAAAATATTTTTTCAGAGTCTTAGCGACTATGTAATAGGAAAAGTTACACACGTATCATACTGTAGAACTTTTTCGCGAAATAAATCCAAGTTTTTAATTGATTCGATTTAATTTCATATATCCATTTCAACAAATGAGCATTAAATTTTTAAAAAATTGCAAATGACTCAAATTGAAATTATAAATTGCTATTAGCTCTCATTTCGGCACAGGTGGCGTATAAACCAGGATTCCACATTCTGAGATAGGTGGTTTTTTGGCGGATTTTCTTATATATCTAGCAACCTCGTTTTTATTACGTCAAACATATGAAGACCTATAAGAATTATGCAGAACATTCTGTTTTGGTAACCCTAGTATTTACGTCATCGCGCAATTTATTTTCAGTAAAAATTATGACAATGCTTTTCGTTTGTCTTGCCTAAAATAGGATATTTGAAGGTTTGTTCGGCATTATGATACATCATCTTGGCAACATATCTCATCGCTAAAAAAATTCAGAATTTGGAATCATGGATTATATGGCACCTGTGCCAATGTGGTTAGAAAATACTTATCTTCCATTATTTATATTTAGTTTACTTTATTTTTAATGTAAACATTTAAATAAAATTCCAAAAACAAGGAAATTTTGATATAGTTTCACAACAAAACTTAAATTCATGCCCGTAATTATATCATTATTCAAATATGGAATTCAGTTTTTTTTTATCTATTTTTTAGACAAAAAGTCGTCAAGAAATGATAAAATTATCATCAACATTAAGACATACAAAAGATTTTAAAACGATGTGTTTCTCTAAAATGAACATTACGGTCACAGCTCGGCAACTGCAAAAATAAACAAAAGTGGTAAAATTTAATGTTTTCTAACTGGTTGCCAAATAAATTCACCAAAAGTAACTAATTGCCAAATGTAGGTTGATATTGGCACCATATCTTAATGGAGTTTCATAAAATATGGTTTATAAAAAAATGTTATCACAATTTTTGATCAAAATTGTTTATCATGATATAATTTTCATTAAACACATTGACTTTTACATAAAAATTCTGAACACTATCAACAATTCAAACGTTTAGCAACATTAGCAAAGGAGCAAAGGATTTTCAAATCTTGTTTCCAGAAATGTCAGAGAATTTTATTAATATGATTTAATTTCACCTAAACTTTACGTTTCTGTGTTAAAATTATGTTATCTATTACGAGAGATAAAACACTTGT
Source organism: Latrodectus elegans (assembly GCA_030067965.1). Taxonomy (NCBI): domain Eukaryota; kingdom Metazoa; phylum Arthropoda; class Arachnida; order Araneae; family Theridiidae; genus Latrodectus; species Latrodectus elegans. Next base: position 12,348,240 of record CM057812.1, read on the forward strand.
GTATAAGATTTAAAAATTATTCATTGCAGTGCTATACGTTTGTGCTATGTAATTTCTAATATATCAAGAAAGAATTTATTTTCAGTAAAAATTATGACAATGCTTTTCGTTTGTCTTGCCTAAAATAGGATATTTGAAGGTTTGTTCGGCATTATTGGGAGTTTATAATTTGATATTATTTTAGTATATTGTTATTTAACGAGAATTCATCTATAATTAGCTTATTGTAGAAAGTTGTTCCTCCCACTCTAATCTTTAATCCTCTCTAAGCAAATATGCAGAATTCAAAAAATGAATTTATTTTTTAAATTCTGAATGTGATTCAAAACGTTGCAACTTTTAAAAAATTCCAAGTCAGTTTATATTTTATATAAATTGTTACATTTCATGCTTATAATATATTTAATAAAGCTACATAGTCTCACACATCAAAATATTAATAATTAAGTAACTGAAATACATTGAAATACATTCTGCATTATAATGGGAAAATATTTTTCAGATTGTCCTTGTTGAAAATTGGTGACTTTTTGTCGCCTAACGTTTTTAAGAAAATAAAACGCTGGCAAAAACATTATGCTATAATATACGTACAGTTTAAAATATTACATAATTTTATATATACTTATGAATATAAAAATAAGAGTTTTTACATTTATAAGAGAAAATGTAAGGAAATATTTTTATCTTCGTATTCAACACAACCCAATCAGCGCCAATTTGGTGAGAAACTTATACCTGCAACTTGAAGTATAGGCTAACCTACATTAAAACTAAAATTTAAGAAATATTTTTTAAAAATATTATAACTTTTTAACACTATATAATAATATTTTTTATTTAAAAAAATATTTCAGGAGAAAAAAGTTTCTAAATTAGAAATATCTTTGTATTTGAAGACTCATTTATTGTAATGACTTTGGGAAAATGTCAGAGGATTATAAACATGGATATTCTTAATATCGGTATTTCGAAACTAACATGTAAAAAAAAATTTTTTTTTTTTTTTTGTTTTGTTTAGTGTAAAAAATATTTTTTTCATTGATTGTAATGTAATCCTGTAATGTCTTGATTCTAATGTCTTTTCTTCAGCTCGAAAGTAAGGATTCATTTAAGAAAACAGATTGATGGTATATCCAATGGTGATGACATAAAAAGTAAATGTGAAAGGTTGGATAATTTGGAAAGCAGTGAAGAACAACAAGATCAGGATAGAAACACCATTGAAACACCAAAAGATGTAATTACCAACTTCATACAGAATAAATCCGAGATTAACATAACTGGATTTGACATTTCATCACCAACTTCAAGTAACATCGAAGTACAAGATTCTGGAAATACAGAGTTAGTTTGTTCTTCTTCGCAAATCAAAAAGGAAAACTATTTCAATGATTACCAATTTTATGACATTTTTTCTCTACAATTTGAAAAGGACATAGAAATCAGTGAAACAGATTGTGAACAATACGTAACAATAGAATATGCAATAGATAAAGATTTTCCAAATATATCTAATGACACTTTTGATCCCAACCTTTCTGATATTTTTTCATTACAATTTGAGAAAGATATAGAACAAAGTATAACAGATAATGAAAATATCATGACATTAGAATACATAGAACCAAATTATTTCTTGTTCAATCATCACTTCGAGCAACAAAAATACCAATCAAATTTAGAAATAGCCTTAAAAGCAGCAGAAAGTACTCGAACAAATATTGTAAAACAAACAGAAACAACAGAATCATGCTCACGTTATTGGCAAGAAGAACAAACTGGGAAAGATAAATCAAAACCGTCAATAAAAATAAAAGATAACGATTATGGAACTCAATCATCGATGACAAGTATGTGTAACTGCATTACTGCGCTTGGATTTGGCTCTGGTAACTATGACCATCAGCAGGAAATAGAAGATGTAACACCTGGAAATGACTGTGAAGAAGAACTAAGTAAACGATCGCAGGAAAACGGTGAAAAAGATGACTTTAAATGCACCATCCATGTAAAGAACGAACAAGAAAAAAGGAATAAGAATAACCAAACTGGAGAGGGAAAAGAAACAGAATTTTTGAAGGAAGACACCGAAAACCACAAAGAAAGGTACGAGGGGGGAAATATAATTGATATTGAAAAGAAAGTAACACCTGAAAAGAAAAACTCTAACTGGAGACAATGCTGGCAAGTATTCAATATTTTAATATCAAAGCATAAAACAGAAATGGGGTAAAAGCAAAAAAAAAAAGTAAGTTGTTTATTTTACAAATAAAAACTTAGTTTACTGTGTGGATCCATTTATTTAAAAAACCTATTAATTTATCCCTTAGATTCATTTTTTATGGAGTGCATTTTTATGGACTGGAATGGCCTAAGAAGGAAAGACGATTGGATATGATATCTTGGGAACTGAATTCGTAGGCTTGAATCTTCAATAATAAAAAACATCCCGAAAACATCTTTAATAATTATTTAGAAAGATTAAAATATTAGAAAATAACCTCAGCAACAGAAGTATCATCCACTTTAAGAAATAAACTAAAAAAGCAGAGTACTCATGATCAAAATCCAAATACTCTAAAAAAATTTCAAAATTAACACTTCTAGTTATACAAAAAAATTTCCTTCACTTTTGAAATTATATAAAAAATAATTTTTCTTTGTTATATTTTAACAATTCATAGTTTTTATTTCCCTCAAATTTCATATAAGTATTAATTATACTTAAGATTTTCAGTATTTTTTAATATTATATAAGCCCTTTAAATTTTCAAATATTTTAGGTACACTTTAGTCTTCTATTAAATTTATAAAAAGGTTGCATCCATCCATTGAAATATCTTTGATTCGGTTTCCCTCTAAATTTTAATAACAGTTTGATTTGTGACTAAATTTTTTGCATAAATTTAAATATATAGGTATTTATTACCTAAATTTGCAGGTATTTATTACCTGAATATCATTGCTATGTATATTTAATATTGAATAATACTTTATAATTATCAACTTTTTTTTAAATAATAGTTTAGGTATACATTTACCTAGTAATATCACAAATGCAGGTATCACATTACCTGGAAAACAGTTTAAATTAAAAATATTTCAGTAAACATTTTTTATTCTCTCAAATTTCAGCATTCTTAAATTTTTTAAAAACTAAATTTTTAGTCTCCAGAATTTATATTATATACATTTCTAAATTAAGTGGGCACTCTGCACCAAAAAAAATAATAATTATTATAATTAAAACATAGCATAAAGACAAAACAGTTTAAACGAATATTCAGCTCTTTGCCTTCTATCTTACAATATTAAATGCAGCAGTTCATAAGAAAGTTTCAAGATCAAGAAAAGACAGATGAAGAAGACGGCCTCCAATTTAGTTCCGGCAAGCATCAGATGTTGGGTCAGTTGAAAGACACCGAATGAAAAGGAGCGGCCCAGTTGAAGGATTGGAAGGAAAAGATGAAAGGGAAAGATTTTCTAAATTTTATTTATTTTGGCACATCTTTCTCTAAATTTTTATTTATTTTTATCTTATTGGCAAATTTTTCGGCAATAAATTTTCAAAATTCCCTTTTTTGTTTCTTTTTTAGTTAATATTAAAATAATTGCTTATTTTCCACAAACAATTTTCTCATTACATTATATATTAGCGTGCACACATAAAATATTCTAGATTTTAACTGGAAAATCTTGCTTCTGTAAATATTATCATCGGCAGTGACTTAATAAAACTGTTTTCTCATTAGAAATACAATATTTGTAATTTGTGGCAAGCACATTTGAATAATATCGATTTGAAATCATTATATAATAAATATCCTATATTGCAAATGTAGGGAGGGGGGAATCTAGTATCTCCTTCTTCTATGATAAAAAGTTTAAATTTCTTAATTTTTTTTTCATTTTGTTTGTTAACAAGAATCGCAGTTATCAAGGAAACGGAGTATAGATAAATATACAAAATAATTTTTTTTTTACTTTGTTAATCTTCTATTTCCAATTTGAAGCAATTTATACAATCCTTAATGTAAATTATCAAGTAAAGAGTAAAATCGCTATACTGTAGTTAAAATTCCTCTGATAATATACTCCAGGATTTAAAAAATACCAGTTCTGAAGAATACATATACTTTCACAAATAATTTCTGAAAAATTTACTTATGAAGTAACTGCAAGCTTTTTAAGAAATGTCTTGCACATGAGGATCAAGAGATTCTTAACAATTTTATCAAAAATATCCTGCTCAAAATTAAACTTTTGCATTTAATATTTGAAATAATTTTGGTCTGTTGTCGACTTGTAAAACATGAATCACTCGACAACTAAAATAGTACTGACTTTTATTTGTCAATTTTTGATTAATCATAAAAATAAGGACTTATTGTAAAAAAAAATTTGCAGTGAAGCCAACTCAACATACTGGGACGTTTGACAATGTATCGATTTCTACAAATATGCCTGTGGATTAGTTTCATACCATAATTGGAAATTGCAAGTGTTAATAACATATTTTCAAATTAAACTTCCCTTCCTCACTGCATAAAATTGGCCACTGAAAATTGCCTATTTCCCTATAAATTAATAATCTAAAAACAAAAAAAGAAAAAAATCCAGATGGTTAAATTATCAGAGAGTAATTCCTGAACACAACTACTTTTATTGTAACAAAATTTCAAACTCTGATGTTAAATTTTCCACACTGTTGTCTAAGGACATTGATTTGAAGTGATATATTTTAAGTGATATATTTTTTTATTTGAAGTGATATATTCTTGTAACCTGCCCAATTGTCACCTCTTAATCTACAAACGAAAGTTTATCGCTTCAACTTGTCGCGTACTGATAGTTCTGTATTTCCAGGTAAGTTGCATTGATAGAATTCTTTTACTTTCAAAAGTGTTCGATACTGTTTCACAAGTTCGCGCGCACGCGTCCTATTCAACGATTTATTTCATAATTTCCCCAAATGCCGAAATTCACAAAGAGCTGCATTAGCAATCTGCTTCCACTCGTACTAAGACATAACTAACCAAGCGCACTTTTATTTGGTGAGATCTTTATAAAGTTATTAATTTTTTCTTCAAGTAGTTGATAACAATGTAAATGCAAAAATGATTTCTAAAAATATTTTAAAGAATATTTGAAATTGTCCGTCATTAATATAGTTGTGAACTTTATCGTGGTTGGGAACAATCTGCTCAACTGAATGAGCCATGAATTTCGTACTGAATGAGCCATGTGGAAATACGCTGTTGTTCAAAGTATGAAAAAGTTCTTAGAAATTCACTGACACTTCGTTTTTATACCAGCAATTGACTACAATGTATGAGTAAAATAATGTACCGAGCTTCGGAGTTAGTGTTGATTGAGAGTCAATGAAATAAACTCTAAACAATCACAGGAATTTATTTTGTAAAACTTTTTACAAAGCGCCAGAAAATACCCAGCAGTTACAACAGCTACGAATCACAATTATACAGTATCAATTCAACGGTAAACAGCTCCCAAAAACAGAAGTCTTCAATAACTCAGACAGCTCGTATCCACTAGCTTATCGCAGCCACTGTAAACTTAGAAACTGACTTGGTCCATAGAACGGTAGTATTTATAGCTTACTTGGCGTGAAAGCCTAGGTCTTTCTCCAAAGTTATGAAAGCTTCCAGGCCATCTCGCTCAATAATAGTCCAAGGGCTTAGGTGGTGGAAGTTTCCAAAACTATCCGTCTTTCTCCAAAACTTGCCAAGTCACCAAGTAATTGCCAAGAATCTCGCCAAATGGTTGTCAAACCTCCAAATTACTTGATAAGTCGTTCTTAACACAAGCCTATATCTCTCGATTTTTGTCCCAGAATTTGAACTCGGATCTGTCTGCGATATCTGAAGATGAATACAAAAGAAAAAAAAAACTATTTACAAACTTTGTAACAATAAGTAAATATTCACAAATTTAGTATTATACTAAATAAAAATTTAACGAATAACTATCATTCCAATATTTTAATTTAATTTAAATGTAACATTAAACACATATACATATGTGTGTGTGTGTGTGTGTTCGCACCTTTGATTAATATGGTTAGTCGTAGCTAACACTAACGTTGCCATTAGAAACACACTTAAATCGAGATCTCTAATAACTTCTCATGTGACCATAAAATTTTGTTACATTTTGTGCAATACATAGATTGATGTAGATTCTCTACACTTCACGCAATTTTCGATCCCCCTTTGGTTGGTAAAATAATATCAATATAGCTCATGAAATGAAGTCTTGATTGAAACAGCAAAAATATTGAAATGTTTACATGCAAAGATTATTAATGAAAAGATTTGCACAGTAATATTCTTAATAATTATATTGAGGCATAAAACATTGGCGATTTGTTGGTTGTTTTTTTATGGCGCAAGGTCCAGAAATGGACATAAAACATTAGAGAGTTAATATTAATTAAGAAATAATTTCCCAAACAACAATAGACATAAGTAGTTGAATAAAATTCAAAATAAAATTAGTTCTGCATTTAAGGAAAGGTGATCCATCTTAGTTTAATTAATTAGACTAATTTATTACTGACGAAAGATCTTCTTTCAAACATATTCGAAATCTAAATTTTTTAAATTTCAGCCGCTTAATAAAAGGACTAAATCATTTCTTATTACTTGCAAATTATTTCAATCAAATTATTTCTTAAGAGATGATTGTTTCGTTCATTTGCATTCTTAATTAAAAATGTAAAGGATAGTCGCCTTTAGACCTATAAAGTAATTGAAAATTATTATCTACCTGTGTGTGTGTGTGTGTGTGTGGTGAACCACTTAATCGACGACGTCACTATCTCAAGTGCTCACTTCTGAAGGGGCTCAAGAAGAGCAACAGCTTCTCCAGCAAGTGAGAGTAAGTCGAAAGATTAAGAGACTGTGCGAAGTTGCGTTTGATAGCAGCAAGACGACTGCTCCTTTCCCCCATAATTTTAAACTTCATTTCATGCTATTATCAGTGAGACGAATAATTGCAAATATTCCAAACTTGTACATAATTGTATTTGCAAATATATGTTAATAAAATATTAGGCTATAACAGAATTGTTAGTTTAAATTGTTAGTTGAATCACGTCTTGGCCACACCCCGTCCCACAACAAATATATATATATATATATATTTATATTTATATATATATATATATATATATATATATATATATATTTATATATATATGTGAGACATATACAGAAAGTACCGATTCATTGTATCGCCTTTGTAATGCTATTGTGAGTTTCTCGCACATGTGCAATAGTCTACCTTGAATACTGTCTCTAAATTGTGTGTGTTATTTCATTTAGATTATTCTACGTCGTGTTCTCAGTTTGCTGTACACATTTAAAATGTTTAAAACAGTTACTGATCCCACCGACAATGAGATTCGTGCTGTAATTTAATTTTCGAGCGTAAGGAATGTGAAACTTGCTGAAGTCTATCGACAATGTGTAAGACAATCTCTATCATTCCTTCCCCATATATAATAAAAATGTATATGGGAAAGGAATGATAGAGGATTGCATGGAAAGAAAGTGAGTTGGAATGTTTAATGAAAGTCGAACAAATGTTCACGATGATGCTCGGAGTGGTCCGCCTTCTGTTGTAAACGATGATCTGGTAAGAAAACTTGGTGAAAAAGTTCTTGATGATAGATGTTTCACAATGAAGACATTTTCAAACGAATTTCTACAAATTTCATGTACTGTTTTTTTATGAAATTGTAACAGGCCACTTAAGTTATCACAAATTGTATTCCCGATGGATTCTGAAAATTCTCACTGACATTCACAAAAATAAGCAAACTGGCAGTGGATTGGCATTTCTCACAAGAGAATAGATATAGAATTTTTTAAGCTGAATTTTGACATGTGATAAAACGTAGATTCATCTTGTCTCACCAGAATTGAAGCAACAGTCAATGGAGTGAAAAAACGCTCAATCTCCGAAAAAACATAAGTTTAAAACGACAATGTCAACTCGAAAAATCATATCCACTGTGTTCTGGGATATAAAAGGGGTTTTGCTTATCAAATTTTTCCCCAGAGATGAAACCATCAATACGGAATGGTATTGCAATACTTTAAGAAAACTACAAAGTGCAAATCAAACAAATGGAGAAGAATGCTGGATAAAGGAATTGTGTTGCTCTTTGACAACGCTTTTCCCCATGATACTTATGACACATTAAACAAGCAATTCGATCACCCGCCACACAGTCCAGACTTGGTTTCAACCGATTACCTTTTCTTCCTGCACATAAAGCATGACGACAAGCACTTTGAATCCGAAGATGAGGTTAAATTGTTCTGCAGAATCTTGATTATCTTCATTGGCGGGAAGTTTCTATAAAGGAGGTATAGAAAAGGTGGTAACTCTCTACGACAAGTGTAGTAACACTGGAGGAAACTAGGTAGTTAAACAGCCTATCTATTTAATATATAGAGCTATCCTATTAAATATATGGTTTATATATATATATATATATATATATATATATATATATATATATATATATATATATATATATAATGGTTTTTCAGATACATTCATAATAAAGTTTGAATAAAAGAACGAAAACCATATATAGTTACAAGGGAATTTCATTATCATGAAAATTAATGCGTTTTATGGGTTAAACCTAAACGAGTTCTAAGAAGCAATTTTTAAATATTTTCAAATTGGCATCTTTGTTCCTTCATCCTACCATCAAACGTTTTTAACGTTTTGTTCAGTACATTAATTGATTGCTATAAAATTCTGAACACTTCTCGTAAATTTATGATCAGCTTATATTCAATAGAATAATGCATACATATCTAATGAAATAATGTTTTGATTGAAATACCAAAAATATTTATCTAGTTGGCATACAGAATGGACGTTCAATGGTAAATATTTTGTGTATATATATATATATATATGTATGTATGTATGTATATATATATATAATATATATATATATATAAGTATGTATGTATGTATGTATATATATATATATGTATATATATATATATATATATATATATATATATATATATATATATATGTATGTATGTATGTATATATATATGTATGTATATATATATATATATATAATATATATATGTATATATATATGTATATATATATATATATATATATATATCTGCATACAGCGCAGTCTTACGAAAAGCTGATTCTCTCAAATTTTATTACAACTTTTAAGCTCCTTGTGATTCCAAAACATGTTCTTCGAAAACTGAATTTTAAAAAAAATATTAAAACTTTTAGTTTATTTTTTATTTAATATTAAAAATTTCATCTAATTTTACTCTTATTTAACTTGTTGTTAATTAATTAGAAAAATCCAAGCGTATGCTTAGTTCTGTATTTAAAAAAAATTATGCATAACTTTGCGTTCTTTAAATATATTTTGTAAATGTCAAAAATAATTTAAATTTAGAAGTAATTTTAAACCAATTTGTGTCAATAAATAGAATGTGTGTGTTTCATTACATCATTTTACATGGAATAAATATGTTCATGTAAATGCAATATTTATTCATTTATATATAATATTTGAAGTTTAAGTAATAAGTTTTTTGCTTAAGGAGTAACATAGTTACTCATATTAAGATATTTTCCTGTGTCCCATATTAACTTTTAACTAAGTAAAATGTTTTTTTTTTTTTTTTTTTTTTTTTTTTTAACATGCAATTTTTATATTGGTTTTCTTTTATTTTAAACATAAACAGTTTCATTGTGAAGAAACCTGCAATATTTCTTAAGGTTCGAAGGCCTTGAAATTTAGTAATTCCTTGATTTATTAATATTTTGGTGTTCAAAATGTAATTAGCAAAAACTTAACAAGACAATTTTAGAGATTTTACCATTCCTCATTTAATTGGCATCTTTTATAGGAAACTGGTTATAAATGTGAGAAATAATTTTACATTTAAAAATCATTTACATTGATTACTGTGACCACATTGTCCTGGTTGATTAGGGCATCGTTCTCGTCAACCAAATATAGTGAGCCCGATTCCCGACCAAGTCGAAGATCGGTCGTGCTCACTAAAAAACTGGCTGGGACATGTTAAATATGTCGTGGTTGCAATATCCTCTATATAAAAAATACTTCTAGGACTTTTAGGGTTGGCAGGCCAAGTCTGAGGGGCTTCTGCTTGGTTCCTGCTCCAAAATTACGAAGACCCACTTTCGGGGCTACGATGGCACATCCACTGGGTGCCCCACTATATGCGATGCCCTCACTTCTGCCCCTTGTAGGGCGTAAAATAAGAAATCCTTGTAGCCAAGCATTATACAACTGAAATGCCACAATTTAAAATTTAAATGTCCTTTTATTTCCTTAGGAAAAACAATTCAATTGGAACTGATGTGTGTTAAAATGCATTCGGTACCACTTAAAGCATCATGGTTTTTCGTCCCGTTGTGGAAAACAAAAAAAAAATGTGTAGTAGTGTAGAAAAGTGATCATACAGTATATTAATTTAGGTTCTACATAGCAGATGGCATGGACATTTTTTTCCATCTTGATTACAAAATGTTTATTCACAAAACACCTTTCTTTCTTGGAAGTGAGCGAATAAATTTTATATTTACTCTAACAACAAGTTTTAGAGCGAAATATTTTTCCTTTCTTTTATATAATTTGTGTTCAAGTCAATGATTTGAATATAATTAAAATTTGATTATTAATTTTTAGTAATTAATCAGCAATTATCAGGAACTACAATATTTTATTTTAACTTTTTCTCTGAACAGAGTAACATACTTTGTTTCGCAAAGATTTCATTCAATTATCAAATATTTCTTATTTATATTAAAAATTCTTAACTATACAAAAAATTTAAAGATTATTACAGCAAAATTTATTTCAATGCAATCTTTATTTTCCAATTCAAATAACTATGAAAATCCATAACTTTATGTTAATTATTTAACGATTTGCAGAACACTAACGATGAAAAATAGTATTCAGCAACAATTACTTAAGGCCAGCAATTAAACATAATAGACGGCAATTGCCCAACACCAAATCTCGATCTCTTTCTGCACCACCATCGTGATAATCAGTTGTGTTTTTCAATCCTTCAGGTTATTTGTGCACACCTGCCATATAATTCATCCTGAAAATTTCTGAATTTGGAGAATTTTTTGGAGGAAATTAATTGTTGTTTATTTACTAATTGTGATTTTTTAATATGTTCTTCTTGCTAGGAAAAATATTCAGTTGTCTTTGATTGATTTATGTTGCTAGATTTGAAATTAGTGTTAAGTGATTCTATGGCTATTTTTTAATTAGTTTCATTTCTTTCTTGTTCAAATTGGTGATTAAAAAGGAAAATCAGTTTTGATCTATACTTTCCAGTGTCATAATATTTTCGTCATCTGCTTCCCCTTTTTCCACATCTTTTTCAGACTGCATGGAGAAAATGTCATACACTTATGGAGATGAAGTGCTATTCAATTTTTTGGAGAGTTATTTTGAATTGTGTATTCTATTGCTACAAACTATTCACAACCTGCTTCGCTGAATTCGATGTCCTTTTCAAATTGTATGGAAAATAAGTCAAAAGTATCGTAGTCGTAAAAGCTATTTAGCTCCCTTTTCACTGGCAAAGAAAAATAATTATGTTCGTCTTCAGTGTCACAGTCAAAACTTATTTCATTTTCCTTTCTTTCCTGATCCACAACTACAGACTCTTCCAGATATTGCAATTCCACTTCCTTTTCTTCTATAATAGTGGACAGAGACCATTTGAAAAAAAAAACAGATGTAAGAAACATTTTCTGGGCAGTTATTTTCAGCCTGATGAAATTATATTAAAGCTATACCCATTTTATATTTATATCCAAAATATTCTTATATAATCTTAAACCAATACCAAACAAAATTGCAATTTTATCATATAAAGACTTTTGTAATTATAAGCAATATTTTATAAACTTGGGTGAACTAAAAATTTTTACTGATTTTTATTATATTTATAGAATATCATGGCAAAGATGTTTTATAATCCAAAATGCCAAATTCTAATTCTTTTTTTTTTGTGACAATGAAGGAAAGTTACAAAGTTACGTATTCCAAGGGTAGATGACGTAAATACTAGGGTTGCCAAAATAGAATTTTCTGCAAAATTCTAATGGGTCTCGAAATCTATGACATAATCAAAACCTGGTTGCCAGATATATAAGAAAATCACCAAATGCAGAATTTGGCATCCTGGATTAAATGGCATCTGTGCCATCATCATTTTCTATTAACCTTGAATTTAAATGTACTTCAAATTGGGAAAAACCAAATATTTTTAAATAGTTTTGTCAACAGTTCAGACTATTAATAAGGAAGAGATGACAGATCGCCTGTTAAAGATAACAGCAACAACATTTATTAAAATAACACAAATAGAAAACAATTAAACACTAATGCAGGAATTTTAATAGAATATTGTGGGCACCGTTTTACCTCATCCATGCCCTTCCTGCTTGGCATTCAAGTGCCGTCTGGTGTCTCAACGCTGAGATCAGGCGCAGTTGATGAGCATGCGCCAACAAGTTTGTTAACTGAGAACAAATGTTACTCATTTTATTTTTGAAAACGTGACGTTGTTTCAATTTTCTTTTTAATTTAAAGTATATAAATAACTAAATATGAGAAATTGAATTAAACAATTTTAGTTTAATATTCTCCTCATTATTCAGCTTATCAAATCACATAAATCACAAATGAAAACATAAAATTTAAAAAAAATCTTTAAAAATTTTGTTATATAAATTTGAGGCACAGATGCAATATAATCCTTTAAATATAAATTTTACATTTTTGGAGGTTAAAAAATTTCTCCAAGCTGACATAATTGTTGATATATAATTTTACTCTAAATATGTAAATTAAATCCAATTAATAATAAAAAAAAAACACGAATAAAAAGATTAGAATTTTTTAAAAAAATGCACTTGAATAATTCTTATAAATTATAATTCTTATAAATTAGTTATATAAAAATTATAACTAAATCCTAAGATAAAATACTCAAAATTGTCCCGTAATGACGTACAAACTAGAGTTACAAAAACAGAATGTTGTGGAACATGCTTAGTACAAAGGTACTTTAATATTATTGCAGGATGTTTTCTCTTATGAAGGTTTCTTTATTGGAGAGTATAAAAACGTAACCTGTTGTCGAGAAGTTTGTGGAGAAAGGGAATGAGATTCAGTGTTACATGATTGTTGTCGCTTAAACTCCATTTGTTATTCTTGAATGCTTATCTCCATATATAACTTCTTAGATCATTGTTTATTTATAATTATAATGAATAAAGACTTTAAAAGTCAATAAGTTTTTAGTTATAAAATCGATTATAGTTAAAAAGTTTCATCCTGACTTGTTATTATAACTCTAGCATACTCAATTGTGATCTTTGAATTAGTTTATTTAAATGTAGTAATAATATCAATGTGTTCACATTTAAATATCAATAAATAAAAACATATTGTTTTTGTTTAAATATAGAAATAAAAACAAGCTTTTGCTTTTATTTAATTGTAGAAATAGGGAAATATGTTATTCTAATTTAAATTTAGAAATGAGAACCATATGTTTTTTTTTTCATTTCTGCACTTAAATATGCAAATTTCGCAAAATTCAATAGAGATATATAAAAAAATGTATTTTTAAATTAAACGTAAATAACTTCGTAATAGGACTGAATATGCGTATGTCAAAAAATAAAAATCTATTTTTGGGGGTATTTTAATATTAAAATATATTTAAAACCAAGCAAAAATTATTATTTTTTAAATTAATAATTTATTTCAAATTTCAGGTGTTTTCAGAAATAGTTTCTGTAATATACTGAATTAAACCTAAAGAATGCATTCTGCATTTTCAGTTCTTATTCTATTTCTATTGCTAAATGTTAATTGAAAAAGTTAATTCTTACTATAATCTACTCCAGTAAAAGGTAAAAGACTTGGTTTTAATCTAATGGATATGACGAGGTTATTAACGGAATAATTGGTTAAATTTTTTTAAAAATATAAATTTTATAATTTGAGTTATCACTGAATACATCTACTTTTTGTTCTAAAATTAAAAATATTTTGTGTGCCACAATAAATATCCGGCAAATATGTGAAACTCAAACCCATGATTCGCTAAGCAAATGCATTTCAAAGTTAACGCCAAATAAATGAAAAAATTGCTTATAAAAAAACGTATTGAATATAGCTGCATACAAAATGTATTCTATAAATTAAATAAATGAATTATCTTTAAATATATCTATTTTTTTTAAATTGAAATGATTAATTTATTTTTAAAACAATAAATTTTTGAAAAAAACAAAATACTTTACAAATTGTTTTCGATTTATTTTTATTTAATATTTTATTTATTCTGAAGTAATTGTTATTTTAAAGTAGCCTTTACTATCTATTTATAATTTTCCAAAACTTTTCTGTCTCGAATTAGCAATTTATCAATGTATTATTGTAAAATTATATTGTTATAATCACTGTTTACAAAGTAAATAAATTCTATGAATATAGATTCCGATAAATTCATTTCCTGCTTTCTTCTTATCCATTTTATCTTTGTAGATTATTGTCCTCAACCACAATCACGTCACTCATTTACCTTGTCAATCAGTACAAAATTTCAATATTTATTCTTAAAATGCTTCCATTATAGTTTCTGTTTTTGATTTTTTGGCTTTTACTTTGCATTACATAATCAAAATTACGCCATTTTTATATCACCAAGTTTGAAATGCAATGCGAATCATATAATAAGCAATAATGAATATTTTGACATAAGCACATAAAGTAACAAATCCTACGAATAATTAAAGTTATACATGCTATGTAGTGCTTACGGGACTCGGTATCCTATCTTTCTTATCATGAAAGTTAATAAGGATGTTATTTCTGATGTAAATAAATGACCAAATAATTTTATATGGATATTGCCTATGTACATATGGATTGATCTTTATTAAATATCATTATTTATCATTTGACAGTGACTATCGATTAGTTTCCTGTTCAACTTTTCGATCAAAATGTCTTGGATTTTTTTTTAATTTCTTCATTATATATGGTAGCATTCCATTTCCCCACTAAAAGAAATCAACTTTAATTATAACTTTTTACTATTAAAATTTGTTACAAGTAAGAATTAATGATTTTTCATCTGTGTTTTGGGAGCAAAAATGTGGATACATGGATGAAATAAAAAAGATATTTTTTTACTTTTATTCGCTCGAAGATCAATATTTTGTTCTTTGTTCACACTTTTTTTTAATTTTTTCTTCTATGCTAGATATTTTTTGACTAAAATTGTCATAAATACTTTTGTCTAGTTACTTAAAGTATCAGATACTTAAAAAAAATTTTAATTTCTTATTATTATCCATTTTGAAAAAAATATATTACTTACATTTTTTTATTCTTCACTTTCAATTTTATTTAATGACAAATTTATTAATTGCTTTTTTCTCTCATTTTTTAAACAGGATATCGCGGCCAACATGAAAACGGGAAGCATATTGTTTTACTTGGACACTGATATGACTCCCCAATGATATACGACACAAAAGTCTCTTGGAGATCTAACTGACTTAAAATGCATTTACGGCCCTGTGCAATTGGAAACATTTATTCTCACTCTAAACTCGATGAGAAAGTGTTTCGAGCTGTTTCGGGAAATGTTCCATGAAAATATTTGTCTCCCCCACGCCATTATCAGCTCGCGAGCTTGGATCAAAGCCGGAGACAGAGAAGTGCAACAAATATCGGGAAATAACCAAAAAGAAACAAACAGAAAATTTAGAAAATTTCAGTGGAAAAAACAAGCTTGTTTAAGAAACATGGAATTACAAAATTTCCTTCAAAAAGTGCATGAAGTGCTGCCAAAAAGAAAGAAAACCGTTGCTCAAGAATATTCTCACCACCGATGTTTTACATATCACTAGTTATAGAGTTAGTATTTTTTTTTCTATAAATCAATAGGTGAAAATAACTATCAGCCTCCAAACAGCAGTTTTCAAAAATTTATCGTCTTTGATAGCACTATGAATGTAAAGTATTTCAAATTAAATATAACCATGGGCTCTTCTCTTACTTATCAGAAACTTTATTCCAATGAAAAATCTAAGCAAATTTTGATCTGGCGAAATCCACTTGCGCACTATTAGTACACCAGAACTCCCCTCTGGCTCTGTTCTGGAGACTTGGCTACTCTCAAATGGCCACCTAAAATATCTATCATTCGAATGAGGCACAAAGGTCTATACCCTTACAGAAAATGCTGAGACCATCCAACCTTACCGAATCACATACTGAATTGTGTCGGAATAACCAGGACGGACATAACATCAGATCACTTTACTATCATTGTATTTTTAGAGGTCAACAACTTTCTGGAGTTGATCTAACTTATGTCAGACCTATTAAAAACAAGCAACAAAAACAGCAAATTAAATTTAAAAAAATAAATATGCAAAATATATGCACCATTGTTGTCTTTTAATTCTTAAAAAATAAAGTAAGTCATAGTTGTCAAGATTCATCATAAAAAAAAAATTCATTTATTAGGAATACTATAGGAACACCATTTCCATTGATGAAGGAAATACTGACGGTCAGCAGTAGTGATTATACTATGTACATAACTATCATCAAATAGTGATTGTACCATGTACATAACTGTTATCAGATAGCGATTATGCCGTGTACATAGCTATTATCAGAAAAATGTCTAAAATTTTAGCTTCAACTGAAGTAAAAATTTCTTTTTCTGCCTATTTTAAAAGAAACTATCTTTCTCTAATCGGATTTCACATTTATGAAGGTTATTCAAAATATTTCTCAAATGTTTAAATGTAACGATTACGATTCATTAGAAGTATCATAGAGTTTTTCCCAAAGTTTTGTTATATTACATGTATGTTATATATTGTGGATCTATAATAAAAAAATATCACTATTTATGTGCACTATTATTTTCACTTTTGTGTATCACCCTTATATCCACTGCTTTCTGATACAAATAAATAAGTTTGACTTATAATACTTTTATGATTTCTACTGTAACGATAACGATGAATACAGAAATTTGAATGACGAATGTTGGCAACATCATTGATTGAATGAATAAAAAGAATATTCTTCTGAAATTTATTTAAATTATTATAATTTTTACTGGATACTCTTTTAATTTATTTATCTAAATAATTAATAATTAACCAATTTTTATGTTATATTTATATTATTTTTTATACGGAGATTCTTTAGTTTTTATAATTTTATTGATTAATAATTAACTATTTATTTTATAATTAACTATTTAAGAGTTCAGATAATACTATTTAAATATTATACACTAGTTTTGTTCGATAATGATAAATTTTAATGCTCTCTAAAAAATTATCAAAATGTTAGAAATTACGCATTCTGAGTTTCAATATAAATGAATCAAAAATATATGTATAAATAAATCAGGCACAGATGCCATATAATCCAGGATGCCAAATTCTAAGTTTTGTTCTTTTTTGGCAAAATTTCTTATCTAGCTAACAACCTGTTTTTTATTTTTCATAGACATGGAGACCTATAAAAATTGTGCAGAAAATTTAATTTTGGAAACCCTAGTACTTACGTCATCGCGCGTGTCACATTACGTCAACTGGGTAACAATTCTTCATCGTCAAAAAAAATTCAGAATTTGGAATCCTAGATTATGGAGCATCTGTGCCATAAGTCAAATGTTTTGATAAATAAGGAATCATAATTTCATAAAACTGATATTGCACAGTAAGCAAAAATCCAATACGGTGTAAATTAAGTTTCATTGGGTTAACAGCACAATAACATCACAAATCTACGTCTTATTTTCGTCACGGTGAATTCAGCATAAATTCGTTGGGTTAAGATTTTACCCGCAAATTCCCTCTTATTTGCTACTGGCCTTAATGTCAATTATTTTTCATTTCACTGATGATATTGAACTATACATATGCAAAACATATACATACACAAATACAAACAAAATTTTCCTTAGCCTTATTCAATTCTTATAAATGGTCCACTATTGGAACTTTGTTAATACTTAATTGCATATCGTTTAAAAAAGGGAACATAATATTCCTAAATTAAAAAAGACTCTAAGCCTATAAGAAAACGTATGGTAGAAGTGATTTCATCTCAGTCGTTTCATGATAAATGATGTGGTTGGCTATGTTAGGTTAAGACAAAAAAACTGTTTTGGAGCTTTATGCTCATAGGCTTATAGCTCGCATTGAGTAAGATTGAGCTTTTATTTGAAACCTAAGCAAAATTGATGGATTGATGATTTTGATTAAAAAAATGACAATCAAAACGAAAAGATAAGCACGGCGTTTGATTGACAAATGAAGAGGAAAATAGGCCGCTAGGCAACACAAAGACGAGAAAAAAATTAGAGTCCATTAATTTGTTTCAAAAAGGAAATTGTTGCGTCAATTTTCTTTTTAGGACTCGTAGACAAATCTAAGATCCAAGAGAAAGAAAAAGCTCAGATATTAAATGTTTCTCTTAAAAATTTCTTGCATGATCATATCGAGGACACGATAGCATTATGTGATCCATGGTTTCTCTTTCTCCACAAGTTATCCGTTGAAGAAAGTCTGAATTTATGTAACTTAGCGTTTGTCGGAAAAGATCTCGTTCTAACTCTAGCTTGCCACACTTCTTCAAGGTGAGAATTAATATAATTGCGGTGAATTTTCGTGATAGAAGACATGTGCGAAAAGTTATAGGTATATTTACTTTTATTCCATTCGTAGTTACAATAATTGATAAAAATATTTCTTATATTATGGATAAGGTCTTCAGGTGAAATCGAGTGCAGAATTTAACTTTTATGAATGGCCAATTTTGCAAGAGCATCTACTTTTTCGTTCCCAGCAATTCCGGAATGACCTGGAATCCAAACTAATTGAATAGATTCGCAAATCTTAGTTGCATTTACTAAAGCTGATCCGATATCTTGGATGATGGTTGGGGAAGAGATTGAGAGTTTTCAAATTGCTTAGACAGAATAAGAGTCTGATAATATGACATAGTTGGAGGGAGAAAAACAGAATTTTGTCACTGCCAGATATAAAGCCAAAGCCTTTGCCGTAACGATGAAATCAGGGTTTTTGATTTGCCCGGAAACAAAGGAGTTATTTCTGCTGTTATTAGAGATGTAAAATTCCAGGGAATTTTGTGGAATATTGGGAATTTTGAGGGAATAAACTCAGCCAATCATATTTCGTTTTAGAGATTCTTTTCTCGCATATACATGAAACGATGTGAAGTAAAATTTGGTATCTCTAAATAATTTTTAAGCAAAGTGTTATTTTCTACAATAAACATTCATAAAAGCAGTGAAAAGCATTAAAATTATAAAAAATATAGTATTGAAACATTTCATCCCTAAGAGATATTTCTATTATGTCTGTGTATGGCGAGATCTGTCGCTAAGATTGTTGGGAAGCCAATGCTTCTCACAAATATATATTTAATGAAACTATGAAAATAAACTAAGAATTATTATTTGATCAAAAATAATATTGTTTCACTGTAATAAATAGTGATTCTATACTTCATTTCTATTTCTCCATTTTAAGTTCTTTTATGTTGTAGGAGATTTATTATTCTTTGCGATCATTCTTTATATGGTAGATTTATTTCTTTAATATTCGAAATTGTTTATTTTTTTAAAAAAATGATTTCACTATAATTTTAATGTATAATATTTCTTAAAAACAAATTATTTGAAAAAAAGTAAGGTAGTACTTGATTTTTCTAGTCTTTATAATAAACTGAAAATTGATGATTTAAAAATAAATAATGCCAAGCAAATTGCTTTCACTTTTGTTTTGACTTCTAACTGACAATTTTTTAATTTATCAAGGATACAAAAAGATACTGTTTCATGTATTACTTCTCAACTGAATATGTGTAAATGGTGCACAAATTTAACCAATATGTAAATGAAAGTATGTGGTGAGGCGGCGTGTAAGTTGTGAACAAAAAGGATTTCTTCCAGCGAATTATCACTTAAATCATATCTTGTACGAATTAATATGATAAAAATCCTATGGAATAAGCTAGCTTTGAAACAATATTACAATTTGCATGTAATTTTGAGTTGCATTGAAACTGCAAATGTTATTCCAATCCAATTATAAATATCTTTATTTGCAGTGGGAAATTATAATCAATATATTCTAGCGTTATTAGCACAGTTTCTTAATAATAATATATAACTATTTAAATGAACAATTTACTAAAAAGTTACATTTGTAGATACTTAAATTTGCAAAATCTATTTAATATTTAAGACACAAAATAAAAAATTTACATAAAAACATTTTATCCACAAATGTAATCATGAATAAAAAATAATTTTTCTTTCATTATAGTTAAAATATTTAAAATAATTTTCTTTTATATTTTAAGATTAATTAACAACTTTTTAAGTACAATATAAAGTGCATACTTTAAATAAAACTATTTTTATTTATTTTGCAAGGATCTGATACATTAATTTACACAATTACAATATATCTACAATTGAATTATTCATTGAGTTTTCAAAACAATTTTTTACAACATTACAAATAATTTCAAAACAGTAAGTTAGAATGAAAATCTCTTTAAACTATTGTTCACATCATTTCTAAATGATAAGAGAGAAAATGTGGGGGAATTAAAAAATTACTGATACTCTGTGTCATTGAAAATACTTCCATTTTTCAGACTTAAATACTAGAAATGGAAATAACTTTATGATATTATGAAAAGAATTTATGAAAGTCAAGCAAATATATATATATATATAAATTCCGAAAAAAAAAATGTTCTTTGCTTTTTTAACGTTTTGCACTCGCGTAATCTTGCTATAAATTAAAATTAATTTTTAATTTAAGGCTTCTTGAAATTAGTTATTCTTTTCAAAAGAAGATTTTTGATCAAATGACAAGAACTGAAAATATTAATGCTAGTTTGATATAAGAAAATTGGTATATTATTTTTCTACAATCTTGTTATAATAACTTGAAAACTTATATTTTCTAAGAGTTAGTTCAGCTTGAATTTTTACATATAAGATTAAAATTTGTACGTAATACAAAAATTTTAAGACAGTTAACACACACACAAATCTGTAATTTTTGAATTGTGTATTTCCAATTCAAAAACTTGAAGTAACAATAAAAAATTTGTTCAGAAATGGTTTTTAAAAATTATACAGATGCATTTAGAAATCTGCACAATAAAAAGATCCTATCTAAATATGCTTATACCCGTTAGCTTGTGAAATAAAATTAGGTATTATTTCTATGGTAGAAAATATCTAATATTTACAAAATTATTATTTAATATAATTTTGTAAATATTAGATATTGTTTAATAAGTACTGATTGATTTTAATGATTATAGTTGTTCAACAAGACAACTAAAGGAGATATTACAAAAATTGTTGTAATAAATAATGTCTAAAATTGAAGCTACATATTTTACTGTAACAACACTAATACTATATTTAAAACAAGCAAATGACACTAAATATCTTAAATAAAAGTTTTAAAATATTAGTTCAATGTTTATACCATTTCTTTCTCGATGGAACACCAACTTGATGCCCAATAATAAAAATCTGTCAAAACTTAAGCACTAGTAATGCTGAAAAATAAAAATCCTAGTGGCGAGGTATCCTACCGCCTTTCTGGCTTCTTAAATTTAATTGCTCATTTTAAAATAGCAAGTTTCGAGCATTGTAAATCAATGCATGTCGGTCATAGATATACTGTCAGAAGGAAGACTTGTGAAATTCTGCTCACTTTAAAAAATTTCAAACACATAGATGAAAATTTTGTTTTTTCTGGGATAAAGGTAAAATAAAATGTAATTTAGAGTTTATAAAAACTCTTATTTAAAGAAACATTTAACACATATCACATATCAACATTATTATTTATAATCTCATATAAGTGTGTCATTACCAACCATCAACATATTCTATATATAATAGTTGATAATAATTATAGTGAAAATACATAAGACACGTTTTTGAATTGAGAAACAATCTTGATTCACTAAGCCCCTGATTATGTTATGTGTGTATACATATTTAAAATTATGAAATGATGTAATCTGCATATATATATATATATATATAATATATATATATATATATATAAATATAAATATATATATATATATATATATATATATCTGTATGTATATAAACATCTATCTGACATAATCCTTTAACTAAGTAGAACTTTTAGAAGCACTTTTCAGGTCACACCAATTAATGAAAATGAAATTGGTAAAAATTATGGTGAAAATCAAAAGTTTTGTCTATTATCTAGTTCATTTTAAATTATAATGTTACAAACATAAGAGCTATATTCAGGAAACTAGGAATAATTTATATGCGATTATAAATATTATCCAACCAATTTAACATTTAACTTTTTCCAAATTATTGAAAAAAATCCTTAGAAATACCACCTTAAAGATGGGAAACAGATATCTGAAGATGTTGAAAAAGAGGAAATGGCAACTGCTCTTAGGAGACAGGTTCTGCTAGTTAGGACAAACAGGATTTAAAGGTTGTGATACAGATAAAGAAGTTTACTATCGACGCAAACTGGACCAATTTACATAAATTTATTATAAGAAACACTTCATCAAAATTTTAAATAACTTCAAATTAATCAATTAGCATCAGCAGCCACTATTTAACTAACAACTTTCAGTAAAAGCAAAATTATGATATTAATCTCTACGAATGAATCTAAAATTATTGGAACTAACAGGCATATTCAAATTCTAAAAGGTCCATAATAATGGATGAAATTTAATATTCTTGTCATGCAGTCCAACAAAATTACCGATGTGTCAAATCATTGATAAACAACTAAATTAACTAGTAATAAAATCCAGCATGCTTAATTAAATCCAATTATTCTATTTAATTTCTCGCCAATATTTCCAATGATAAATAGCTTCATTTTAATAAAGAATAATATCAAGAGAATTTTTATGCTTCTGTATAACTAGCAAATAATCAGCAATTTTAAACACAGACATTTTTTTATGTGACAGTATTAAAGTTCATATATTTTCCAAATCTCAAACACCAAATTTGTAAACTCTAATAAATATAACAGTAAAAAATTGGGAAAACGTTCTACTAATATTAATAAGAATCAGTATTTATAATAATCTATGAACAATCAGATTTGTTACGAAGATTTCTGCATTAGTATTCTCTAGAAAGTACACAAAACTATGCAATAAATCCTACAGCAATTATATAAGCATTTATGAAGTATATCTATGTACAAAAAAAATTGCAAACGAAAAAAAGTCTTGCATGTTAAGCGCGCGCGTGCCAAATAAAATTATCAGTATACTTCACATTATTACTTTTGATGCATGGCAAGAGAAAATGATTTTCTTTTTGTATACAATACGTACGAAATCTGATTCGATGAACAGATATTTAGACATCTGATTTAACCACAGAAAATAAAATCACAATAGTTAAAAATTACTTTTTGAAAGTTTCAAACTATAACTGTACACATCCAGGCTATTACTTTTATCTAAACTGATCAAAAGTAACTCCAAATATCTAATGAAAAACAAAATGAATATCTATATACACTAACGATTGACGTTATAAAAAATTTTCGTATGCAATTTTAGAATCAGTTATCAATCTAATCTACGGCGTTTAATTTAACATTAAGTTCATAAATAATAGTAGAATAATATTTTCAAGAAATATATATGTAGGAAGATTGAAGTTTATGCATATTAGTTTTATATTTTTCGAGAAGTATATATTTGAAAGACAGCATATCTAAACGATTTTTCTGTCCAAAAATTTAATATATACACATTCAATAAAAAACATTGTGAGTAACAATTGCAATGAACACAACTTGAAAACTCTACAAAATTTACAAATGGTTGTCATATTTTTCCAAATGTTTTGAGAAATTTCTATTGCCATAAATAAAATTAGAAATCAATAAAATATATCTTTTCAAATATATTATATGGTTTTAATAGTTAAAAACCTTTAAATTTTTAAGAAAATTAATATTTTTCCACAATTTTGAAAATTTGGAAATTTTTAAAATTCCCGGGAATTTTTAAAATTTTCTTGGAAAAAAAAAGCTCGGTTTATTCCCGGCAATAAACCGAGTTTTTTCTCATCTTTGTAACACTAGCTGTTATAAACAGCGATTCCAAGTTTATTTTCTATTTTAGATGCATCAGTAAATAACAATATGTGATTGGACCATTCAGAAGTACTATGCAGTTCAAAGAGGTCATTGATAGTATTTGTAGAATGATTTTTTTTTATCTGAAAAGAATATTTTCTAAGCAATATTTTAAAATTGGTATTAACAGAAGAGGATTTTGCAAGAAATCTTAAAATATGTGATTCTTGAATTCCATTTTCTTCAACCCATTTTTTCACTCGCAAAGATAGAGGAAGAGCGCCAGTAGTTTGGCTGTTTGGCATTGTTTCCCACAAACTACCACGTGGAGATCTGGTAGAAAGTGCAAGGTTTCTAATGTACTAGCAGGGGGTGGGACAGTTATTTTTGTCAAGAGTAGTCTCCCACACTACCAAAACACAACACACAAATTAATTACAATAGAGGCAACTTTGGTGACATTGACCTTGCCAACCCTACCCCATATTACATTCTGCTTCACATACATTAAACCTAGACCACAATATCAATACATAAACATGGATCTTGAAGCAATGCTTACAATAAACTATGATATTTTAAGATTTGGAGATCTTAATGCTAAGCACACTTCATGGAACTGTAGGGCACATAACAAAACAGGTCAAATAATTAAAAAATTCGCTGATATAGCCGAACTAAAAATCCATGCACCTGACACACCCACACATTTTAGTGCTAATTCAGCAACAACAACTGATATTGCACTCATCAGAGAAATTAATTATAACACTAAAATTTATACAATCACGGAACTCAGTTCGGATCACAATCCAGTCATGGTCGAGTTTGACTTTAATATTCCTTTGATTAATACTCCCACTCTTCATAACACGGATTGGATCAAATACAACCAAATTTTAAATAATTACCCGTTTAATATAATTCATACAAACACAGGAGATGAAATTGAAAATGAGGCGATTCGCTTAGAGGCGGAACTGCTTGCAGCGCACGGTGAATCAGAAAAACCTCACTCCTCCCGTCCCACTCACCTCCTACCCCGCTACCTGAGAATTTTGAAAGCAAATAGAAACAAACTCAGGAAACTATATCAAGTTAGCAGAGAACCCCGAATAAAAAATCAATATAATAAAGCGAATAACGAATTTAGAGCCAAGATAAGTTCATACAATTCACAGAAATGGAGAGAAAAATTAGAATCATTAAATATGCACGACCGATCCATTTGGAAAGCCGTCAGTATGTTCAAGAAGAAACCACAGTATTTTCCGCCCATTCAAGGCCAAAATATAATTGCATACACAGACAAACAAAAAACAGAAGCAATTGCTGGTGTTTTTGAAACACAATTCACCACTGATGACCTACATGATACCAGAACTGAAGATCTGATTGCCAGCAACATACTCAGATTTCTCTCCAGACCACACACACAAGTCATACAAAGCACCACCCCTTCAGTAGTAATGGCAATAATCAAGAAATTAAAGGATAATAAATCCACAGGAATTGAAGGAATAACAAACAATATGCTAAAGAAAATTCCAATCAAAACATTATTCAAAGTTACGATACTTATTAACGAGATATTAAGAAAAACGTATTTTACTCAAAAATGGAAAATTGCAGTAATAGTACCAATATTAAAACCAAAAGAAGACAATTACCTTCCCTCAAGCTATAGACCTATTAGTCTACTGCCGTCTCTAAGCAAAATAACCGAAGCAATTATTCTAAATAGACTAGATGAATTTTTAGAAAACAATAGTATACTTATCCCTGAAAAACACGGGTTCAGAATATCGCATTCAACAACGCATCAACTTATGAGAGTAGGAGAAATCATCACCCAGGGACTTCAACAGAAAAAAAGTACAGGAGCAGTTTCTCTTGATATTGCCAAAGCTTCTGATCGAGTTTGGATTGGTGGACTTGTACACAAACTCATTAATATTGGTCTACCCGACCCACTTATCAAAATACTAATTTCATATCCTTTGGGACGAAAGTTCCAGATTCGCATTGGTACTACATACTCAACACATAGACAAATCTTAGCTGGCGTACCACAAGGGTCCAAATTGGGACCAAGACTCTTTCTTATCTATGTGAACGACATTCCAACATCAACACTAACTTCCCTGCACCTTTTTGCAGACGACACATTTATACTAGCACAAGGTAGGAAAACATCATATATCATAGAATCGCTTGACAAACATTTAGAACAGATTGAGCTTTGGTTCGTTAAATGGAAAATTCTTATTAATGTAAATAAAAGTGTATCCATAATTTTTAACAAAAAAAGACTACTTCCACCCAGTGTAATTAAGATCAGTTACGAAATTATACCATGGTCACAAACCTGTAAATACTTGGGAGTAACTTTCGACAGAAAATTAACATGGCACCCGCATCTGATCCAAATTATTAACAAATTTAAACGGCAAACAGCTGCATTATACCCACTTTTCAACTGGAATTCAAAACTTTCCATGGAAAATAAAGTGCTCATTTATAAAGCATATCTTCGACCACTTATTTCCTATGCCTGCTTTATCTGGGGTTACACCCACGATTGTAAAATTAAAAAACTGGAAACTCTTCAAAATAAAGCCCTCAGATGGGCAGTTAAAGCCCCCTGGTTCATTGGAAACCAAAAAATCAGACAAGAATTAAAAATCCTTACCCTGAGAGAATTCTTCGCGAAAATAATGTATAACGTGATTAAAAATATTGATAAAACTAATAACGAAACAATAATTAGCCTTCCGTCCTATAATGTCTTAAGTACCCATAATAGATTGCATCCTCTCTCATTGCTCAGATATTGCCCAAAGTTTCCTCACCACCATGAAATAAACTGTAAATAGAAAAAAAAATTATCTTTGATAACTACTTCTTTGCATGGAAAAAAAGAGACTACTAAAAAGATAAAAGGATTTTTTTTTGTTACATCTCATTCTATATGTGGAAAAAAAACTATTTAAAATAAAAATGATGAGGAAAAATGCATATATAAATGTGCATACTAAATGTATATAAAAACAGAGTTTATTTTTCCTTTTTTTTTAAATATACATGTATATGTGAATACATAAAATATAAAAAAAGATAAAGATAAATATATTGTATTAAAGACCAATTTATACCTTGTAAGTATTATAGCGTGTATAAATTCTTGTAAATACCTTTACCTGTTCTTATGTAAATATTCTCATATCTCTCAATTTATTCCTTAACTATTTCCTTTATTATTCTATTACTTTCATTTAATTTAAATATATAAATAATAAATTAATCAACAATAATTTTTTAAATTCTGAAATAAATTTTATGAAATAACCATAGTCCCGTCCATTAAAATTTCAAACTCATTTTAATCCAATCAGATTCAAGTTATAGCTCACCAACCAAGAACCAGCAATCTAATGAGGGTAGAGGATCGCCAGATCCAGGGACCTCTGAAAACTGCCATCCGGCAATTACTTCAGGTTTCTAATGTATATCCATGTAGAGAGAAAGTTTTATTTTACAGAAAGAGGTAAGACCGCTGCTTCAGAAGAAGTGGAATAGGTGTCCAGCGTGGAAAACCTGTAACATTTCTAAAAAATGAGTGATATATCGGATCCAAGATTTTTCGTTCTGATAAGCTCGCAGATGTAAATACATAACATCCATAGTCAAGGCTACTTGTAATGAAGGACTGAGCAATTTGTAGTAAGTGATTAGTTTTTGCTCCCCATCTGTTACCTGCAGTAGCTTTTAAAACATTAATTTTCATCCGAATGGATTTTTTTATTTGAAAATTATACATGAAGGTTAAGTTATTAGTAAAAAAGAGGTCCAGAATTTTTATGTCTTTAGACCAAGAGATAAGTAATTGGTTGATATTTAGTTCAAAATTTACAAGAGACTTTTTGCAAGAGAAATCAATGACTGAACATTTTGAGGAATCAATTTTTAGTTTCCATTCTTCACACCATTGTTCAAGTTTTATGATTGCAGTCTGCATTTTTTTGCTGTAGGCTTTCTTGTGATGAATGAGCAACCAAAAACTTTATGTCATCAGCATAAATGAAACACTTAATGTCAGGAAAGAGAATTTCTTAAATATCTGACCTATAAATTATGAAAAGAAAGGGAGAAAGAACACTGCCTTGAGGAAGACCTCTATTAGAGAAAGTGGATTGAGATAAAATTCCACGCCATTTCACTTTAAAACTTCTATCCGATAAAGAATCCAATATCCAATGAACAGTATTTCCTCTGATATCAAGTTGGAGGAGATTATAAATAAAACCGTCTGGCCACACTGAATTGTAAGCTTGAAATATGTCCACAGTTGCACATATGATATATTTTCTCTGTGAGCGTAAGGTAATAATATGATGGTGAAGCATTGAAAGAACACTATCGCAACCTTTATGAGGCATAAATCCATGATGATTTGGACGAAAATATTTGGAAAGGGAGATATGATTGATTAGACGATTTAATATCATGCTTTCCATGACCTTATATAGAACACTTGTAAGAGATATTGGGCGATAAGAATTCACTGATGTAATATCTTTCGCAGGTTTTATTATAGGAATTATGATTAATTTTTTCCAAGACGGGGGAACAGTATCGCTTAACCAAAATTTATTTAAGAGTTACAGAAGGGATCTGAAAGCTATGTTTCATAGACCCCCCAAAATTTTAGCTGAAATTAAAGCAGGACCAGTTGAAGTATTTTTGCATTTAGAAATCGTCAATTGGAGCTCTGAGAGAGATAAAACAGAGTTATATTCTAAATCAAAGTTTGAACTTAAATCGAGAGGTAATATTTCCGTTTCAGACTGACGAGAATAGAATTTGACAAATAAGTTAGCCTAATCAGTAGGGTCCAAAATAATTGAAGTTTCTCCAGAAATTAGAAGATGATGACTTGGTAAGTTGGTAGATCTATTTTTAAGCCTTTTAAGGCTAGAATAAATGTCTTTAGATATACCAGCATTTGTTATAGTTTTATCCCAGAAATCTCTGGAAAGGGTTAGAAGAAGCTGATGAAGTTTTGCAGAAATTCATTTGTACTGTATCCACAGAGTCTGATTAAGAGAACGTTTCGCTTTTCTCCAAAGATTCCTTTTTTGACCCAAAAGATAACAACATTCCGATGTCCAACCGGAGGATATGACTTTAACGGAAAGATTTGTTATTTCCAGAATTTATCAAAATAGTTTTTGCATAAAATATGGAATTGATCTACAGAAACTAGTCCATTATTAGCAATTTGAGTGTTCATTGACTTGAAAAACCAGTCTATAAAATTCTATTGCGGGAAGTACCTTTCGAATAAACGTTATTGTAGATTTTGTCACTTGTTTGAACAGGGACATGGTCACTACCATAACTATCTGAATTGACTTAGAGAGCACAAAAAGGAAAAATGTTAAGAGAAACAAAGTTATAATCAATAAGGGGTGGTCTGTGGTGGAGTCCAAAATGAGTAGGCTGAGAGGCATTTAAAAGACAAATGTTGCTATCCAGTATTCAATCGAGGAATTCTGAAGATTAAGGAGAGTTTTTATAACTGCCAAGCGCCGAACTTCGTATATTAAAGTCTCCAACTATTATGAAAGGAGGATGATAAGATACTATGGAACGAAGAACTTGAAAATTTACCGCGTGGGAGGTATACGTTTACTAAAGTGAGAGATGATTTTAATATTGTAATTTTTATAGCTAAAATTTCTGTATCGTTATCTTCTGAGCGAGATATATTTAAAAATTAAACAGGTAGAGATTTATCAGCAACAAAAAGAAGACCTCCACCACGATGATCTTGCCTGTCTAATCTAATTATTGTTTTGTTACAAATTTGAAATAAGTCAGAACTTTTAAGAAACGTTTCTTGAATTGCTAGGACATCGGAAGATTGAAAGTGTGGAAGTTTTACAAATGGGCGCTTAGATAGAACGCTTCTTGCATTCCAATAAATTGAATTGAACATTAAATGAAACAAAAAACCTGAACAATTAGTAAAAATAAAAATAAAAAAATAAAAAAAAGTGCGCTCGTAGTAAAAGAGCATTTTTTAAAAAAAATTATGAATGTTTTTTACGCCTTTTTCCTGACTTAATTCTTTTTACAATGTTAGGTTCTGCACATTTAATATTTGATTGAGGAGACTTCATAATAGGTTGTTCGGGAGATATAATTTGCTGATTCACAGAATTGTTTGGACTTGTCTTTCTTGACTGGATACATCTTGCACGATTCTTTCCTGGAGAAGATCTAGAAACTGATCTAGTGGATTCGAACATGTTCGCATACATTCTTTCATGAATGAGAACATTTGTTGGACCATTTGATCTTGCCTAGCCTGTATCGCAAGTAATTTTGCTTCAAATATAGAAGCCATCTCAATCACTGCTTTTTTAACAATATTTTATTGAATTTGATTCGGCAAGAAAGGAAGATGACTTTTGGTTAAGCTGGAGTAACTGGTTTTTAAAGATTTATTATAACGTCTTTTTGCCTCAATAAATGTAAGGTGGTTCATGCTTTGAAAATGTAAGAATTTTTTTTCTTCAAGCCTCGTAGGGCAGGAAATATCATTAGCTGCATGATTTCCCTGACAGTTTGTACATTCAGGTGTTTCATTGGCACAGGGAGAGTCTTTATGTAATGTTCCACAGTTTTTGCATAGGAAGACTTCTTGTTTAAATTTTTTCGTAGGGTGAGTGTATTTATAGCATTTTCCTCATTGGCGAACGTTATCAATAAAAAGAGAAATTGAAATAATTAAATAGAATAAGTTAATAGTTTGAGATAGATGATGTCTGATGATGCTCACTAGAATATTTTCGCTCAGTTCTCCAGATTTTTTTTTTTTTTTTTTTGTAAATCTTTGTAAGCTTAATATCGTTAAGCCATTTTGCGCAATTTCTTCAGCAGCAAGATATAAAGGTAAATCTACATTTATTTCTTTTATAAGAAATCTTGGAGAAATGTATTCAGGTTGAAAACTGGAGTCAACAGGTACTCCAAGAATGTTGTTTATCTTGCTATTTCTACAGCAGTATCTGGGTAATTAGTTTCGAATATAAGCATACCTTGACGGCAGTGTTGAATTTGTATTATTTTCTTGTGAATCTTTACAAGTTGAATTATTTCTTGCTTTAAATTGTAAGGTTTCTTTGGAATAGATGAAGTACCATCAGTGAGAGACAGGAAAATGAAGAACTTAGTAATACCATTATCCGCAGCTAACTGGATTAGTTGTGGAATAGAATCTTCGGAAGTCAATAATCTTGAAGTGTTTATTTTTGGAATGCGCAAAACGCAATCCGTGTAAATCATTTCAGTCTCGGCTTCAGTCATTTTGAATCCATAGTAATGAAAAAAAAAGAATAAATTAAAAATTTAAATAGTAAAAATAAAAGAACAAAAATACTCAATCTTTGTCAATCAAGCACTAAGCCAAATTCAGACGATTATTTCAATACGAAAAAGGAGAAAAAGTATCAAAGAAAACATTAAATAATGATAAAATAATCAGAGTTCAAAATTTACGTATTTCGCAATTTAAAACAATCCGCTATCTTAGTAATTTCTTTCAGGAAATATGGATTATGGTATCTTTCATACAATGTCATACTGAAAAATAATGAGCCAGATACATGAATTTTTTGAAAATCCTCATCTTGGAAAACCAACGACTAGCTATGCTTAGGTTTGTGATAAATAAGTTCTGAAAAAAAACTCTATAAAACAATTTTATAAGCATTTGGATATTGTCTGAAAGAGGCTATGCACATTAAATGTTCCACAAAGTTCAATGTTCCTGTCCAGGTATACTTTAAAGTGGAGAATTGGTGCCATTCCAATTGTTGTCCTCGTTTTTGCTTGGATAGATAATTATGAGACGGTTGGCTGTGTAAAGTGGCTTCGTATTTGGCCGGAAACTAATTTATAAATATAAACAATAGCACATGGTGCTGCTTATGGTGCTTGTTGTTTAATTGTAATATAAAAATATCACAAATAATCCTCAATTTAAAGAACTGAATTTTCTTTTAGGGATCTGCGGAATCTTCTATTTTTGAACCAAACAACGTATTTAACTTAAAATGTTTCATGCGGTTTGCGTTAAAATAAAATAGGAAATTAAATTTCTTGCCTCTTCATTTATAATTCATTGTTAAAATAAATCTGTTCTTGTATTAAATGCATGTGTTGTTTTCTTATTAATTTTATAAGAATGTGAGTATCAATTTCATATTTGCGAAAAAATTTTTTTATATTTTTGTGCTCTGATTAACATATTTTGACTTCATTGTTATTCTGTAAAATATTCTTGAATATTTTTGCATCATTTAAATTTAATAATCACGAATAATATTAGCTGTAAGTTTGAAATTAATTCTTGCACTATTTGTATTGGCCAACGTTAATGTAAATGTAGGGTTTTATTTCCTTTGAAATCTTATTTGCGCTATGTGATATCCTATTTATCTCATATATATATATATATATATATATATATATATATATATATATATATATATATATATATATATATATATATCTATATATATATTATATATATATATATATTATATATATATATATATATATATATATATATATATATATATATATATATGAGATAAAATATAATATATATATATATATATATATATATATATATATATATTATAATTTTATGGGTTAATAAATAATATTTATAAATGGATAGAAAATGAAATTATAAAGAAATTTTTTTAAAGAGAATGAAAATTTTCAAGTATAAAAGATCATTTGTAATAAATACACCATGTGCATCCTCACCTAGATTTCTACCTTCCAGAATTCATGTGACAAAAATTTAATGGGAAAGAAAACCCATAGCATTATTGATACTGGCATAACTGCTATTTAATCCATCATATAATTTGAATAATATATATATATATATATATATATATATATATATATATATATATATATATATAGCAAATTATTTTGCTGTTCTGCTGTCAAATATATGTAACTATTTCATTTAAAATTTCGATTATAAAAGACAAGATATTTTAAAGATTTTGTATTAACTACATTTATATCCAAATGATCAATGTATATTGATTTTTTGCTTGACCTACAATGAATACTGTGTGTGTTAGATAATATTTTTTAGTGATAATATCATGTTCTAATTATAGACTATGATTTCAATAAAGATATTTCTAAATAGTTTAAATAAGTATTTTAAATGTTATAAAATATTAATTATAGATTTTAAATTTGTGTTTTATCATAAAATTTAACTTTATGAAATTCTTCATTTCCAGACATTATGGGAAAGAAAAAAAATAAAAATTCCATATCAAACAATCATAAAAGCATTGGAGAACAAAGTGAACAATCCAGTAATAAGGAATCTGATTCAGTTTGCAATTTCAAGGTGTCATTAGTACCACATACAGATGAACCAAATAGTTGTAAGATAATATTGTATTCTGTCACTAAGTTTGCAAAGATATTATAAATTATGCTTATAGAATATGTATTGTAATATTTTTAATTTTTGACTAAGTTATTTTATTGTTTATTTTTCTTCATTAATTTACTTAAGTAATTAATGAAACAATATTCCAAACAATAGTAAAAATCTTGATAAAATCTTTAAAAAGGTTTCTAAAAATATTTATGAAATTTAGGTAGCATTTTCATGTGTATATAATGGCAATTTGCTTAAAAGCAGCGAGATATTTTTGGGAAACCAATAGAATTACATAATTTAGAAAAAATTGTCTCATTTCCTGAATAAAAGAAATATTAGTTATTCATTATAAAAATTTACCATGGATGAAACCATTTCTTTACTTTCAAACCTCATATTTTAATGCTTACATATGGAATAATACAGAACTTTAAAATGTGCTATTGGCTGTGAAAATAAGTTCTCTTTTTGGATCTAATGGAAGTATTTTAACTATATTATAATTTTATTAACATATCAAATTATTCAGTTTAATGAAGAACTCTCTACAGGGATATTAAAATTTTAATAATATATTAGGAAAAATTATTAGGTGTTTCTCGGATAATATATTCAGGTATAAATTGATATTTTGAGCTCCTATTATCATTTGAATTTTCTCTTTATTTTTGAGTAATTTTTTACATAATTTGCACAAATTTTGGATGTACCTTTTTAAAAATTTAATTATAACTTCATAATGTCATATTTCAATTAATTACCTAATAAATTTCATTTTTAGTATCTCTTAATATATTTACTTTCTTTAATATCTTTTAACCATGTCTTAAAATTTTTTGATAAATTTCATGTCTGCAATGTCATCTAACTCTAAACACACACTTTCTTTATTCAAGTTAAAAGTTTTCAAATTGTTTACCATTTCATGATAATTGCAAAAAATATACTGTGAACTAACATTCTAAACATGTGAAATATTAATGTTTGTTTGATGATATAAAAAAAATAAATAACTTTAACTAAATCTACATAATATAAGAGATATTTTTTCCAAACATTTATATTAATATGTAAAACATCAAATACTTGAGTTTTACATTTTAAGTTCTTCACCAATCTTACCTTGAAAAAATTTTTCGAATCTACAATTATGGCTCATTCCACAGTCATGTATGTGACAATCATAGGATATATACATATACAATTATGGTATTTCTAGACATAAATGTAGTAAATAAGGTGAAAATATATTTAACTGAAGTAAAATATGAAGTGACAATACATAATAATAAATAATAGATATTCTGTGTTTTCTTTTAAGTTTAAAAAACAAACAAATATGTATGATCATGTATGTGACAAAATATGGAAGTTGGATCACACTTGCAATGCTTCTTATTTAAAATTCTGTGAATCATATGGGTCAAATTTAGTGAGATTTGTAAAAATAATTATTGAAGTAGTACCAAAGAAATATACATAAGCACAATTCATTTAAAATTGTATTTTGATGGATAAATTTAAGAAAACTCTGTATATCATGTATGTGACAGGTAGTCATGTATGTGACATAGTATGAACTAACATGTCTTTATTGCTTCTTTTACATTATTGGAGTAAGGAAATACAACAACTCCACGATTATTAATTGTTGGTACAGGCAGTTTTTAAGGATATCATATTTCTGGATATATGCTACATCATTTTCTTGATATATAAAATTAGTTTCAGTTTGTTTTTTCAAGAAAACAACACACTAAGATCAAAGTTTTCAATTGCTGATACTTGAGCAACATATAGTTTCCATGATTTTTTGCCCCATACTTTTACAAGCAAAAATGTGCATGTTATTATATTGTCATTCTGTTAATAAACAGATGTTGATTGAAGTGATGGTGTGCTTTCACAATCATGGGAAATGTCTCAATAACAAACTTGCTGTATTGGGGTATCTATTGACTGGGCATTAGCAAATAAATATATGTGCTTATTTTTGGTAATTTATTACATGGGCCTTTTTATTCCCTTTACACCTCTTTTGCAAGATCCCACATAATCTGAAACTGATCAATTTCATGTTGCATTACAGAAATGACTTTACATTTGGCATTACTTTTGCCACTGCTGCAAAACTATCAGCATTTTGCACAACAGCTCGTCTACCCATGACCTCTCTGCATACACACACGAGACTTTGCACTACCACCCACACCATCTACTACACCTTTTCCATGAGAAGTTGCTGAATACTTCCATTCAATTGATGAAAATCTTTCTCGATTGCTTGATAAAATATGAATGAAGTAACATATGAACTTATTTTTAAATTCATTTGATGGACCATCACTCCATACTATCAACTTAGGTTTTATAGATTCAACACAATGTTCTCAAGGAGTTTGGTTATAAAAGCAGAAACAGTCTGTTTAGACTTATCTTTGGTATCGGATACAATTAGATAACACTTAGTTTTCATTTTTTCAAAAACTGCAGCTGTAAATAAAGTCACACTTTGTCTGCTCCAAAGTGCTGACTGTATTTCCCTGCCATTCACATGAATAATTCATGGCAAAATCAACTTGTAACACAACTGTATCTTTTTGCTGAATATCAGACTGGAATGCTGCAGCTTGAATTCTTTTACATGGACATGTTGCTGAAAATTCTTGAAGTTTGATTGTATCAATTCTGTTAGTTCTCCTTTTGCATCCTTCATGCAGTTTTTTTATATAACCGTGGAGCTTTCTGACATTACCCATTCATGCCACTGAACAGTTGTAGAATCCTTTATTTCCCTTTCTTCCAGAAATTCATTAAGCAGTTGTCCACTACTACACTTAACACAGTTCATTTTCCAACAGTCAGAATTTAAAACTGAATTGCACAAGACTTTCTCCCAAAAGTCATTGCTATATATTATCCTTAGTCCCTTTAGTAAGAACATGAAATTTTCATGAATTTTACACTTGCATTGGTCACAAGGAGTATCTTTCATAAGCAGAACATTCTGTGGTCTAATACTACAAAAATGTTGAATATCCAATGTATAAACCTGGATTTTCTTCTTTGAACAAAGCATATGCCTCCTTCAAATGCATTGTAAGAAAATATTTACTGAACCCTTTTTCGAATGCCATTCTCCCATATAGTCATTTCATCATTCATACCTGGAGCAGTATATACAATGTCAGGCCGAAATAAAAATGCTACTACCAATGCTTTATCTTGATTACTGTTAATGTCAGTGAGTTTGTTTCCATGGTTTTGTGTAATTTTAAACCCACTCTATCTACCAGATTACTGACAACTGCCAATTGTTTACTAGGTGATTTTGGTAATGCTTTTAAGCTTTTCTTTACAGCTTTGCCAAGACTTTGTGGTGTTCTGTAAGGTGAAGTTTGTGAGATAGAGGCAGAAGTCATTTTAGATAAACCAGAAATACTTTGATCCTTTTTGAGAGCTCTACATTTCCCTTTGTCTTTCTCTGGCTTCCTCAGTTTGTCTCTTTTTCTCTTTCTTGGTCATACTTATAGCCTTTCTTTCCTTATCATTTTCTGTCTTTCCTTTTTCTTTCTCTTTAAAACTGGTATCATTCCTTATTTTCACATAATATCTTCTCTGATTTTCAGCTTTTCTTGCTCTCTGATCAGTGTTCATCTTCTGATATTGTTTCAATGCAGACTAAATTTGATGTTTGCAGATTGTAATGTGAATTTCAGTACATAAACAACATGTGCTTTGAACAAGACTAGTATTGCCACCTGGTTAGAATATTTGAAAGTACTGATCAGTATAGAAAACAGCCATCTAGTGAGAAAAATTACAAACACTAACATACTAACACTGTCACAAACCTGATCACTTGATTTTGTCACAAACCTGACCATTGGTTTTGTCACAAACCTGACCATTGTCTATTCTACTATTAAGTGGAATTAAATTAAAGTTTTTAGGGCTTTAGATAGATTAAAGTGATTTACTTTTGCAAATAAAATATGGATTTTGTAAAGTAAAAAATGCAGTCTGTAAAAAAACTTTTCATGTCTTGGTCATGTATGTGACTACTCAATATGATCTGGATATTTTATGTCTAAAAAAATAATTAAAACACAATTTCTGATTTGATGAGGTGCATTTTGATTAAAAATAAATTAATAATCAGTAATAAATACAAAATAGATTTTTTAAACCAAATATTGATGAGTTAATTAGAACAAACTTTTGTCATACCTTAAAGGTAAGATTTCAAAATATTTGCAGGGTATTTAAAATGCACTGTATTATTAAAACCAAGCATCTGACTTAAAAATAAAGTTAAGTATGAGAAAGATCACACTTTTTTCAGTATAAAAGAAGTATTTGCTACCTTAATCTTTAAAAAAAATTTTTTCTCCCCTGGTTTCAAATTCTGTGGAATGACCCTTATTCATTTCCATTTGAGATTAAAACATTACATTTTATTACTAAGTAAAGTTTATAAAAATCAACCAAACATTCAAAATAATTCCTAAATAATTGCAGAAGTTATTTATATAAAATTGCATGAATCAAAATTTTGATTAATTGCATCTTTAAGATATATTTATAATCTGAAGATTCTAGAATTTTCATAATATATGTATATTATTTTGAGAATTCTAGAATTTTCAGATTATATTTTATTTTAAAATATATATAAAATTTGAAAATTCTAGAATTTTCAGATATTTTATGATTTAAAATTTCTTATGATGTAAAAATGATGGTACTTGTGTATTATCCCATCAACTATATCTGCAAAAAGCGTGCTATTTAATGATGTAATTTACCACAGTAAAAAAATAATAAAATGAACATTTTATATAATTGTTTCAATGAAGATATAAATAAAGTATTTTGATTTTCTTTCCCATTTTGAGAAAAATTATTAAAATTTACAAAACAGGATGACATATTTTAATAATGAAAAATGTCCAATGGGATAATATGTATGTACCAAAATGATTTAACTACTAAACAGATTATATTAATTGAAATCTCTTCATTTTCTTTAGATTTATTTAAAAGCTTGTATTATTTTAGATTACAGATGGATTAAGGATTGCAGTTGGAAAAATGTTGTGTTTATTCATCCTTCAGTTACCTTAGCTCTTCGCTGTAACCACCTTTTGATAAAAGGGAAAAATTCTACTGCTATATTCATACCATATTTTTTGAAAACTGTGAGAAAAGCATCTGTGGTTATGCTGAATGAAATGGGATTTGAACATGAAGAAATAGTATTTCTTTATCCTTTCATGGGGATTGGATATGAAGCAGAAAATGTACATGTTCTTATACAGCCTAATATTGAGCTTACTGATTGCACAAAGGATATGATTTGGAAAAAATTAAGTAAAGTATACACTTTTTTACTTTTTAAAAATATGTTGGATACTTTTATTTTCATCAATAAAAAAACCCATTATTAAAGTTAAAATTTGTGTGAGTGAATGATATAATGCTTTAATTAAAAAGTAATTTTTTATGTAAGGCTCTTCCAGACCTATGTGAGAACTTCTGCTGTCTTGTCACCCCATCTGGTGTTAATTCTTAAAGCTTGCAGAGGAGAGTATCTAAAACAATATTATTGGTTGAAATTGCTTGTCAATCAATCCTTCGAAGTTAGCAAGTCTGCCAGATTTGGCACGTTATATCCTGAAAAATTAAATTAAACGCCATAAAAACAGTCAAAAAGAGAGTTTTAAATTTGCTCCTAACAGATGTTTACCTCAAATTACCCTCAAGGTTCTTAGAATAGGGGTGAGGGAAAGTGGGTCAGTACAAATGCTCAACGAACTGACAACGGCATTACCTGTTGCTGTCTTATGGAAAATTAGCTGCCAGTGATTCTAAAGAAAATATTATTTATTTATATTTTAGAGTTTGGCTTTTATTATTCGCACTAAAAAATTTGAAGACATATTGCAAATGTTGAGTGATTTTACAGTTACTAATTAAATAGTCAAAAATGATTATCAGAATTCAAATCAAACCAAAAATACTATATGAATGATTAAAAATATTTTTTTAAGTGCCTTGGTTCAATTTGATTTTATGAGACTTGATCCATGGACTTAAGATACTTTTGAATATGAATGCAACAAATATTTAAAAACTATTATTTCAAAACTAACTCAATATAAAAATATTTAATTTTATATTGAGTTATATATTTCATTTGATGTATTTTTATTAACTTATATATTTCATTCGATTTTTTATCGATTTCCTTTTAGCAGAAAGATGAAGTTTTCTTTTCATACTGTAATCACTTTTTTTCATGTTTAATAAAATAGACTAATTTTACAGAGTTTAATTAATGAGAAAAAGATCCAAATACATTTAAAATTGTAAAAGTGTTGAAATGAATTTACGAGAAATTTGAATTTTCTGAAGACAGCATTCAACATAAATTGAGAAATGCGCCAAGGTGAATAATATGCTCATCAGAATCTTGCAGTTGGATAGTTTGGAATGGCTGTATTAGAAAGCTGTTTGGAGTCGGTATTGTACTGCGTATCCCATCTTATTGACAACAAGGTGATTTATGATTTAATTATTGTTGTAGCCATACAGAGAAAGAAAGTCGTTCAATCACACTATTTCTAGAATAGTCACTTTGAGCATATCTAATTGATTCTCAATTTCCTTCCTGATACTCTCTCTCAAGCATTTCTTCTCGAACATCAATACTATAACTTCAGTTACATATTTTATATCGTCTTAAGTGCTACAGGATATTTATTCATTCTTTTGATATTTTATTATTGTTATTCCTTTTTTGCCAAAAATAATGTCATTTACATTGCGCAGGACAATATTCTTCTCAAATAAATTTCGTGAGCATAAAATGATTCCCCTAAGAGCATGGATATCATATGTATTGTAGTGTATTGTAATGTATTGTTATCGTTCGTTTGGTTATTGAAATACTTTTATGTTTTTCCGCTGAAGTTTTACTACAAACCCAATTTTTTTTTTCAAAGATATATATGATTTTTCAAATTTAAAGTGTTTAATTTCTTATCAGGCGCAATATTGTAGTGTGCTAGTATCGTATACTTATTAATCATACCTTATAGTGTATTTTTTTTTCATGCAATAAGTTGAAAATAAAATTAAATGTCCAAATGTTTGTAGAGGTAAAAACTCAATAATCTTGGAACATGATTAAAAATCAAATTAAAGTATTTGTCTCATTATTATTCTAATAAACTTATCATTCTTATTATTAGATATTTTATTTTATAAGATACACACACACACACACACACATATATATATATATGTGTGTGTGTGTCTATTGTAAAATGCATTTTTTTATATTAAATTCTTTAAATTTTTAATACAATTGAACAAGGTAACATTAAAACAGCTTATAGTATTTCATTTTTAAACTTTACTTAAATTAAAATAATCAAAGTTGATTTAAAAGTACATATCATAGCTACTTTTCCACAGCTAATAAACAGAAATCTAACATGCATTATTTACAGATGCCTTTTCTATTTCATGAATGAGAAAAGCTAATTCGTCTTGCTTGATTTGGAAGTGTTTGCCAACCACATAGTAAAACAGTGGGAATCGTATGGGGAGAAGTTTTTCTAAGAAATTCCTACTTCTTTAGGTTACCATAGTGAAATAGAAAAATCACCGAAGTATGGCGTTAAAAATTTTCCAGTTTCATTGGTGGCATGTACAGAGGTGGATTTTCAGAAATAAGAATGAGTTTGATTTGTAATCAAAATTTGTATCGAAATATTAATGCAATCAAAAATATTTTTAGCTTAAAAAAACAAAAATGTTCATTTTGTAACTGTACGAAGAAAAAAATGTAATATCTTTAAACCAAATTTTGTACAACCTCAATAAAATTAGAATTTGGTTAAAATTTACTCGAATGGAGATATTTTGTCATTTTAAAAATATTTGAAAAAATTTTAAATGCTAAAAATGGACATCGAGGTGACAGTAGCTCTGTTTTTTGTAATTTGCAAAAGACAGGAAGTTTCTATCATGAAAATAGCACTTGTGAAACATTAAAATATTATCCATAGGATTAACATAGGATTCAATTTTCCCCTACGGAGGTTTAGCAGGGCCTTAACTGACCAAAATACTTGAAATTAAAAAGAATATTTAGTTCACTTAAATATCTCAATAAAAGTTGCTGTGATATCATTTTTAAAGAGTTAACAATGCTTTTTCTTTCCTTTAAAATTGTATAAATTTTACTTAGCTTCTGTTATTATAAGTTTCAGTTGAGAGATTTCTCATTATGAGCAAAGAATCTTAAAAATTGTATGTTACATAAAAATATAAATTTTTTAAAATAGCAGTTTTTTATTCAAAATTATGGAAGATAATATATGATATTCTTTAAATTATCAATAATTTTATTACTTCTAATTATTTAATTCATATTATGAATATGTCTTCTAATATAATAACTCATATAGGAAAATATATGAGTTATTATATTAAAAGACATGTTCATAATATGAGTTGAATGATTAGTAATAAAATTACTGATAATTTCAAAATAATTCATTTTTTTACTTTTCTGCAAATAATTTAGTTTCATTCAAATTACGCATCAGTATAATGATTATTTAATATTTATGATTTCTATTTTTGTAAACTAAAGTAAAATAAATTTTTTGTATGTTTATTCTTTTCTTTGATTTTCCATAGAAATATTGATAAGCAAAGTTTATCATGTATCGATAATTTTTTATTAAAGTTTTCTTTTTATAAAAAATATACGGAAATAATTTTAGATGATCTACTATTTGATATTTAATAAATTTTTTAGTGTAATTTAGCATCAAATTTTTTTAAGTGTAATTCTCTTTTTCTTTTTATAATTTTGTATTCATAATATTTAAAATAATAAAAATACTTTTTTCTAGGTAATCGATTTATATGGCCAGACCTGAAACTAACAGTAGAATTATTTGAAATTAAGCATGAAATAACTATTACCAAAGTGCAATCTACTACACATATTGTGCATAGAAATACTTATCAAAATCTATTTTCCAAAGATGATAGTAGTGCCTTTGAATATTCTCAAATGTCTATGTATGCAAATTCATCTAATGTTAGTATGACTAAATTTGATTCATTTATAGCTTTTTCTCCCAAGTTATTAGATGACTGGTTAGACAATGAGTTATCTGGAATTTTGCCAGCACAAGTTGAATCATCTGTATTTTTTACTTTATCTTACAAAACTAATATTAAATTTCCTGATGAGTCAATTAATGTAAATTTGATACCTTCGTATTTAGTTAAAAATATAAGTGCAACATCTGATCAAATACTTTCAGTGAAGAAAGGCATTGATTACATTTTCCCCTCAATAACTCAAAAAGGTAAGTTTGAAAGTTTACAAAAACTATAAAACGTATAAAGGATTGTGTTATTTTTCATATATTTACAAGTCTGATGCCTATGGTCAAAAGATTTTAATTAAAAAAAAATTGATTTGGATTTTTGAAAAGGAACTATTCATCCATTTTCTTTTTACCATTATTTTTATTCTTCAAAAATATCTAATTTTTACCATTGTAAAAGTATCTAATTTATGCATCACTGATATTATTGTTGTTAAAACTTATTTTAAAATATTTTGTTTTATCTTTTAATGGCAGATCATTTTTTTTCTTCATATTTTTATTAAATCCTTTTGAATAAGTACATACAATGCAATATATCTAATTACTGATATGTCATTTGTTTATTGTAGATATGTACTAACATATATTGTAGATATGCATAAACAAGAACCACGAATTAGATCATTTAATTATAATGATAATTGAATAAGAATTAGATCATTTAATTATAATGATAATTGAATAAGAATTAGATCATTTAATTATTTGAATCTGAGGTATTAGACTGTCAAGTATTAATTTCACAATTTTTTAAATTGTAGTTGAAAAACAAATTTATATAATTTTATTTATAATTATTCAAATATAATTTTTTTTCTTTATATATTTGGAATTTTGAATTTATTAAAACAATTGTATTCAATAATACTCTTTAAAGCAAAAGGATTTTTTATTTCACTTAAAGCTTCAAATCATCATGTGTTGTTAATTGATTCTTTGGAAAATGAGAAAAATTTGGTGTTAAAAATGATCCATAGTGAATACATTAATGTCCACATAGAAGAAATTTTATTAAATAATTTATGCTACAGGTAAGTTTTTTGTATATATTGTCTTTTTTCATTATAAGTTTTCAAAGCAGTTTTGTATTTAATTTAATTACAGTTACTTGAAAAAATGATTGTGATTCTTTTTATATATTATTAATTAAATCACTTATAAAGCAGCAATTATGTCACAAAAAAACAAAATTAAACTTAAATATCTGTTAAATGATATTTGTTTCCAAGCCTATTATCTGATAATGATTTTAAATATGATATATATATTACTACACTTAAATCTAGGCAAATAGTGACATTTATAAAGTGGAATAAATGTAAAAAATATGCATAAAAATTTGTTTTACTAATGACTTCTGTCATCAAATTCTGGTAACCACAGTGTAAAACGTTCTAGTTAACCACATCAATAATTTGAGGGATTAATTTCTTATAATCTTGAAATTAATTTCTTTATTGTGTTCATCTTGAAATTAATTACTTTATTAATACTAAACATAAGCTCAAATTTTTTAAAAAATA
Organism: Latrodectus elegans; assembly: GCA_030067965.1. Classification (NCBI taxonomy): domain Eukaryota; kingdom Metazoa; phylum Arthropoda; class Arachnida; order Araneae; family Theridiidae; genus Latrodectus; species Latrodectus elegans. The sequence continues at coordinate 12,392,783 of CM057812.1, forward strand.
TCTGAAAATAGTATGATATGATTAGTTCCATACAAATATAAGTTATAAAATTATTTTAAATTCTTAAAATTTTTATAGATCACTTTAGTAATTAAAGGAAGATTCAGTAAATTTTGAAATTAAACTTTTTATTTCAAGGCTTATAAAATACAGAGAAAAGTTTAGTTTTTAGTATGGAAATATAATATTTATTGATTAAGTATAGTAATTTCTGTGTCATAAGCCTAGTTCTAACCATTTGCAAAATTCTATACTTATCTTTTAACTTTCATACTTTAGCCCATATAAACTTAGAAAGTTATTTTGAAATAATTTATTATTTTTTAAAGTACTATGATGTGAAGAGTACAAAAATATTGATGATATATTGGACAAATCTATCTAAAATATTTTTAAAAATATAAATGGAGAATTACAGCATTCGGAGAATTACAAGGCATTTGAAATTCCATTAAAATGGATGACGTGAAACATTCTATTGACTATAAATTTTTAACATTATGTCAAGTAAATTGTTAAATAAATTTGAGATTTCTTGTTAACCTGATTAAAAGTATATGCTGAAAAAATTGAATTTTCAGACAATTTATTAATTTTTTTTAATTAAGTGAAAATTTAGGCAGCCATTTTAATACATCATTAAATCTATAATTTTTTTTTTATAAATTCACTAGAACTGAAGTGAAGACCAAAAATTAAATTTATAAAAAGGAACATCAATAGCAAAAATATTCAAAAGCCAAGATGAATTTTTACTTTACAGTTGTACTTTTAACAGATGTTTGAATACAATGTATAATACATATTTTACTGTATAACAAAAGATTACTGAATTGAGTTCTGTATAATGTATTTTATTATATAGAACTCAATTCATTAATCTTTTGTTGATGTAACAGCTCGTTGACATGATGTTATACTACTGACACCTTTGTAGAAGTTGTATTTAGGTTCTACACACTTAATGAAGCAAAATCCGATTCCAAACACTTGAACTGTATTGGTGTTCAAGTGTTTGAAATCGGATTTTGCTTCATTTTCATATTGGTGTTACTATCTCTGTTCAGGTGCCTTCATTATCCATTTTATTTCCACTCATCTTTGAAGTGATGTAGCTCACTGAGTAGTCCTTGGTGGCCATTGTCATTGATTCCATTCCAATCTTGAAAACAATTTTTTCAACCTTATCGCACTCAGGAATAAATTTAACAAGTTGCAGTAAATCATTTTGTGTTTAAATGATATCAAATACGGTTTTTTCAATCCTAAGATTAGGCTAACACTTTTTCCATGATATATTATTTATTAAGAATCAAAGCATTTCAGCCATGCATTTGTAACCCAGTAAAGCACATCCTTAATTTATTTTGAAAAGTTTTCTTTGATGGGGTTATATCCCCTCCTCCAATCAAAGCTTATTAAGAGCATTACAATAGAAAAGTTTGATGATCAGTAATCAAATCAAACTTTTAGTCTTAGCTAAATTTTTTCCCAATCACTGATCTTAGTTTTTTTAACACCTAATTCAACAACTAATTTTGTAGCACTTTATCTTTAGTCTAGGCGTCTGAGCATTTCAAGTTTTTCTTTAACTTTACAGACATGGTGTTAACATTTCAGCAATATTTTACACTATACATATTATGTAATAATTCTGTTATGAGAGCATTTAATATAAAGATTAGAACAGTATGAAATTGGTCAACTTGTATGCAACATATATGTGACTGGAAGTAGAGTAGACATTGGTTTGTGATAAGAAACTATTGTACTAGATTTTTAGTTTCTTGCTGTAGCAAATGAGCAAGGTCAAACTTTAGGGTAGCCCATTACACAAACACTGAACATCACAATAATATGTAGGTGATGTATTAAGCTTTTATGCTTAATCAGGAGTGAAATTCCTTCTTTGTTAATTTAAAAAAGTTTTTTTCAGATTACTGTTTAGCTAATAACGCGTTTATATAGATCCTCCAGTAAATCTGAATAGAATTCTTGCAATTAGTTCCAATTTCTGAGATAAATCTATTGATTTTACTCAGGATTTAGTAGTTTTAAACAAATTAATATTCTTATTTGTTTAAAGCTACTAAATCCCGTGTTAAATCAATATGTGTAAAAAATTGTTATTAAGTTGATAGAGTATAAAAATGGCTCCACTAAACATTAACTATTAATTAAAAAAATTTTAATTTAAAATGTCATAATTTTTTGAGCATGATGTATTAATTTAAAAAGTAATTGAATCAAGCTATGTCTATTATTTACCTTAAATAAGTTTATGTGATATAAAAAATTTGAAGTTTAATGTATTTTAGAATAATATTTTCTAAAGATATAACATATATTTAGGAATAGTCATTACTTAAAATTAAAAGACTTTATAGTCAATTTTTTAAATAGTTGTTTGTCATTTATATTCAATAAAATCTACTAAAAAGTTTTTATACAACGTTTTTGCATCGTTTTTATTTAAATTATTTGAGTAAGTTATTTTATTAAACTGTACTTGTTAAATATATAGTCCAACCGAATAATTAAAGATTTGATTGGAAGTGCAATAACCACTGAGCCACAAACAAAACAAAATATTACTGCAAAAAATTCCAAAATTTAAATATTGTATACATTTCAAAATGAACTTTTTAATTTTTAATTAAATTTTGGAAAATAAAATTATATATCTGGTGCTATATAAATGCTAAATAATTTTTTAAAAAATAATGAATCTTGTTTTATTCTTCAATTGACTTCTTTGAAAGAGGTTATAACTGAGAATAGAGATTTGAAAAGATTCTAATAGTAGGAGAATAAATAAGAGGTCTGCTGCTTAAATGATGTTTACTTTTGATTGATAAGTATCTTTGACTATATTTATTGACATTGATTTAAGATATATAGATTTAATTCAAAAATCTGTATTCATGAATTTTAGAAACTTTTAATATTTAGTGACATATTGTCATTCAAAACAAACTGTTTCGTATGTTTTTCTTAAACTTATATTTAAATTTCTTTATTTTGCTCAAAAGCTACTTAGCTTTTGATTAGAACAGATTTACATACAACTTTACTTTCAATATATATATATTTCATTTACAATAATTTTAGGAATTATTTCAAATTTTAATTGGTTTTTAATTGGATTCAATTAAAAATATTTTGATTGTTTTAATTAAATCTAAAAGGATTTATTTTGATAGAATTGTTTTATTTGATAATAAATATTAATTTGCATAAAAAATATAAAAAATATTTCTTCTGTGTTAAGAAAATATTCACATTAAGTAGAAAGTCCTGTAGTACAACTATTCATTTCATTTTTAAATATTAATATACACTACATATAATACTTTTTGTTCTCAATCTATTAATTTTTAAATTAGTTTTTGCATGAATTATTAATAAATCAAATATAATAATATAGTATTTTATAATATGTTTGAGAAATTTTAAATGAATTTAGATTCAGGAAAAGTGTAAAAATCTGATATATGTTTTAGATTTTTGTTATTAGTACAAGAAGAAATTTAACTTTTTGAAATTTGTAAGTAAATCTTAGCCTTCTTTATAGAAAACTTAGCCTTCTTTATAGAAAAATTAAAATTTTATTCAAAATCTATTTAAATATAAAAGAATGATAAATTTATTCAGGTATTGATAAAGTAATATTGCATCTCATGTTGATTTCTAAATTAAAATGTCATTGCTGCAATGGAATTTCAAAAATTGAATTTTAATATGTATTTCAAAAGCCTGTGTTTTATGTATTAAGTAGAAAATTTCATTAAAATTTAATATTTAGTTTTGTGTTTATAAAGAGTTCATTTGTTTTTCATTAAAACTAATGTTTATAATTATTACTTATAATTATTTTAATTAAGGCTAATATTTATGAGGGTTACTCTAAACTTTTTGAGATGCACGCGGATGGGTATTTACAAAATAAAAATAACGGTTTAATTTTTAAATACCAAGTATTTTAACACAGAAGACGATTTTTTACGGACTTACTTCAACTTGTTTAGCGTAGAATAAATTTTAAACCGAAGAGAAAATAGAGTTGACGCGAGAACATTATCCCGCTATGATTTTCTACAGTTTTAAAGCAAGATTAAATCAAGAAGAATGCGTTCAATGGCTGCAATTACCATTTGAATCTCCAGCTCGTGCTACTGTATTAAGATGGTTTAAAGAATTTAGAAGAGGTCGCAATTTTCTTCAGGCTGAAGAACACACAGGAAGGCCGCCGTCGTCAGTGATCCTGGATAATGTGCCTGCCATACGAAAAATGTTAATGGATGATAATCGCTGTACTCATCAAATGATACAGAAGGAATTTAACATTGGATCTGCAGCCATTCACAAAATCATTCATGAAGAATTACATATGAAAAAAGTAGTTTGCCATTGGGTTCCCCATAAGTTTAACTGAGCACCAAAAAGAGGAGCATGTCAGAATCAGTAAAGAAACTCTTAAATTGCTAAATGATGGTGGCCACTGCATCATTTCTAAAATTGTAACAGGTGATGAAATGTACATATCAATTTTTGACATTCCCACACGTCAAGAAAGCAAAGTATGGGTCTTTGAAGGTGATCCCATGCCGAAAATGGTGAAAAACAACACACACTGAAAAAAGTAATGTAAGCTGTTTTCTTCAGAAGTACAGCATTAGTCAAAGTCATCATGTTGGAAGGATAGAAGATAGTAACAGCAAACTGGTATACCACTAAATGTCTTCCAGAAATTCTACGGGAACTGAATGTTCGCAGCCTAATGCTTCACAGTGACGATGCATCTTCACATATAGACGGATTAACAGTTGAGTTTCTTAAGCAAATTAAAGTGATCGAACATCTGCCGTATTCACCTGATCTAGCTATTTTTGGTTATTCCTTAATATAAAAAAGAGCTTACGTGGACGTCATTTTCATTCAGAAGAGATTGATGTGGCTATAAATGCATTTTTTTAATCTACTCCAGAAATGAATGGCTTGAGGCATTTAATTGATGAAAAATTTGTCTACAAAAGTGCATTGATGCTGGAGGAGACTACTTTGAACACACCTAAAATTTTATAACTATAACTTTAGAAACCTAGTTGTATCTCAAAAATTTCAGAGTGACCCTTGTGTAATTGTTGCTAATATTAACATTCAAAAAATTAACTTCTAAATTTTGTTTTAAAAAAGTAACTTTTGTATTTATTTGTAAAATATTGCAGTTTTTTTCTTTTTAAATAAAGTTATCTTAACATTAATATTGAATTCCAATGCACATTTAAAATTTATTTTGCTGTATTACTAATTAAACATTTAATAAACTTTAGGCTTGATGCAGATTTATTGGATCAAATGAGACAGAAATTCAAAACTGCAAATGAAAAGTATGTTTAAATTAAATGGTTTTTTTTTTTTTTTTTTTTTTTAATACCACCAAAGATATTTTTTCTGGTATTAAAATAATTTTTAGTTTCATTTATTACTGTTATTTTTTCTTACATTTTTGTGTATTTAATATTATATTTCATTTCAAATACAAGTTTTTTTTTTTAATTTTCGATAATGATTGTTTATTTGATTATTATTTCTCAGAGTTTACTTAATGGGGAAGTTTCTCCCCGAAGTGATTAAAATTATTATCAGTTTATTATCAAATTAGAATTAAAATTCAAATATATTTGTTTCTTTTATTTGAAAAATTATTTACAACTAATTTCTAAAATTATTTTAAAATTCTATGAAATTTATTAAATTATTTTTTATAGCAAATAGATTGCTGGGAAGACATATTTAACAATAATTCTAATTTAGTTGTTTTCTTTTGTTATTTGCTTATACATCTATATATATATGTATATTTTTTCAAAAATATTATTGATCTAATTAATTTTTTTATGATTCTCTAAAATTTTTCCGTTAGAAATGTTTTTCCAATAAAGAAGTTTAAAAAATTAATTATTTTATTTTTCCAAGTTTGCTTTTTAATGTGCCATTGTATATTATTTTTTAAAATCCTGAAACTTATGTAAAGGAATGGTTTGTATATTGGTTATTCTAGTGGTTGAAAAGTATAAGGGTAATTTCTGAACCAGCCAATAACTTTTAGTGATTAATTGTTAATACATGTTAACACTTGTCACTATTTCTCAAGTGTTGTGAAGATTGATAAGAAGAGTGGGGTTTTGAGTTTGTTACTTAACAATGTTTCAAAATTATAAAGCATTACTTTAAACAGACTTGTAAATAATATCTCAATTCACCATTAAAAGATCATCAAGCAGCTTCTGTGTAAAATTACAATTATTAAATTATCTGCATGATTTCAGTGCAGTAATTATATACATCTTCTTCAATAGTTTTTATTCTTATTTTTATTCTGGTAATTATTTTTGTTTTAATCTTTGTACCTATATTACATTTTATACCTAAGTTTTCACATTTATATGGCTAGGTTATAGGTTTTCAGTTCTGTATATATTAGTTTTTGCCAATATTATAAATTTACCTTTTAAGAATGTACATATTATGACTAGTAATCTTAATCAATCATCATAAACAGATGTAATAAAAATGTCATTCTTATTAACACCTGACTTTTCATATTAAATGTGAGGCATGTTAATTTTAAAGAGAATTATATCTGAAATGATTATAAATTGTGAAATATACATTTTAAATATTAATTTTTTAGAATATCATTTAGGGCATTTTATTACAAATAAATTTCAAATGCTCTGTAACTTCTAGAATTTTTATCTTCTTAAATTTGGTCATGATTTTAAACTTCTTTCTTTTTCAGGGCACCTTGTATTTTAATATTAGATAAATTTGAAGATTTGAGTGCAATGAAAGTTAAGCAATCTCTTATTATGGATACTTTATGTGATTTAATTGCAACATGTGTGAGTTGTTTTTATTTCCTTGAATTTTCATTTAAGATAATTTCATAACATATATAATTTGTTTTAATAGAAAATATCTGTGTGCCTTCATTGAAGAAGTAGATATGATTATCAAAATAATGAGGAAAAAGGAGTATTACAAGTGATTTATTAAGATTGTATATGTCCATCTTTGGTATATAAATTTGGTATTTGAATCATACAGATGCTTAATATTGTTTAAAAATATGATACACATGTCATCATGGAGATATTGTAAAAGTTGTGGTAGAAATGCAGATAAAAAATTTTGATTACAAACTGAACATTTTAAAATAGGCCATAATGGTCTCATTAGATTGAAGTCTGGAATGCTTGTGTGAGTCAAGTTAGATGTTTTACTTCATCATTATGTTTATCCAACCATGATTAGATAAGTCCTGTTATCTGAATAGGAATATTATCATTTTGGAAAATTTTATCTCCTTAAGGAAGCTAAAATTTGCATCATAAGATGGTTTAAATGATTAAAACTTCTGTCAAGTGATCTTTCTTTTTAGAATAATAATTGGGCTAGCATTGAGAACATCCCATTAAGGCTTTTCACAGATATTTTATTTAAATTGCATTACAATTTATAAAATGTAGATATTCAGTTATTTACATTGTTGTAAAGATAAATGAAAATTTCATTAAAATATACTGACTTTTAAGATTTTAATTTGAAATCTTATCTTTCTTCAAATCACTCAGAATAGTTCATTGAAATAAGTCACTAGGTAATTATGAAAAGTATCTCCTTAAGTGATTTTCACATTAAATCATAATCCTTCCTTTGGCAAGAGTTAGAGCAACTACTTTTGCTTAGACTTAAATATGTGTGCAAGTTATAACATAATTTTAATATCTATGGATATGAACTTAACCGATAAAAGTATTTGTTTTCAAAATATAATTTCGATAATTGACTGTGTACATATTATCTTAAAAATGGGAAAGGAATTATTTTAGTAGGCATTCTCAGCATTTAAATTCCAATAAACAGAAATATTGAGTAAAAACACATCAAAATTTCTTCAATTATTTGCATAGAAATAAATAATTCTTAAAGAATATTGCTTAATTTGTATAATAATTCAAGAAATATCACTTATCTCCTTTATTCATATATTTAATCTTTTTGTGAATCCATTGGTACACATTAAATGTAGTTTTATGAATGCAATATTCATTTAGTTAATTATCAAAATGATCTTTTTCTTCAGGATACTAGAAATTTAATAATAGCTTGCGTGACAAACAGATCCAAATATGATGACAAAATTTTCAGCTCCTGTTTTGTACAAGAGATAAAAGTTTCTTCAGTTGCTTTGCTTGATTATGAAGAAGTAGGTATAGAGTGATTGTAAAAACTTTGTGTATTATTAATTTTTGGACAAATATTTCTTAATGTTGAATATTTTTGCTTATAAAATAAAAACTTTTATTTGATATTTGAACTTCATCTTAATTCTCCTCTTTATATTTTGTAATTGTTGGTTAATATCAGGCTTAGTTTATGTATATCACTATTTAAGTATTTGTTTATATATTAATACTCATTTAAAATTTAAAATTATTTGATTAAAATTTTATGGCACTCAATTTCTTTAAATCTGTTACTGCTGCCTTGGAAATTTTTATTTCTAAACGCTTCATAAAATTTTTTATATTACTTTTTAAAAGAATTTTTAACTGTGTTAAATTTCTTAAAAATTAGAACTAGGAATTGGAAAATTGTGTGGAAACTCTTGCTGTTATTCAGACTTAATAATAATAATAATAAAAGCCAAAATAATTGCAAATGAATTGCTTGTTATAATTGCAAAACATTAAATTCGGTTGATTATTGAACTTAGCTAAAATAACTATTAAAGCAATAGCAAAAAGATGAATTAATTGTTAACATATGATTATTTATTAAAATGCATTTTAAATTAAAAGATTTTTTTGTATATAATATTTTTTCTACATTCAAAAGGAATCTTTTCATCATTCAGAACTTTTGCTTTATTTTTTGCAAAATCATTTTTATACATAATTTTCCGACCTATTGAAGTAACTGAAATTTTGTTTTTGACATGGTCAAATTATGTTTATTATAAATTTTTTATTTAAAGAATTGTAAATTATTCAGAATTCGGGTGTTTGTTTTGATATTTGGTTGAAATACTCAGTGTTTAGATGAAGTGTCTTTAAAAATGTCTTTAAGCTAATTTTCATATTTTAAGAACTTTTTCAACAAAATAAATACCTCCAATTTTTCTTGTGTCATGAAGGTCATATATTGTTGTATTCACTTAAATATGTGTGTATGTTTAATATTATATAAAATCTTTTTTTACTTTTCTTTCTTTCTTTTTTTTTGTGAAGCATTAATTCTTGATGGTATTTCCCACACATGCATTCTGTATAATTTAAACAGGAAAAACTTTATTTTGAAGAAAGTTTTGATGTTATGGTTAACAGTTACTTAAACATTATTTTATTAAAAGAAGTTTAAAATATTTTTAATATATATTACCTGACCATCAATTAAAATAACTAAATGTGTTAAAACAAAATTCCATTGCAAAATATTCATTAAAGTACTCCTAAAATAATTAAAATGCTTAAATCTTTGGATTTATTCTAAACCATGTTTCTTTTAAATGGTAACCAAAGTAATCATTTGAAAATAGCATGATTCTAACGATAAACTATTAAAATAGTATTCACACAAGTGGAAAGATCTGACAAAAATCATCTAATATATTAAAGGGATATGTTTTGAAAAAATATAGAAATTTTTATTTTGGAGGTATTTGATTATTATGACTATCATAAATGATTTTTATGAGTGATAACTTTTTTCATTAAGTTTAACAATTTTTTATTTGATATTGATTTCTATTTTGCTATAAAAAAAAGTCATCTGTTTTTTTTTTAGATTATTCAACACACATTAAATGAAATCAATCACAATCTCACACTTGACCAAGTAAAAAAATGTGCAGAACTTTGTCAAGGTTTAAAGAGTGAAGAAGTATATAAAATTGTCAAGTATGATGGTATGTTGTATTTAAGTTCAATATAAAAATTTTTTTTATTAATTTTAAAATAACTACATTAGTTGCAAGAAGAGTTTTAGGTATAGATATTCTTTATATTTCAAGTATAAAAATGAATAAGGAATTTATATTATTCAAATTATTGTAATGTATAATTTTTTATATAAAAAAATATTCACGCATATATAAGTTTTGCAAGCACTCTTTTTTTATGTTAAATATTTATTATAAGAATATTATAATTACTTAAGCCATTCTCACTCAAAAGAATTAGCCAATAATTTGTTTTTCAGTTCAATATATAATAATGAGTTGAAAGTATTTATGAATATCTAGAGAGATAATATTAGAATATGAATATATCTATAAAATATAAAAGGAAATGTATGTGTGTGTCTTCTCCAAGCTCCAATTGCTTCCAGTTATGATCAGTAAAGTGAAGCATCATTTGCTGCAGGTTGTGATTATGAGGAAGACCACATTTCCCTTTGCTTGTTTTTAGGAATTTTGTGGGTTAGGGGCATGTCCATGATAATCTATGGCGTCCAAAGTCCTTCACTGGTGTGACATGGATGAGGAGAGGTGGGTGCCTACTCAGGTGTGACCTTATCACCTGACTGTGGTTTAAAATTACGAAGTACTTGGTGATGAGCGAGTATGCCAAACCTCTTAAGGTACAATCCGGGACTTGTCTCTATCCCTATATATATATATATATGTATGTCTTCTTCAGGAACACCTTTTAAATCATTTGTTATAGCAAAGTTATAATTATGTATGCCCCTCTCACTCAAAATTAAAGGTTAATAATTTGATTTTTAGTTTGATAGCTAGAAGAGTTTTAAAGATGTTTCCAAAAATCTGTTTTACATAAATATTATTTAAAAATGCTTTGGAATGAATCCCTATTTCATTAAAATAAAACAAATATATTTATTTTTCTTATTATTTTAGTGACCATTGTGAAGTACAATTTTCTTATTGTACAGTTAATATGCTTTATTTAGTTACATTTTTTAATTAAATAAAAACTATAACTATTGTAACAAATATAGTAATGCATGAAGTTACAAATTGTTGATATGCAATATTTACACTGAATTCTTTTGCAAATGCTTTATTTTATGGTTTTGGCATGGTTTTTTTTTTTGTGCCTTACTTTATAAGTATGTTGTTTGAACACAAATAAAATAAAAATTTTTATGAATTTAAATCTTTTACATGAATAAAATTTAAGTTTCTCTACTTATGCCATACTGTGATTGAAGGAGTATCTGCTGACTTTACGTCTTAAAATGTATAATTTATTAATGCATCGCATAGAAAACATGTTTAAGTTCATTGATGCTTTAATATGTAGATAAGATTTTTGTCTTTTTAGCTGGAGTTTTTTTTTTTATCTATTAAGGAAATAGGAATTTCTTTTGAGTTAAAGGTATTCTTTCTAGTACCCATAAGAAAAGTGCTTATAATTTATAAGTTATTTTTTTAATACATTTGACATTGGTCATATGTGTTTCTAAGAAGAATAATTTTTTTTAGACATAAATTTTATGGAAATTATTTTGAGCATAGAAAATTTACTATAGTCTCTTTTAAATTTATATTTATTATAAGATTTTTAAAATTTAAAATTAATGTAAAATTATAGTACATGAAATAATATAGTTGGAAAATGTATTTAATCTAAAAAATTCCTGTTTTTAGAGCTTTACCAATCATAAAAATTATTAGTTATTTTATGTTCTTTATAAATTTATATAATCATATTTCAATTAGAATTTAATAAAAAAAAGTCATTCATAGCAAACAGTAAAATAATACTATGTTCCGATTTCAGCTCAAATTTTATGTCGAATAAGAGTAAGATATGTTTTTAAAAATGAAAAGAAAACAATTGAAAAAATCACAAATTTCTGTGATGTAAAAACAGCTATTAAGAAGAAAAAGACTACAATTGTGTCACCACAATTTACATCAAAAAAAGTAAGTTAAGTATTTGTCAAAATACTAAAACTTTTCCATTATAATCTGTCCTTATCATAAGTGTTTGTTAAAACAATTTCTTAAATATCTTAAACATTCTAAATAAAACACATCAAATTGTACCAAAGTTATTGATCTTTTTTTTTTTTTTTTTTTTTTTCATTTTTTTGAAGAGCTTTTTCCATAATTTTAAATTTAATATGCTATTAATTATTGTATGAAATATCTTTAGAATTATAGCAATTTATAAAAAATTGAACCACTTTCATAATGTGAGTATAGTAATTAATTCTTAAAATAGGTATTTGGTATTAAAAAAAAGAGTCCGTTTTTTTTATATTAAATTAAAAAAATATGTTTTTTTATGCATAATTTTTTCTGCCTTTGAGTGTCATTATTGATTATATATATTCTAACAATGTAAATGAAACAGGTTTTCCTTAACTAATTACTTTAGAGTAATTAAAGTTAAAATTATTTTTTAATATTTCATTTTAACAAGCTATTTTTATATCAAATTAAAAATTGGTCATAGAGAATTGTATTAAAAAAAATAGCAGTTATACATTTTGATTTAGATTTGAATTTATCTTGAAGTAATTACCAAAATGCATTTATTTAATACAATTTTGAAGAATATATGATTTGTGCAGGTTTCCATTATGAAGAATAGATCTTTGTGTATATTTTCTGCATGTAAATAACCTTAAGCACTTTTCGTTTGTTCTGTTAAAAAAAATTTACATTCATTAAAGAAATACTTTCTAAAAAATTTGCACCAACATACTAACATTTTGAATATATTTTGACAGCATTTTAAAAATTTTAATAAATATTTCTATATCTTTTACACATTTTTTAATTTTTAAACATTTTTTTTAAAAAATTTTCCATTATGCTGAAATTTTGGTAGGTATCAATTGCATTTTAATTGTGTGGTTAGGGAACAGCATTCAACAAAATCAAACCAACAAAGTATTCAGTTGGTCATTATTTTGATTATGTTGTTGAAACAACTATTAAGCTGAAAAATTTTTGGTGCAATATCTTTGTCTTGATTTCTGAAATTGAGCAATTTCCTAAAATAAATTCAATATTTATTTTAAAAGCAGTTCAATATATTCTTGTACTAAACTCAGAATTTGCCATGAGTATTATTCAAAATAATATTAAATCGTCATGTATTGCTTTCAGGTGACATGGGCTGACATTGGTGGAATGAAACAAATAAAAGAAAAGTTAAAAGAAGAAATAGAACTTATTCAAATGTGCCCTGAAAATATCAAGCGATTTAATTATGAACCATCAAAAGGAATACTTTTATATGGGCCTCCTGGGTGCTCTAAGACAATGATTGCACAGGCTTTAGCTAATGAGTGTAACTGGAATTTTATATCTAAAAAAGTAATCATTGTTTTTTTTTAATCTATGTATAACTACTGTTGAAATTATTTGGATACTTTTATAAGCTATAAAGATAATTTCAATGCTAGTTACATATTAGTTTTGAGCCCTTTATATTTATCTCTTCATATTTTTTTTTAATTTGTTCCTAATTTATAAAAAATATTTATTCGTGAAATGTTGTTTTCAACATATAAGTCTCAAAACATTTTGTCTTAAAATATTTATCTTTGTATGATCTATCCTATATGGATAGATCATACAAAGATAAATATTTAGGAGAAAAGTTTATTTATATAATAAACTTTTCTCCTAAATTACAAAATGACCTTATATCAAAGGACTTGAATTTTGAAACCATTTTAAATTCTTAAATTAAACCCTTAAATGCTTAGATTAAGAAAAATCTTAACACTATGAAGGAATCAAACTTTTTCTGTGAAATAAGAGTTACATTTTTGTATTTGATGTTGCTTTGAAGCAATATCAGAGTGTGGTATGAATTTAAGGATAATTCATGAATTAAGGTTCTTCAAGGAAATGTAATTGATAATCCTTTCACATTTTAAATTATTACCATTAACGGTAACATAAAAGGAATGTTGTAATCTTATTTGATTAGTGAATAATATTGATGAATCCAGTTACAAGCTGAACTCTGTCTGAAAATAAACACTTTTCAGCATAAATTATTACTATAAAAATACTTCATTACATGCATCTCAAAGTGTTATAGCTTATAGTAAGCTCATACAAATTTGTCGAGTTCTTAAATTTTTCATATGATGCAAGAAATTTATAGTAAGTTACAATTTTAAGACTAAAAAAAATTATGCAATTATAATTTTTCTTATGATTTATTGAAATTTTTCTCAAATTGTTTTCAGTGTATATATCACATTTACTGACTCTGCTCTTGATGTATATTAAGCATTGCATTTTATTTATCATTTTTCAGTCATCAGACATTCTTAACATGTACGTAGGAGAGTCAGAAAAAGCAGTTACTAAACTTTTTCTTGATGCAAGAGCCAGGTCGCCTTGTATTATATTTCTTGATGAAATAGATGCTCTTGCTCCAGAAAGAACTAGGTAAATATTTTTGCTTTTATAATTATTGTACACCATATTTATAGAAATAATAATAAAGTTTACTTGATTAGGCTCATAAATTATCAGAAATGTATTTCTTAATTTTATATCAGGAAAAATAATATTTACTATGATTGTTTCTTTTCTCTTTCATGTACTGTTGATTATTGTTTTGCTAACGTGTGAGGCAATTTCAAAATAATCGAAATCTTTGATTTTATGTTTAAAAAAAACTGATGTTAATTATTTATATAGTAGATAAATTTGTTGTAGTAAGTTTGCAAAATGTATTTTTTTTCCTTAATTTTATTTAGATTTCAAATTATATTAATTCGTTTTCTACTAAGAATTTAATTATATGTAAGTGATATAATTTAGCTTTTATTTATATGATTAAATTTTGTAAAAGAAAATGCATTTATTTGTTTTATTGTCTTGTCTATGTAAAAAAAAAAAAAAAATTAAATGAAACCAAAAACATGGTTGATAACTTTTTCCAGTATGAAAACTAAGGATTTTTCATCCTATACCAGACCTTGGTATGACTGATATTAGTCTAAGACAGTCATGCCAAGGATGTGTTGAGGACAAGGACTAAGAATGATTATGAAGTTGAGGCCCAATAGAGTTCCAAAAGATAAAGTTTAAAATTTTAAGCAGAGTTACCTAGTGATATATCATAAGTCTGGAACAAGGGACCAAATGCTCCCCAAACATGTATTAAAGACATTGCACTATGGGTAAATCTGGGAGTCTGTTAAACCAATCTGCAGATTTTTAAAAAATAGTCATGTCCAGTTTTAATCCTAAACTTGGTTAATGGAGTCACAAGGTGAGGCAGGTCTTGAGGGATGGGATTTTTCAAGTCACTCCAATTATTTCCCTACACTAATTCCTTAAAAACGGTTTTAAAATGATCTTTAAATCTAGCAATGATGATTTTCTTAATATTTTGATAATGAACTAATAAATCAGACAGAGAGGGGTTGGAGTTGTTTTTGGCTAGTGAGTATGCAAGCTCATTTCCTGTGATTCTACAGTAACTTTGGATCTATTGCAAGACGATACACAATTCATCAATGCATCAAGCTGATAACTATGGGCCGATCCCTTATTAGAAAGCATCATGGATGAGATAGCTTTTATAATAAACTATAAAGGATGCCCAATGGTAGTGAACCTCTTCATGAAGAATGATAATAATAACCTGGCAACTAAAGACATGCTCTAATATTCTCCTGTATTGGATTTGAAATCAAGTCACCTCTGCTATAACTACTTGTTTTGTACTAAGCTTCAACTCTAAAAAATTTAACTCCCTCTATAAGGGTCTCACTTTCTTGAAGTCAGAAAGACCCTAGATGGAGTTGAGGTTTAATTCTTTGACATCAAGATTACCTAATTTAATCACAATCGAATAAGGGCAAAAGCATCATATTCCTTTTCATATGAGACACCATTTCCAAGCTCTTGTAGCATTTTTGTCTTTAACCTGTTTGATGTTGGGCAGTCATGCTACTAATAACTTACTGCATTCCAGATGTGGAAGGACTAGAGCTTGTTTCTACCTTTGGTTTTCTTTCTATTCTTTCAAATGAGTTTGTTTCCTTATTTTGTTGAGATAGGTCTACCTCAGGTTTTACCTGCATTAGCAGTGATTTTAAATCTCAGGAGTTACTGGGTAAAGCGACATACTCTTGCAGTTTGCCAGACATACTAGAGGCTCTCTTAGGATTCATTGATCATAGTGACATTCACTTTTGGTATAGGTCGTATAACAGCAAAAGTTCATGTCCTCTTATGAAACTTTTCTTTCAAAGAAAAAGAAAGTAAAGACATTCAGCTATCCATCACTTGTGGACACCCCTGGTAGCCATTCAAGCCTTAAGTGTTCTGAAGTTAGTTGAATTTGCAGGCAATTGTTACTTAAAAGATACTTAGAAATTATTTAATTCCAATAAAAGCACAATACATTGAAGGGCAGTCTGCCTCAAAGAGTCTTCTATCTGTTGATACCATTTAGTTTAAACCCTTAACACATTTACCCGTGTCTGACACAAGGGAAAGTTACCAGCAGATTTGCACATGCTCATACCTCACTTGTATATCACAGTTTATTTCTAATGCTCGTCTGAGATCTACTTCAGAGAAAATAAATAGGCTAGATTATGATTAAACTTAATTAGCATAGATAGCAAAATCGATTATTTTGTATCTGCTTTTCCGAAAAACTTGTGCTTTAAAGCTTTAACTACACAAGGTATTTTAATTCCATTCTATTAGTTGCTGGAAATCCAAACGAGGCATTTACCAATCTGAAACCTTTGTATGCTCCTGTTAGGGGTTACAAGTTCATTCAAAGATATTAGTTTTGTTGATATATATATATTTTACAAACATATTTTTGTTTTTTCGTGCAAAAATTTTTTTACTTAAAAGCTTTTTTATTTTGACTTTTATTTAAATCACTGAAATTATCATTAAAATGTAACAAATGAAAATATGATTTCTCGTTTAATGCATGTTTATTTATGTGAGTGTATCTTTGCATTCTTACATTTGAAGTTTTCTGATAATCATTTTATTTTTTATATCGCTCTGATACAATTCAATAAATACATAAATTGAAACAATACTGAATTGTCTACCATTTCTTTACAAAAATGTTTAATTGTTACAATGTTTTCTTATATATCTTCTAATTACATATGAAACTTCAGTAAACTCATTGTAATCTAGACTTCAAATTCCAAAAGTAAAATAAGTGTTTTCAAAATAAAAGTATAGTTAATAATCCATACCATTTCTAATTCTACTCTTGAAGATAATAATATAAGAAGAAACAAGCAAATAGTTAGTACTCTCATTTTTGGCTTAACATTCCTTGTATTCAAATCCTAATTTGTGCTTGGATGTATATAATCATTTGGACTGAACTTTAAATTATAGATCCAAGTCTAAATAACTTTTGCTTGCAAAAAAATTACCATTCAGCAACAAACAAAATCATTGTAACATTACTATATTAGGTTGAAGATTCATTCTTTTTTATTATTCTGTTACTTCTTTGCTTTGCAATAATTTTCTCAGCTTTTTATCTTTAGAAACTATTACCTTTGAATTTGTTCAGAATCATTTTAAACAGTTGAAAATACATGAAAAGAAACTAAGAAAAAGAAATATTTTACCGAATTAACATTATATAACTCTGAGAAAGTTTGGTTCACCTCTTGATTACTTCATTTTCAGTAATTTTTCTTGATTTCACAGATTCCTAAAAATGCTTCAGTAAAATGTTTACAGTTTCGCCTTTCCCAGTATTTTTTCATATGTGTAAGAAACATTTTTGCTAATAAATACAAACTGAATATTAAAACAATTTCCTTTTTAATAGTTTTATTTAGATTTTTGCCTAGCTCATGGACCTAGTCTGGTGCTGTTGACCTCGGGCCTACAACAAGAATAATAGATTTTTGCAATTTATTTCTATTCTCAATAGATTTATTACATTAACATTATAATTGCTAGTGTTCATCTATATCTAATAATTCATAAATTGATGTTGTGATTGATAAATTATTTTATTCATTGGAAAGAACTAGTAGTGAAGCGTTTCGTGAAAATCAAATTAATTATTAATTAATAAAATAAGCTTTAAATCACAAAAATGTGTAAGATATGATTTTGAAAAATCAAAAATGGAGAAAATATTTCAGGATTTAATAGAACTGTAATTCACTTAAACTAATAAGACTGTTTATTTTTTGCAATATTTCAATTTTTCTTGTTAGCCCTCTACATAGAAGTGATTTCTTAATTTCCAGAATGAAATCTTAACTAGTAAATAATTCAAGAATCTCATAGCACACCAAATTTTATAAAATAAATGACTCACCATAGAATTTTTTATAATATTACTATTAGAGTTTACATTATATCAATCATTGATTTTAATTTGTTACTTTTAATTATCTTGGTGCAAAATATAATTATTAGAATTTTTTATTCAAACAAATTCCAAAGGAATTTACTAACAATGATTGTTTTCAAGAATATTCCATTGTAGTTATTTGGATGTTTAAATTATAATAAAACGTATAGTGTATTAAATTAATCATAATGTTCTGTGATTATAATGAAATATACAAATATTTTATGATTCTAATAATATACACATATTTAAGGTTATATTATAACTTCATTCCCGTTTAATTATTTTGTTATTTTAATATGTCATCTTGTTTTCATATAGTTGCTCTAATGCTTCAGGTGTACAAAATAGAATTGTCAATGCATTACTCACTGAAATTGATGGAATTGAAACTCTTAAGAATATAATGATTATAGTTGCCACTAACCGGCCTGATATTGTAGACAAGGTGAGTTGCATACTTTATTCTAAAACACTTTATTCAGTTTAGAGAACTTTAAAACACAAGCAGATCTTCTTATATTCACATAGTTATTTTATATCATATTGCCTTTTTAATAAAACTAAAGTATATTGATCATATTTAAGACATTAAATTTTCTTAAAATATGTCTTTTATATATAAAGTTCAAATTTTTAAACACAGCTATAAATATGTTTATTATTATTTTTACATTTAATTATTAAAATAAAATTAACTATATATCGTAAATATAGTAATATTATAATGAAAAAACAATATAAATGGTGGAAGTTTTTAAAATTTTTTTATTAAGTCACAACTTATCTTCTAAAAAATTAAGATTTCTTTGGTGCTAACTTATTTTAAGGAAAATAAGACCAAAGAACACATTTCCCATAATATATAGTATTTTACTCAACAGCTCTTCTTATTTTGCAAATCAAATATAATTTATAGACTATATTTAACTTTATTTTATTAATAATATTTTTTACAGATTTTAATGAAACATTTATTTGCAGCATTTTTTATTTTTATTACCTTTTTTATTTTTTTAAATATCAAAAAATATTATATTTTTGTTATTATAGTAATTTTATTATATTTTTAATAAATTTGAAATTTTGCAATAATTATATTACTTACTATGAACTACAATAAAGTATACTTAGTTAAAACTTTAATAAAAAATTAATATTTTATTAATAGGCTTTCTTACGAAGTGGTAGAATTGGTCTTCATATCTATGTTCCTTTGCCAGACAAGGAGTCACGCAAAGAAATCTTTAAGTTATGTCTGAAAAGAAGAAATATTGCAAATGATGTCAACCTTGATATATTAGTAGAACAAACAAATGGATATACTGGAGCTGAAGTAAATATTTGCCTCTAAAATAGATTCCATGAAAACAAATGATTTTCATTCTGATAAATACAAAGGCATACCAAATTAATATTAAATATATAAATATCATGTTGATTACAGTAAATGATATTGGCTTCTTTTTAAAATTAATTGAGACTGAAGAATTGTTAGTTGATGATAATACTATCTATAAAATTATCATTTGATTGAAATCTTTATCTTTTGGCTTCATTTGTAGAAGCAGAACTAAAGTTTTATCTTATTTCTGAAAAATATTTTTTTAATTTGTTGAAATCTGTAATTTTTATTAAAGTAGTAAATCATTTATCTCTTAATTATCTGTAGTTCATAATGTCTTAATTTTTTTTCTACCGAAATTGTACTATATGTGCATTTATATTTTATACACCTGACATTAATAAGTTAAATATAGAAATTGCAGCTAAACCTATATAATTATCACAGATGTATTGATTTTCACCTATTTGAAAATATTTTGATTCATCATTTACTTTAGAAATCATTGCAGAATGTTTTCCTGTATATAAAATTATTTTTAAATTAATTACAAATATTTTGTACAATGAAAATTCTAAATTTATGATATTTTTAAAAAATTAATTTGCTTTACAATATTTAAATAATATAATGTTCCATAAATTATTTATTTTAAAGATTAAATACATTTGTATATTACTAAAAAGATTACAGAAATAATTTTATTTGCAAATGGTTTCTGTTATAATGTTAAGATCCTATTAATATAGCAAAAGTGAAATATTTTTAAAAATGAAAGATAGGAAAATAAATGGAATGGATGATGATTTAAATTTTCCTTAAATACAGTATAGTTTGAAAAATTTAATAAACAAAAATATTTTTTACGAAAAATAGTGATATTCTTTAAAATTATAAATTTCAACCATATGCTGTGTATTCCCAGGTCCAAAACTTGTTGTCAAGTTGGCTAATGAATAGTTGACACTCCGGTTTTTAGTTCAATGGTTAAAATTTGATTCTTATCTTCAGCTATATAGGATATTCCTGTTCAAAATAAACTTTAAGCTATACATCTTGATTGAATTAACCCTTGTGTTCATGATAATTTTGTTCCAACCAATGCCTATTGTAAACAAAAATTCAACTGAAAATGTCAATGTAATGGTCTCTAAAATTACTTTCTTAAATTCAATAAATTTATATTGGGTATATTACAGTAAAGTAAAAAATTAATTAATTTAACAAATTAAAATAATAACTATAAACTATACTTGCACTTTCACTCAAACAAATAAAAGTTATTTTATGATGTAACTATAATCATGTATATACTTTTTGCAGATTGTCCATGCATGTGATCGAGCAGCACTGCAAGTTTTATTTGATGATCCTTCTTTTAAATCCACCTTGTTCACCATGTCACACTTTGAACGGGCACTAAGTGCAGTCCCACCAAGGACAAGCAGGGAAACAATTCAATTTTATGAAGAGTTTAGTTCAAGATGAATTGTGTACTTTTGTGTAGATTCATGTAATTAATAATGTAACAATTTAAAGCTTTTATAATTTATTTTATTTTTGCACTGATTTCAATTGTTTTTAATCCTTATTATTTTATATTTTAAATTAATATTCCATTTCTTTACATTTCTGTTTGTAAAAATTGCAATAATGAAAAAAAATCATTCAAATTTAGCAAAGTTAGTAAAAAAATTGAATGCCAATTTGGGTGTGTAAATAATAGGAACAATCATATATAAAGGAAAAAGCTCTTATGAAACTTTCATGTGAACCATTCATAAAAAGCACTCTAAAGGAGTGTTGAAACTACTGTTTTTGTAACTGTAACTGTATTAACTGTTTTTGCAAAAATATCAATGTTTAATATGGGATAGAAAAACTGAGTCTTCTCACATGCCATGGAAGTAAGTTTTCTTATGATTAAACCAGTCTTCAGATTTTCGCCTATTAAAGCATAAGCATGCATAGAATTACACTGTTCAGAAAACCTCTCACCAGGCAGAGTTAGCTTAACTTTAGCGTCAATTTGAAACTAGAATGGCATTTCTCACAATACATGTAATTAAAAATATGTATGAGTCAAAGCCATTTCTGAAGAAAGTTATTAAGTCCATCTTCTTGGAACATCCAATATAATAGATCGGGAGGTAAAGTGATTTTGATATCAAAAATCTTTGAATCTTTGGTCATGAAGGTAATTTCTAAAAAGAATGAAATATTTATTGAACAGTAATACACAAAATGAACTTAATCAAAAAGTCAAACACAATGGTAACTAAAGTTTATTTTTACAACTTATTCCAATAAATTCTACAATGTGCAAAATTTGTTGAGGATAATTATTTTCTGATATCTGTATTTTTTGTGGGAAATTTAGTACAGCATTCTGATAATTTATCTTTCATAAATTTTACTAATGAATGAACAGAAATGGATAAATCTATTATTTTTAGCCATCTTAATGATTTGGAAAAGAGGAAACCAGTTTTCACGACAGTGAAACATATGATTTCAATGACACTACTGAATAAGATGACAGGTTTTTGAGTGAAAATATTATGATGAAAATGCTATTAGATTATTTCATCTTTTCTTCTTCTAGTGCTTTGATGTTTTTAATAGCGACGTTTGTATACTCATTTGATACCCATGATATATTAAGATGTTTACTTAAAAATGTTTTTTTAATTTTTGAACTTTTTTGTCGTTTTTGTGATACAGACACATTTTGTTTTAATAATTTTATTCATATTTTTTTTTCATTCAGATTTATATTGCAAACAAATGTGATCCATTATAAGTTTTCAAAAGAAACATCATGATGATTATTTTCTTTAACTTAAAGTTTGGACTTGTTGTATTCTTTAAATATGATTATTTTCTCTTTTACTGATCAGCAAAAGTAAATCATAAGATCTTCACTTCTCCAAAGATTATTACATAATACTTAAATATCTTCTGATTCAATATTCATGAACACAGAGAACTGATTATATTTTACAAACTAAGGTGTAAACTTATCAGTAATTAGTTTTTAATTTTATTCAATATTTGTATCTGAATTACATATTAAAAATTAAAACTTTTATTAATAACAAATATAATTTACACTATTTATGTGTGTGAATTAATATTAATATAAAAAGTTACTACTAAATGGCAAATTATATAGAAATGATTTCTAATTATTACAAAAATAAACAGTCACTCAACATAAATGCTATTTTATTTGAGAAAAATACATATAAATTTACAGATATTAAAGCAAATAAATAAAATTCTAAAAATAAATATAAACAAACTAAAGTACTGTATAAATACTAATATATGTAAAGTTAGTACTTGTATAATTGTAAGCATATAGACCATATTTTGTAGTATACAATACTGAAAATGCTAAGCTAATATCTGAGCTGTTTAATACTGTAATTAGCCCAATAAATGCAAATCTTTACTACATTTATAGTATGAAACCTGAGATTTTCACATTCTGCTTATAAAGTATAATGATTTTGATTTGAAAACAAAATATAACATCTTATATTAAAATTGTTTTTTTTTTAAACTATACTACCATGAAATGTTATACTGCCAAATTTCTTTAATTCAAAAATTTTTTTTCAATATTTCTATTTTTTTTCTTATATTTTATCAATATAAATCTATTTTTCTGTTTAATCAGATAATTAAAAAACAAATCTATGGTAAAAAAAAATGCTGGGTATTGTGTCTAACTTTAAATGTACATCTCTTTACATGTTCATTCAACAAACAAAAAAATGTTAAAACTCTTTTGCTTCAACTAAACATAATTCCTTGTTTCAAATGTGTAGCCTTTTTCACAATAAATGCAATTAAAGATATAATTTATCAAAACAATTTTAAATACATAGTAATTAGTCATGAATTGTAAGATAATAAATATTTAAGAAAAATACACTTTTATTTCTTTTTCAACACTGAACTTAAATCACCATGAGGTAGTCTAAACACATATTAAAGCTGGCATCTTATTCAATTAATGAATTTCAGATTAAATGTGTTCATATAAATTTTATTTAAATTTTGTTTTAATCTGTATTATGATAGTATTAAATGAATAATAACTGTAAAGAAAACTTTAAATATATATACTAGTTTATAATTGCTTTCATACAATTCTTACTTGTCCTTGCAAAAGTTTGAATGAAAAATTCTTTATATATATGTGTGTGTGATTCTTTATATATATCTTATATAGATAATGTAGCTAAAATAAGAATATTTCATAAAAAGCGAATTTTTTAAATTTAAATCCAGCACACCATAACATAAAAACTGCAACAAAAAAAAATGCCCATTAAAACCTGAGATTTTTTGCACTGGAATGAATCGAATCACTAAGAACTTTGATAACAAGCAAAAAAGGACTCAAATCATGACTTTTATAACAAAAAACTATCACCTCTGTAACTAAATAAATCATTTACATTCTTTCCCTTTACAATCTGTACATTTATTATACATATCATTTCTAATATACAGTAGCTAATAATCAATATCCACAAACCATTACTTTTTATAATACATAAAGATTTCATATAAAACTATATATAATTCAAAATAAATTTAAAATGCAATGCATTTAAAAATAGCAATAATTACCTACAAAATTGTTTCATTGTCAATTTGATGTTCTAGATTAGGCACTGGAACTTCTGATAAAGGAGAGTCAGTAACGATTTGCCCATAAGCAGGTAATATTGGAACATATTGTGTTGTATTTTGGGGAGTTGCAATTTCTACCATTGATGTAGAAGGCTGAGGAGGTCTAGAACGCTCGCAAAGGTTACTATCTATAGAAAATTGCCTTTCTAATTGCTTTCGTATTTTGATATGAGGCCCAGTAGAATCAGCTTTGCTTTGCTTAGGAATAGATTTCTCTGGAGTACTTTCCTTCTCTGACTTTGATGACTGCAAATTATAATGACTAGAACGATTCACATGAAATGGTGAAACAAGAGGAGTGTGCTCGTCATCCGAAAAGAATCCATCAGCATCTGAACCTGGAGTAGGTAGAGTTTTTGTAGGCAAGTTCTTTGGTTTGGATTTTTCCTCCGTTTCTGTCGAGCTATCTGATGACTCAGACTTTGATGCAGATTTTCTTCTAATTTGTTTCACTTTGTTAGCGACGTTATTAAATGAATAAGTTTTCTCTTGAATTTTTTTATTCACTTCATAATGTTGGTCACATTTTGTTTTGATGAAAGATTCAGCTTTTGCAGGAGGGTGAACATAAGTGGATTGATCATATACCAAAGATGAAGGTCTCTGCACATTTTTAGATTTTAGTTTCGGCGCTCGCTTTCTTGAGGGGCTTGAAGTTGTTGAAGTTGAATCATACTCTTCACTTTTCGTTCGATTAAGCGACAGGGTTGAGCTTTCAAGTGCTGTTGATAAATGGGTTTTTCCCAAGGATGATGACTCTAAATCAGTCATTGAATCACTTAAGGACATAGCACTGAAATGCAAGAATAATATAATTAATAATTGACACACCTAATATATTAACATAGTACAAATAAAAATTGTACTATGTTAATATATTTACATAATATCAACTAATCATATTATTTTTGTAACTACAACTATCTGTAGTTAAAATTATAATTGTAAAAAAGAGAGTAAAATGCTTGCCTTATAAAACATTTTTATTGGTAATAAGCAACATGGAACACACTAAATTACAAAATTTATCCATAGGAAAGACAATAAAATGCATATATATTAACATAAGCAATATAACCGTTACTTCTAGACCTAATAAGAAATATATAAGTATCGCAATAATTAATTTATTTAATAATAGAATTATGAAAATATACACCATAATTTTATCTGTATACATATCGGAAGGAAAAACCCTTTTTTACTATAAATTTTGAAAGTTCATTAATCTTGGTAATTATGTGAGGGCAAAAATTACATTAATTTTTTTTGAATAAAGATATTTAAACAAACTTAATTTGAGAAATTTAATATACAATTTTAAAAACAAAATTATAAATTAAAACAGAATTCGGTTTTTGTTATTTTCATAAATTCAAATCCTTTCTGTGATACGAATGATGTATATATTTATTTACCTAACACGTAATGTTGGTGAACTCTGCAGACTGCATAAATATAAAGCATCAACTTCAGAAGGAGTAGTAGCAACAATAGGCATGCGTTGCTCAACAGTTAATTTCTCTTCTTGAATTAATTCTTCAGTATCCGATAAGATGGGGCTCAAAGGATTTCCAACAATGACAGAAGGATTTGATGGTTTTCTAAGACTATTTTCTTCCATTGCATCTTCTAAAGCTTCTTCATTTAATGTTTCCAGAGCTCCTACTATCATAGACTCTTCCATTGTTACCTATGAAATTTATCATTACCAATTAGTTTTTTTTTTTTTTTTTTTTTAAAAAAAAGTTGGCATATTTATACATTTTAATTTAAATAGTTCTATTTCTTATATTTATGAAGATTAGTTAATAAAATCCATATACTAGCACACATTATTAGGAGATTCATACATTAATACATAAATGCAATGAGTTACAGTAAAATTTAAAATTTTAGTCTTATTATAAAGAAAAACCTTTACAATTGAGATTTATAAGATGGAATTTTGAACATTCCAATTAAAAGAAATTTCCAAGCACAATTAACTTAAATCAAAAGAATATCCTCTCAAATCTGTACTTAAATAAAGATGATCTGTAGTATCACACATTTCATTAATATATGAATTTATTATTAATTAATAGACAAGCTCTTTTGATTATATAAGAAGAAAGTCATTAATGAAATAAACTATATAACCAAATTGGAAAGGTATTAAAAACTATAAAAAAAATAGGCTCTCAAAATAAATAATAGTAGAAGAAACAGAAAATAAATATTTTTGTTTTTTAAAATTACATATTTATGTTGGCTCTTTCGAGCATAATAAGTCTTGCAGTCCAATAAAGAAATGAAGTATTTCCAGGAGTGGAGAGTGTCTTGAAATGTGAAGAAGTACAGGCTTCCTGGAGGGCAGAACATTTCCAAAGATGCTCGCCATCCATGTCAACATGTTCTCTACATAAAATGCAGTCCAGGGAATCCACAAGCCCAATGTGATAGAGATGTTTCTGGAGAAAATCATGCCCAGTAAGTAACCTGAAGCAGAAGACCCCTATAGATCTAGGTAGATCTCTGGGAAAACATGAGCTCAGCAGGGTCCTCCAAGAGGCAGAGAAAAAAATGACAAGTTGATACTATAATAAAATATTTTTTCCTTTTCCTTTATAAGTTTTTTAGTGGCTAAATAATTTAAAATCACTATATAATTGCGTATAAATTACTGTATCATATGATATTATTAGTGGGCAGAAATCATGGGAATAATTGAATATTGTATTTTGCTATTAATAAGATTTAAGAAATATTTTAAGTAAAATCCTGCTAAAACTTAAAGCGTGAAATAAACTGAAAATTAGTTTCAAAATTTATGGGTTATTTGAATGGGTAATTGGGAAATAAATCCAATTTAACAGAAGCAAAGGAATTACAATAATTTGTAAAAGTCTAAATTTAAAAATGAACTTTAATATTTTTAGTGAATTGTTCGCAATGATAATTAATAGATGGAAAGTTTTCAATTTTTGAGTAATTAAAAAATATA
Source organism: Latrodectus elegans (assembly GCA_030067965.1). Classification (NCBI taxonomy): domain Eukaryota; kingdom Metazoa; phylum Arthropoda; class Arachnida; order Araneae; family Theridiidae; genus Latrodectus; species Latrodectus elegans. The sequence goes on from CM057812.1 coordinate 12,420,213, forward strand.
ATTTATCTAATACATCATGAAATGAGAGATTAAGTCATACATAAATCTTTACTTAATAACAGAGCAAACAGCAATTTTACTGGCAATTTGTGTAAAAGAAGAAACACAACATTGAGGCTATTTTTTTTACTTGTAGGAGATATGATTCTGAAAAATCTACAAGTTAATTGCTATAATAATGTATGCTCTATTAAAAGAATTATTATGTTACTCAAAGTTTTCAATATAAAATCCTATTTCGTTAATTTTAAATATTAATTGCACACAAACATGCTATAGAATATAACAAGTAATCATTTTAGAGCAGAGAACTTATTTTTATTATTTATTTGAGTATATGGACAGTGTAACTGTACTTTATCTAATCCAATCATCAACTAAAAAAATAATCAAGATACATGTTTTTTAAATAAAAAATGAAAAAAACTAAAGAATCAACTTCTTGATAACTATAAAAAATATAGATAAGTTCTCAGTCACTTTTATATATATATAAAAAAAAAAAAAAAAAACATTTAATTATACTCAAATTAACAACCAAAAATATTTTAAACATTTTATATCCAAAAATTAAATATTATAAAATAACAAATAATTTTTAATTAATTTAAAAATAAAATTTTACTGGGTGAATGGAAAGTTAAATCAGATATTAGTAATTTAAGACACAACTATTTCTGAACAATGTTAGAGATATTTTATCAATAAGATAAAACAAAATTGTTAGAAAGTAGGATAATATAAAAATACTCTTTAAAATAAAATAATTAACATGCAGATTGGAAAATATTTATTAATGTTTAAAATCCAACCTCATTCAAGACATGCTGCCAGAAAGGTGAAACAGGCTTGCATGAAGGAAAAACAGAACAAGTAAATATATAGATAAACAGATATCCATTTATAACAATATATATATTTGTCTTTGTAACATTTTTTATAATACTTTATAAATTCAAATAATATTGTTTTATTAAAAGTAAATATAGTAAATAAAAGTGAAATGAAGACAAAATATTATTTAATATTAATAAATTTATAAAAAGAATACAAATTATTTTGGATATTAAAAATATTTTCTTAAAAAATGTTTTACTACAAACCTATGAATTAATGAAAATAGTTAAGTTATAATATATAACAAAAATTCTCAAATTACAAGAAGAAAACTGAAGGACCATCAGTTATTTAAATGTGGACTTAATTTACTAAAAAAGACAAAATGTAGTTTATAATATATACAAGAAATACAACAATGAATTTTAAAAAATTTAATTTAAAAAGCTTGGCATGCTACTAAAAACATGAGAGTATATAAAAAAAATACATCTGTGTCAGAGCTAAATATTGGTTGGACAATTTTTTTATTTTATTATATTTTAATGAAATGTATTATTTTTTTAATTATTGTTTAAAATGGAAAAATTAAAGCTAAAGTTGACTAAATTAATCTGAAATGAAATTCACTTTTATTTTTAATAGCAAGAGAAAATTATTTAACAAATATTGCAATTTCATCAATTTTTAAATTAACTTTTCTCCTTTCAGTACACTCTGATATGCATTTTTATATTTTTATTATTTTGGTTCTTCAAAGATAATATAAAGTAAAATCCAATCATGAGTGCACAAATGAACATTTCTATATATTTAAAAATAAATTTATCATGTTTTGAATTCAAATTTAAACTTTTGTATTTTAAAAATTTGAAGAAAAATAATCTAAATTTAAAATTTAAAAATTAATCAAATTATAAACACACAAATATTTGCATACTTAAGCATCAATTTACTATTTTTGAAATGGAAATAGAGTGTTTTGTATTTTAAAAATCTGATGTGTAAGATAGTTAGATAATTAAAGTTATAAAACAACTGAATTACTTCTGCATAAAGTGCAATATTAATGATTTTTCTTAGTTATACATTGAATTATATTAAAGTTTGGAGAATTGTCAAGCACTTCATATAACAAGTAAGAAACTTGCTACAGTATAGTAAAATTGTATTAGCATTTGATTGATGCAATTTTCTTATTGACTTTACTTCCAATTTTCTGAAAGCAATGAAATTTTTATGGCAGTTATGATTATCCTAATCTAATCATATGCTGCGACTAAGTAGTCATACTGATAGAGGAAACAATATTAGAAATTGTTTGAAATATTGCAACATGTTAAAAATTTTATTAAATAATGAATTTAAATAATATAATCTTTAATCCATAACTGTTAGAAAATAAGTCATTATTTTTAAATCGATTATTCCAAAAGATTGCTAGTTACTCTGAGTTTTTTAGTTATTAAAAATTATTATCAATTTTCATAGAAATAAATGAATAAAAAAAATTCTCATATTTTCAAAATGGTTATTTTCTTTAACACATAGATATCTTCTATGAAATTCAAAATATTTGATTAACATAAATTTGGTGTATTTTATTCTGGAATATTTCAGTCTTTCATAGAGATAAAAATTAATATCTTTTCTTCGACTTCATCATAAATTTTTACTATATATTAAAAGGAAGGATGAATACCCTTGTAAATTTGTGATCCTCTCTTATCATATCTTATCTTGAGATATGATGAGGACAAAGTGTATCACAGTGAAAACAAGGACACCTTCAACTAAAATCAGAATAATGTAATGAAGATTTTATTTTTTGAACAGTTATATCTTTTCAACCCCTTCAAGACTAATTAAACAATATCAATTGCTAATCATCCAAATATGAATTTATAACATCTTACAGATTCAGAACACTCTTATAAAAATCAATTATTATTGTGAATCTCTTTAATATCAATTATTCCTAATGTCCAATTAAAAAATACAAAAAATTACATGAATTACTTAAGACAAAATCAAATAAATTTTCTTGCCACATAAAGAAAATATTAAGATAACATATTTTTGCACCAAATGTGTATTGCTATTCATATAATATTAATTTTTTAAATTTCATTTAATTTTTTAAATTGTATTTTTATTTTTCTGCAATTTTATTCATATTTTAAATTATGTTTCAAAAAATTTTCTTGAAAACTTTTCTAAATATTACTGAAATTATTGAGAAAGCATTTCAACTTTGGTTAAACAACCAACAACACAGGGTCAGTATTGTAAATGAATATGGTCATTAAACAAAGGAAGAATTTTTGAGACTGTAGATTTCTATTAATTTCATATAAGCAAATTGTTGCATATACACTCAGCATTGAAATTACACTACCTAGAATCTAAGAAATCCTGGGTGTCGTACCATTAGCAAAAAAAGAAAAGTGTAAAAGATTTTATCTGAATGATTTCAGATTAAAAAAGCAATTTATTGATGAAAAATTAACTTGTGAACTTTGTTACACAGTTACTAATTCAAATGTAGGATGCAATGCACAAGAATAATGATGTGCAGTACTTACTGAAACTATGTGACATTTCTAATGATAAATAGTATAGATGCACATTTAGGATATTTAACCTATTTAGAGCTTGAATACTCAAAAAAAGGAGGATATTTAATTTAGTGTCTCAGCTATTTCCTTAAAAAATTATTAAAAGAAAATTCAAAAATTGTGCTGGTCACAAAATGAGGCAAATGTTTCAGATAATCCCAAGATACATTAACGTGGCAGTGTTTTGTTGGAAGACAATTTGGATCACATATAATGACATTAGTTATAACACAATTGTTAACAAAATTTAATAGAAATTTTGCTCAACTGTGCTTTTTTGAATAACACTGAGCTTGATTTGTTTCGATAACAAATTAAATCAAATAGTACACTAGACCAATGCAATAACAGATGCAGCAGTACACTGAACAAAAATAGGTTCTAAATATTTTTCTGGTTCTGATCATTTAGCACACTACAGATAATTTAGAATGGATTAAAAGATTCATTCATGCTATGGGTGATAATCACGTCCACAAACTCTTGAATTAAATAAGTTTACTAACCACTTATCATGTCATTTCAGCTAAAATAAATAATGAAAGGAGATATTGCAGTCACGAGTTTTTCTCTATAAATATATTAAATAATGTACAAATAATAATTGAAATTTGTTTGCTCCAAGTAAGATTTCTAAAAATAATAACATTTATTATTTGATTTTGACATGAAACAATTCTTAACTTTTTTATCCATATTTGTAAAATTATTTAATTTCTTGCAATTTTTTTTTTATCATAAGTAATTTATAAGTAAAATCTGTGAGTATTAGAAACATTAAATAAAATTTGGGATCTCATATGCTTGTGGCTGATCTTGCAGTATGCATGCAGTGAGTACAACAAAATATTTCATTTGAGATAAGAATTTTAATTTCTAGTTTAAATTTACCACTATAATTCCTAATGGCTATTTAGTTGATAGTTAGTCATCATCTGTTACAGCTCTTGGAAAATTTGATACAAATTCCAGTATTTGAAAACATATAGTGTTTTTTTAAAACACAGCTTTCTCAATCATGTTATGAATAATTTTTTCACAGATTGTCTTAAAGAATATTCAGGACTAGATAGATATTATTTTGCACTGCATGAAGCAAAAATTAATAGGTCATCTAAGGATTTGCAGAACAAGTTGTAATTTCCTACTTGTCTTAATATAATTTAAAATTATTTAATATAAATATTGCTTAATTGTAAAAACAATTTATAATAAAATAACATCCTATTTCGCACCATTAGTCTTAAGATATCAACAAGGAACATATCTTTGGAATTACATGTTCATTATTTTGTCTCCACAGAGATTTTAGCTTCACTGTTACTTTGCATCATTAAAAAAATTTACTTTAAGTAGGAATAAAGAAAATTAAAAGTATTTTAAATAATTTAATTACTTTTAATTTTTTTAGTTCTACTTTGAAATTTATATAAAAAATGTATACTTAACAGAATTAAATTAGTTACATAAATATTATCATTTTATAAATTTTCACTTTATCATAATTCTTTTAAAATTTAACTTCCCATTTTATTTCTAAGAATAATAAATTAAATTATATAGAGAAATCTGAATTAAATTTTTTTTAATTTTTAACTTTAATTCTTAATTTAAATCTTTTTTACTTTAACAAAAAAAAATTTAATATTTTAACTTCACTCTATGTAGCTAAGTTTTGCAGTGAAATGTGTTAAGACATCTCAAGGGTACAGAAGACATCCTAGAACTCTGAAACTTGTTTGTCTCTTCATAAGGAAATGGATTCATTAAGGAAGTTGTTCCCAAAATGGCAATTTATTCTTGAAATAAAAAGAATCTTCCAACTACACAAAATAATATGGATATGATGATAATAATAATGGTATTTATTAAGTAGAAATTATCTTATTTATTAACTCTACTTATCCTCCTGGGAGTCTTGTAGTTCTATTTATAAAATTGCAATCATCTGTGCACCATTTAAAATTTAGGCACTTTTAAATCTGAATCATTTAATGCATAAGCTCATTATAAATAGAAATGAGAACCAGAAACACTGTTTAATGATCCTAAATAAATAAAATTTTTGATTTTCAGAATAAATAAGATGTGTTTTACATGGGTCAAAACATGGGTCTGTAAGCAAGAACTATTCTTAGACACAGATGATATTGAATTTCCCTAAACACACGACCTCCACATTCTCTTAAGAGTTTGATGAAATTTTATTACAATTCTATAGTTGATACTTATTTTTAAGAAATACAGTCCAAAATCTGACTAAAAAATGCACACAGTATCTTCAAGATCAAAATTTCACACTTTAACATTAATATATTGTCATAATGCATAAGAGAATAATTTTAGGTGCAATAATCTTACTGAATATTTTATCGTGAACTGAAAATTCAAGAAACATTTTTTTATTACTTTTGTTTAAAATTGAATAATAAATTAAAGTTGTGATATCAAGGTGAATGAAATTCTTAGATGCTATTTCTCAAATCATCAATATAAAAATGCCGCACAGTTAGATGATATATATTTTGTAGCTCTTAACAATAAATGTGTAACAAATTGAAAAGGATATGTGGATGCTTTTTACTTGAATAAAATTATCCAATGAAAAATTTTTTATTACCTTCCTGTTCATTGCCCCATATATTGATTATATATCGAAACATTTTATCAACATCCAAGTTCAGATACCCTACTAGTACCAACTACATTTTATGAACATTAACCACATGTGGTTATAATGAAAAGTTAAATGAAAATGTAACTTCTAATAATGAAGAAATAAAAAAACCCAAACAAAAAAAATAATAATTTCAATGTAAGGATATTTTTGGAAGTCTAGTTTGTTATTTTTATTTTTATAAATTTTTGAAGTTTTAAATGATTATTGGAGCATTTATTATGCAATGCTGAAGTAGGATGAATCATGATTTCTTAACATAATTATACAATTTTACAAAAAAAAAGTACATTAATATGTTTCCAAAAATTATATGCAAAAATATTATTAAATATTCATTCTAAAATAATACTTAAGATGCATTTAACGTTGCTTCCTATATAAATTTAAAACATATGTTCATAAAAACGTTTTGCCTAAGCATGATTAATTTCATGATAAAAATAACTTAATTGCAGTTTATATATTAAGATTTAATTTTAAAAATCATATTTCATTATTAAGCATTAAATTATGTATTTTATCTTTGGTGAAAAAATTTAACTTTTTGTAAAAATTAAAAGTAAAAAGTTGTAAAAAAGTATATATTCATAATAAACATTTAACATAACCTACATAATTTCAATATCTGCATTTATCAATGCAAATGATGTTTTATAACTTAATAACTCAAGTATGTTATCATATACTATTAATATTCCTTAAAAAAAAAAACTACACATTTGATCACTATAAATAATACCATATAATTTAATTCACAACAAATAGCTATAAAATATTGATATCTATAAGGAAATTAAAAAGATAAAAAATTTTTAACGAAACAAAGGCATTTAATCATTTATACTAATTGTGATATGAATGTAATAACTTGAATTTTAGAGTTCTATCTTTGAATTAAAATTATTACCATCATGTCATATCTCAGGATAATAATTTATTTTAAACCTTATGAAATTTGCAAAAACAACTAAATTTTTTATAGTACTTTTAAATGTCATTTCTTAAATTATTTTAATAATTCTTAATGATATTAAAGAAACTAATTTTAGAATAAAATTAGAGTTGATGATATATGATTTACGAAAAATTTAGAAACATCTTTTCTCCTTTTCTACATGAAACAATTTCTAGTAAATGTAAGAATTTCTAATTATCTTAAATAATTTTCGTTTATTTCTGTTCATTCATAGATTTTTACATTTTAATTAATAAAAGTTTTCAAAGAATTTATTTGACTAAATACAAACTTAGGGTTAGTTACAAATATTTGACATTCATCATAATTTTATTACTTAAGTACGTTATATGAAAAGCTAAAATGTTTCTAAAATTCAGATTAAAAAAATCTAATTTTAAAGCACTTTTCATGTAAAAAATTATTTTACAAAATATATTACGTGTGTTAGTAGAAAAATAGTTATTTACAAGACAGGCAATTTTTCATAGATCATATTTTTATTCATTGCAAAACTCACCTCTGATTAACAATAAAATGCTATGAAAACATAAATAATTCTTTACATATATTACAAATTTTTAAATTCATCAATATATATAATTTATGAACAGAAATAATTTACATAAGAATATTAAATTTAAAAAATAATTTTCCTTAAATTAAAAAATAAAGTACAAAAATAAAAAAAAATGCCATTCTTAAATGAAATAGAAATAAGAAATTGTCAGAAGTACATTAAAATATGTGCATGCAAATATTTGAACTCAGATTATGTTAAAAAAAAAATTCAAATAAAAACATTACTTCCAAGTAGGATAAACATTTTCATTTTATTCCATAATTTGTCACAAAATGTCAATTAAAATATATCAATATATCTTACAGTTTAACAAATGATTTTCTATTTGGCACAGTTAAGAGAAATTCTTACATAGATTATAGTTAATTAATAAATTCAAAGAGTACACAAATCACAAGTAATTTCATAGAAAACATATTAACATGCAAATATATCATATTTAGTAACCTATTATCATGCAATATAAGAAATTTTGAAAGATACCTGCTTTTCTAAAATACTGCTGTGAGGTTTATGATGATTACTTTCAGAATTATTTGATCCACCTCTGGAAGCTTTAGATGCTACCGCATCAGTACTTTTCTGCTCTGGAGACTTATTGGCAGGAGGTTTATGAGAGCCAGACTGCTTGGTTGTAAAAGAAGTTGATCTAGATAGATGCTTTTCTTCAGAGTTAAAATATGAACTGGCATTGATACTGCCAGACTCATGGTCCCGTAAAGATAAAATCAAAACTCGAAATAATTCCCAATCACCAAATGACATATTCAAAGTTTCTTTCAATTCTTTTAAGTCACATGTGAGTAAAACCTGACCATTTATATTGTTTTCTTCAATAGCAGTGATGTAATTGTCTAGTTTCTTTTTATTCAATTTCGCTTGAGATCTCAACAAATCAGCTATACCGCTTACAGATAAAGAACTGAGTTTTTCTTGATCAGATGGAATCTGAAAGAAAATAATCAAGCATAAATTAAAAATAAATTTTTAACACTTTTAACAACAAAGAGCAAGAATACATGAAAAATGTTTATTTAATTTGAATATTAATGAGAATCTTAAGAAACTGATCCCTGCAAATAAACACAAATTGTTACATTATTGTAATTTAAGATAAAACTTTCTTGTAATAATTTATCTTGAAATTTGAAAATACTGTGGTTTTACTATTTTTTAAGCTTTATATTTGCAACAAAATATACAGAAAATATTAGATTGTGATTAAAATTTGTAATAAGTGTTAACTTTAATTTTTATACTTTTATTCTGTATATGTTATATATATATATATATATATATATATATATATATATATATATATATATATATATTTATATATTTATATATATTTATATTTATATATATACATTTATATTTATATATATATATATATTTCATATATATATGACTTATCCTCTTTAAAGATCTGACATTTGTCAGATCAACTCATCAATAAATTGTTGACAGTTAATCGATGACTAGCAGGGGATCTGAGGATAAATCCTTCAGCAAAAGTCTGATACAATTCAGAATATCTTTCGGTTAGGTTGAATGCTCACAACATTTTTTACAAGTGGTACAGTTTTTTGTACCTTGTTCAAACAATAAATATTTTAGATGTCCACTTGAGAATCTGGCCAAGCAATCTGAGGTTGTTCGATCGCATTTTATTTCCAGAAGAGTTCTAGGAGATGTTCCAGAGTACCATTGGTATGTGGGTGGAATTTGCCAGATTGAATATAGTCTAGATTTTTTCTTTAGAGTAAAGCTACTGATGTGTAAGGGATGAACCAACATGTATCTTCCTCACTTCTCTCTTTGGCCTGTAAGTTTGCTGTCTTATTGTCACTAATATTTACATGGGATGGAATCTATTGGAGATGTAGATCATGGTTTAGGAAGATCATTTTTAATTTGACCAGAATAGATATACTTGTTTCATAGTTTATAGGGGACCAATCACTGAGGTGTCTAACAAAATTCATAGTTCTTTGTCAACAAAATCATATGGAGAAAGTAGTGTGCAGCTTCTATTGGACAGAGGTGTGGAGCACACATGGACAAATCCAAAGATAGAAGTATGTCTATGCTTCATTGTCTGCTGGTCTTAGCTGATCTTAGTGCAATGGCCTTCACATTTCGGGTGACTTTGCTAGGAGAATTCTCTCCCATTGTATTTCGCCCGTTCCACCCAGATACACCCCCTTTCCGACTTTGAGCCAACATGCAGGACTTGAGGGGGTTCGTGGATTTTGATCACGTTACAGGACATTATTCTTTTTTCAAGTCAGTATTCTTTTTCCAAATGTCCAAATGTTTAACTGTTCGATATGTCTTTGAGTATTATTGTTAATAGTCTGTCGTAGCACGTTGTAACTAGCAGCTATCCATACATGTGTTCACTCATGATAATCAAATCTATGAAATAATGAATATATATATATCCACAAAACTTCTACTCATAGGCAATTGAATAGAAAGTAGTACTGATTAACATCAATACAAAAAAGCAGTAAGGAAATTGAGATTGGACTCATGAGATGAGTTCAATGGCAATTCAGCAACATTGCTTTGGCACCACTGTGATTGATTGTTCATTCTCGAAGAAGAGGTGTGGTGGCTCAGGATGGCTTTAATCTGTCAAGTAAAATGTTAAGCTTTTTTAAGTGATTTCAGATTTTGGCACATATTACAACTGTTAATAGCTACATTTCATTCAAAAAATGTCCCTTACTTTCGAATGAATTGTATCTTTTAAATTAATTAAAAATTTCATTTCATTGTCTCATGGAAAAATGGTTACATCAAAAAAGAAAATACTTAAAAATTGCTGTTTCTTAAAAAATATTTTGTTAATTGCAGTTCTTGATGTAATCAGCAAAATATCCTACAAACAACTTGTAAATAATTATTTCATTTGATATTTTTTAGTATTTTTCATGGTTTGGAAATGATATGCCAAACCAAACCTTTTATTGACATATAATGGAATTTTTTGAAAAAAAAGTGACCCCTTCTGTTATATCACATTATTTTTTTATCACTATTAATTTAAGGAAATAAAGACCCATAATTTCCTAACTATACAATAAAAATGATTGAAATTTTCTTTCCAAATTACATAAGCAAATTATAAATATACAAAAATGTCTACACTGCTTTTAAATTTTCAACTGAAACAGAAAAAATAAAAAACACACAAATGTGATACTTTTATAACTTAAATCAAACAATGTGAATTTACCAGTTGGGAGGCAGGTTTTGTAGCTTGATAAAGATTTTGTGACATGATCATATCTTGAGATGGAGACATTGGCCACCAAGGTGTGGGATGCATTGTGTAACTAGTTGCAGGTGATACTCTGTTATGTTCAAAAACATTTTTACGATTTATTGAACCAGGAGCACAATAGCCCATTGCAAGTCCATATTCTGTGTTTGGTATAGGAGTCGACATACGTTGGATTTTCAAATTCATAGCTGCATTCATAGCTTCAAATTTTGAATTTGGACTGGATGGTTTTAAGTCACTTTTCAAGAATTCAGATATTTGTTGGTGTGTTTCTAGAAAAATTAATGTAAATTTTTAATGTAAATTTAAAAGTAAAATTTAAATACTAGATAAAGTAATTCTAATTTTACAGAAAAAAAAGTTTCTAAGAGTTTTGGAGTTTAAAAAGCGTCACAATCAGTCATTATTAAAAAAATCATATTCATAGTTACAATATTAAAATATATACACTATGTAAAGTAAAAAAATCAATAAAATGAAATATACTAAGCAACTGTGTCAAATCTATTATTCTAGAACAATAGAATTCAAGAATAACTATAAAAGTGTATGTATGCATACTTCCAATACAACTTTCATTTCATAAACTAAATTAGAACAAAAACTGTATTCTAATAAGTATTTATATCTTTTTGGGAATCCATGCAAATCAGCAAAATGTTTTCTAACTTATTAAGAATAATTACATAAATAGATTTAAAGTATAAAAGTCATCAATTTTGAAACTATTGAATGGTAAGACAATGATATGAAACTCTATAATTACTATTGAATTATTTATAAAAGAGTAATTTTATATTAATTAGACTGTAAGTGGTACTAATTATACACTCATGTTTGTGAAAATTACACAATGAAGAAAGTGTTGCAACTAGCATGCTTCCTTGTACCTAGCCCTTAGTTGAGTTCTACCAGTTAGATAGCAGCAGATGAATGGAGTCTTTGTGATTTTAAAACAAGGAACCAAGCAGAAGACCCTTAATATTTGACCTGCCACTTCAGAGATATCATTTCCCAAGGTGGACATTGCAATCACACCCAGTTTTAACGTGTCCTAGCCGCCATTAATGAACATGACAAATCTTCAGTTAAGTCTAGATTCGAACTCAGTACCTTCCCATAATGAAACAACAACGCCATAATTAGCAGGCCACCACGCCGCTATGAAGAAAGTGTAAAAAATAAATGAAAATTACTTTAAACATTACAGATAATAACATAAATGAATGTTTAAATTTACAAGAAAAATAACAAAAACAATGCCAGAAATCAGTACTTTCTGCGTTTACCATGCTGAGCATCGAAAGCTTGTATACATTGATTGTGACATTGAATCACACATTTTTTTAAATTTGGATTTGATTTGACTGCTGCAAAATCCTCAGAGAGGATAAGCTATACTGATAACAAAATAATGTTTGATAAAGTTAAGTGCTTGAGTAAATCACTGGATAAGATCTAAATGAGAATGTAGAAACAAATGACTACAAAATAAATGCACTAAAACAAATTTATGAAAGCCAGAAAGATGAGACAAATAAACGTTATAAAAAAAGACAATATTTTCCAAGAACTATGACAGTTTCATGAAATTAATGTTATCCAGAGAAGGTTTTATTTATTTATTTATTTTATTTTATTTATTTATTTATTTTTGTGCTAGTCTTTTCTACATTTTGGAACGGTCTGAGAAGTAGAGGAGGAGTCCATTTTCATATCTGTTTTAGAAGAGGATGTATCAGTTGTTCTTTTAATATCTTTTACTCGAGATTTTTGTTTTCAAATTCTTGTATCATCAGTTTTAGAGTTATTGGTAAAAAGTAGATTTCTTTGTGATATTAGATTTTGATGATAAATTGAATTTAGATGTAAAAGTTGAAAGTGGAGCAAATATTGCTAAATTGCTTTTTTTGCTTGATTGTTGTTTATTTTTGCATCTGTTTGTAAAGTAGAAGAATAGGAAACATCAACTTTTGGAGTTCTATTTTTTACTATTTTCCTTACTTCTGGGAAAGTAGTGTTTTATCTTGTTCACAATTACCTTTTTCTCCGAGATCCATATAGGGCGAGATTTGGAAAATGCAGCATGAGCACCAGAACAGTTATAGCACTTGAAAACTTCTGAAGTACAAATATTAGTTTCATGACCAGATTGTGCACATTTTCTATGCATAGGATCAGTATTCCTACATGCTAGATGGAAGTGACCTTTTTGCTGACATTTAAAATATCTAAGAAGTTTAGGAATGTATGAACGAAGTTCACAGTTTATACAACCAGCTTTTATGGATTTTGTTAATATTGATTTTGAAAAGTTAAGACAACATGTTTGGTGGCAATACAAGTCCACCGTTATGTTAAATGTTTATACGACATGCAGCACAAACTACTTGATCATGTAGCTCTTCCAAAAATTCTGCCTCTGTAATAGATATGAAATCAGAGTTAGAAAGGACATAACAAGATACCTTTAAAGTTTCGTAAAATGATGTTTCAACTGGAAATGAGTCTAACTATTTTTAATTACTCAATATCAACATATTGTTTTTTGTTAACTTGAACAACAAGCTCTTCTGATCATAATTTTTTAACATTATGTATGTCACAATTGAAGATGTGAGAAGTTTTTGTATAAAAAAAGATGATATTTTATGGAAAGTGCTTAGTGGTCTTATTAACATGTAATGAGTATTTGAATTACTTTCAATGGCAAAAGAATTAAAACCCATAAAATGTTTGTAAAGATTCAGGCTTGACAATACTGCCTATCCTAGAGCCCTACAAGAGATGGCAGCCACCAGCTCTGGACATTTCAGCCTCAGCACTTACAATAGTGCTAATCAACACATGTACACTGGGAGTCGACCCCCAGAGACAGTGACCACCCTTAACACCATGCTCATGTATATGACCCCTTTGGTTGATCCCTAACAAACTAGCCACGACTATAGCAGTGGCTAATCTGCTAGCAATAGCTGATTGATACACTGGGAACCATGATGTACCAACCATCCAAAGGGTGCATGGCCAACACATGGAGATCTTGACTGTCCTTGAGAAACAAGAAGCAAACAGAGCATCTGTAGCTACTCATAGAAACCTCCTTCATTTGCTGTTAAAGAGTAGAAAGAATAAGGAAAAGATTAGATGAAGAAGAGAAGAAAAAGAGAGAATATGGATCCCTGGGTAACCTCGGGATTGGGACACCTGTATTCACCAAAAGAAGGTGAGCTCCATAAGGCCTAAGGCCATTGAATCACACAAGTTCTGAATATAAAACTCAGAAATGCCCTTCCAAATGGCTTCAAATTCACACTAAATCACAACCTTAATGTGTATCAAACTAACTAGAAGTGAGTCATTAACATATTAAAAGACAAACATGTTCAATGAAGAAAGTTTATGTAGTTTGAAAAGCATGTACTTGAGCATCATCATGTTGAAGAACAGAGCCTAGAATATTTATAATCTCTGTTCCTCATAAGAAAGGAGAACTTCTCTGGTTTACTATTTACTTTATACAATGAACACTGTTGATGTCCCCCTCAATGTGCACTAAATGAGATTAAAAATTATATCCAATACATCTCCACATTATGATGCAATGCACTTGCGCTGTTTGACACTGGATAATACACAAAGGAAGATATTCCCCACAGTAATATCTAACATGTACTCTTCCACCATTGTGCTCCAAATATGACGAAAATTCATCACAAGAAAATAACTGATTGTTACTAAGCATGCAAAATAGTGTGTTGCTGAGCTCACTAAGTCAGAGGCATATGTATTTTAACATCTCGCACAGAGAGACAATTACATACAATTGATGCTACAAAGGACAGCAATGAACGTGAAGCTAGGTAACAAAACTGCAAGCATATTCTAATGTGCTACGAAAGGATGTTCTATGCCTTATCACAGCCAAGAAAATTATGTGTTTCTCCGGGGCTGTTGTGCAACTATGTGTTTCAAAACCAACTTTTCGCCAGCTTTGGTTCTCATCAGTCCATTTCTACCAAATATACTGTTGTGGAATTACATTACAAGTGACTGTCATTTTTTAAATGAAAATTCAATCTCTCACAAACAAATGATGAAACCTCATACAAACCCTGCTACTATTTTGGTCAAAGCTTTTGTAAAGGCATATTATCCATTAATTGAATGTTTACCATAGATAGAAGCTGAAAAACAAATTTCAACACATCTTTAATCCTCTTTATTCATGGAAAAGTAACTAATAAAAAGTTGGCTCTCGTTTCATACATGTACAACTGCTATGTGAATCTATCATTTGCATATCTTACTTCATTTTACATTTCTAGTAAGTTTGGTTCGATTTACTTAATTCCTTCATGGTTTCTCAATTTTCACAAATAAAGAGTATATTGCTATATAGGGTTAATACTATTTTAAATCAAAATAAAGTTCAATTAAACATACATTATAAATGTATTTTTATCAAAAAAATATACTATACAATTTGTTGTTTAATGTGATAAAAATAAAATAAAAACACTATATAATAATGGTAATATCTAATTTTTAACTAAATAATTTATAGTATTATAAACTATTGGGTTGGCAAGAAAGTAATTTTGGTTTGCACCAGTGTTAGACCATTATTCTTTTGCACCATTATGTTGCACCATTATTCTTTTGTCAATGTTAGAATGTATTTCATTTGAGATTTGGTGGTCAATACCTTTAGAATGCTATAAAAACAAATTCCGTGTAATTTTGTATACAACTGTCAGTTTACATTCAGTTTTAAAAAAAGTGCAAAAATAAGCATTTTTGACATGTTTTACCTTTATTTTATTTTCATAAAGGGAATATATTTTCATAAAGGGAATAAAGTGAATGAGGATCACAAAGAAATATGTGAAATTTATGATGTTGATTATTTAACAGAACAAACATGTCGCAATTGGATAAAAAAATTTCATTCTGATATTTCCCACAAAAAGATGGTCAGTGTTCTTGTCAAACTTCTGCAGTTGATGACAAAATGAAAGCCATAATTGAATCGTCATATAACTGTGCAAGAGATTGCAAAATAGTTAAATGTATCACACACAACAATTAAAAATCATACAAGACATCTTAAACTTGTTAAAAAAAAACTTGATATTTGAGTTCTTCATGTAGTGAAAGAAATTCACCAAAACCAATGAATGAATATTTGTGACAATGATTTCAAATGTAATGTATTCTATCCTTTTTTAAATTTAATTATCACTCGTGATGGAAAATGCATCATCTACAATAACATTAATCGAAAAAGATCATGGTCCAGGCATGATGAACGAGCACAAATCGTACCAAAAGCTGAGTTGCATCGAAAAAGATCATGCTGCAATTTGGTGGGATTACAATGATTTTGTATATTTTAAGCAGTTTCCAAGTAACCGAAAGATCGACTCAAATATTTACAGCCTACAACTTGTGAAATTGGAGAAAGTAATCAAAGTAAAAGGTCAAAATTGGCAAATTGCAAAGGAATCGTTTTCTATCACAGCAGTGTGAGGTCTCACACATCCTTAGAAACATGTACAAAATTACTGGAGATTGGATGAAAAGTGATCTTACATTCCCCATACAATCCTAACTATGCACCATCATATTATCATTCATTTAAAAGTTTACAAAACTTCTTAAATGATAAAAATTTCAGTAAAAACGATGACCTAAAATCCCACTTGGTTGAGTTTTCTGCAGTGAAGGAGCATAGAAAAGGAAATTACCAGAAAAATAGCAAAAGGTCATTTAAACAGAATGGAAGATATGACTGATTTAAGTTCATTTTTATATAGAAAAAATTGAGTTTTCTTTCCCACTAAAAACCCAAAATTACTTATTTGCCAACCCAATAAATTAAAGCTAAAAATTATTAGTTTAGCTCTAGTAAAATAGAGCATAAATGTATGATGTTCAAAATATAATATTGTATATATTTAAAAATATGTATTTAATCAATATTCAAATTATGAATATTGTTACATTTTTCAAATAAAAAAGCATTATTTTAATTTAAGATCAAAAAGTACAGATTATCCTTTTCATTCTTAATTGAAAATCACATGTTGAAGTTATGAAATGGGAAAAAGTTACATTTAAATAAAACTGTCAGAGATATAACTTTTGAAGCACAGAAGAGATTACGAGAAAACATTTCAAATAACTTGAAAAAGTCTGATTTACCTTGAATAACTTTCCTAATGTAAGGATCTAGATTTATTGTAAAAGGTAAAAACACTTTCAAGTCATTAATTAGCAAACTGCTTGAATGAAAAGATAGAAATACTTCAAACTTTCTTTCATCATGATCCAAGTCTAGAGTGGGTTCTTGATCTTTTGATACAGGCATGTATGACTTTATCCTGAAAAAAAAAATAATGCTCAAACTCATTGAGGAACATTGAAATTTTGCTGATAGTATTTTTTAAAATGTATAATAGACTTGAAAATTTTAATTATTAAATCTTTGGATTTTTTAAGTACCTTTATTACTTTATTTCATTGAAAGTAGTTATAAGATGATCTAATTTAATTTTAAAATATACTGAAAAATTAAATTATATGAAATTTATTACTTCCACTGAAAAGTAATGAAATATTAGAAAATCCTAGATAAAAGATGAAAAGAAGATGAAATAAGCAATTAATTATATTAACTTACTTTTCATAAACAGTTTTTAGTGGTAGCATTTCATCAAATTCATTTTCATGCATTTCATAGTACATTATAAGCCAGGAAGTACGATAGGGCCATTGTTCTGTAATGTTTACCCATGATGCCAAATGATACCAGTTAAAATCAATACTGAAAGCTTTCAATAAGCGACCTAAAATAAAAATAATATAGGTCAAACAAGAAGGCTTGGGTATTTTTCTTACTAATTTAGCTGCATTTTAGCAGCTACAGTAAATCAGTAACAATCTTATCTTATGAATTCTATTTATTTTAGTTTAGGAAAAAGTTGATAAAAAAAAGTTTTGAAAAGAAAAAGGTCTTTTCATACAAAAAATGATCAGCAGCAAATTTTGAAATATAGTAGTCATTTTTATATATTTACAAAAGTTTCACAAAATAGAAAATCCATAAACAATTTTATACACAATCTATATATTTTCTATAGAATTTTTTTTTATATTAAAAATAGAAACAATCAATTTCTTTATTTATACCTCCATTCTTTTCATTTAATTTGTACCTTCATTCTTATTTATGTAAAGAGTTTTTTCTTTCCAAAATAGCCTTTTTATAATAGAGCTAAAGATTTTGAAAGTCATAAAAAATAACATGAAAGTCTGAGTTTTTAATTTTCATAAACTTTTGTAACACCATGAATAAATTTTGACAATATTTGTGCATCTGTAATAATGCAAATAAAGCAGAATAAGTTGGTTGAGTTTGTCGCTCAAATGTCATTTTTGGCACACGAGGGCTAATTAGACCAATACAGAATAGGAGAAGTTCTTAAACAAGTAGATAAAAATAATACAATATTGCTACTAAATTCATTTGCCATACAATAAATACTTTAACTAAATATCTCTGTGAATTTACTGAGGTAATACTGAGGAATAATACTGAGGAAATAATACCTTTGTACATTGATTTAATTTACTGATGAACATAAGCTGTGCAAATGAAAACAACATACAAATATTTACTCACAATACACTTTGATTTTATTTAAATTAAATATTTTTAAAAGACAGATTATCTGTATAAAAGAGGTTAATATAGATATAGAAGAATTTATATTATTTTTATACATTGAATTTCATAAAGTTGAAATTGGTTACACAGTATTTGCCATTAAAATACACTAAATTATTTTAATCATACAGAAAAAATATCTTATGGATTTTCAATTTTACTTTAAATGAGAAAAAGTTAAAGCATATTGAAAAATATCTTAATAAAAGATAATTCAAGAATAATAATAAACTTCATAATATTAATAAGCCGAATTCAGAAAGATGAGGACAACCAAACAAAAACTCAAGCTTTGAAAATGTTATATGAAAGTGTTAAAATTCAATGTTTACCGAAAAAAAAAATGAGAAAATATTTCATAGATTTAAAATAATTACTAAAAAATATTAAATTTTACAAAATCAAATCACAAAATTAACAATTTCAAAACAACATTATAACAGAAAATTAAATATCAATAATTAATCAAACTAACGTGAATAATTATGGGTAAGAAATACAAAACGTTATATTATTCACATTTCTTTTATATATTTTTTTTAAAAAAAAATTCTTTTAAAAATGCATTCTTAATGACTCATAAAATTATTAAGAATATCAAATTTTATCTTAAAAGAAACTGAAAATTTGTAATAACAATGAACAAAAATTCAATTGAGAATACCTGTTATATATACAATATTCATTAATCGCCTCATTGATCGGGGGTTGATGTCACTAAAATAATCATCAGTTAACAAGACTTTGTTGAGATCCTGAGCTCCAGTAACTACTCGATGCAAATTACTGATACTACTTGCTAAACTATCACTAGCTTTCAATTTTTGATTCCCTTTACCTCTTTTACGAAGAGCATCAGGTATTGACATACTTGAGTTTGATGTTTTCCGTATGGAAGACTGAAAAGAAATATTGTTTTAAATTAATTGCCAACTTTATTCTAAAATTAAAATAGAAATCAATATTGGATAATATTTCCAAATAAAATCTTGTGGTAAGAAAATTCTTTTAAAATATACTTAAAATTTTTTAAATAATTGACACTTTATGTTAATTTCACATAAAGCAGAGATTTATATCTATTTTATGAATTTAGATTTTAAAATAAATTTCCTTTTATAATTTCTAACAATTTTTCATAATGTTTTATATGACAAATTTCAATAAAAATTCATAACATGACTTTCTTATCAGCAGTCAATAAGCACTTTTCATTAGTTCATATAATTCATGTAACCTTGCATAAAACTTCAGTGGCAAATTATAAAACAACCAAATGAGAATGAATGCGATTTTTTTTGTTTAGGCTTTTATTTGCAATACAACTTTAACATCAACAATGATAAGATTATGATGCACATTCTCCTGTTTTGCAGAGCTATATTAAGTCCAAGAATTTATTCACCCTAAAAAAGTCTTTAACCAGCAATAGGTCATCATTAAAGATCCTACCTAGATAAGCCTAAATATGATAAAATATGAACCAAATAAACCTGTTCAATAGAATATTTGCAGAATTCCACATAGTGTTTAGAATCCCCAGAGAATAATGACAATAAGGAAAATTATTCTTTTCATCTCTTAAAAAAATCATTTTAAAAAATTAAAAAGCAGTTTCATTTCAATATCTTTAGAAAGAAATTTAATCGAAATAAATATAAGTTTTCAAGGGAATAAATATAACTTTCTAACAATTCTAACAAGATTCATAATAATAACAAGATTCATTTGTAAACATTTTAATACTATACAGTAAACTTTATACAAGAATTCAATTTACATTATATATCTAAAACATCAAAAATATGCTGCAACTAAGAATTGTATATCAAATGTTTTATAAATTTGGAATTCGGTGAAGAAACTAATTAAATCATCAAATCTACCGTTTTAAATTATAAAAAGTAATAAATAAACTATATATATATATATATATATATATATATATATATAGTTGATTTATTACTTTTTTATAATTTTTATAATTTAATACAGTAGGTTGGATGATTTAATTAGTTTCTTTACCATCATAATCATATATATATAAAGAATTAAAGGAATTGTTTAAAGGGAAAAGAAAGTTAAACAGCATAAACATGAACTTCTTTATAAAGACAAAAAAAAAAAATATTATAGCCTTTTATAACATAAATATATTATATTCACCAAATAAAGTGAAGTTATTTTGTAGGAGTAGGACAATGCTTTGTAACATAACAGAGTTTTTGGTAATTTTTTCTTGAAAATTATATAACTTGAGAAAAGGTATATATAATTTTAGTTTTAATCATGATTGTACTAGGAAATGATTATTATTTTTATTTAATTGTATTTATATTGTATAATTTCTCCATGTTTGAAATGAGAAATTTAAAGACACAAGGAAAATATAAGAATTCAACCAAACGAATGAAGTGATTTTTTTTTAATTTTATTTCTTTTATTTAGCATTTTTCATCATAAAAGTCTATATTTCATTATAATAGTCCGTATCCATTCATGTCGATAAAAAAATTAAAAAATAATTAATTAATGATAAATATATTTAATTAAAATACGATTACTTACACAAATCTACTTTAAGAATTTTATACATGTTGTTGACATTTCATATATGCGAATACAATTTTAAAGCAAATTGAATGATTTTACTGCATGTAACTACAGTAAAAGAGTAATAAACAATAAAATGTTAAAAACTTATACTTTAAAATGCTAACTCAAAATTACTTTTATTTTTTATTTAAAATTAAAAATATGTAACTTTTTTTAATAAAAAAATAAAATAATTGAACTTGTAATTCGGATATCACATAAGGACATTAATTAACTACTTATGTAATGAAATAAACAATCATACAAAATATATCACTGAAAAGAATTTTGAAATATTTTCAATAATTTATACTAACAACAGTTGGGGCAGATCGATCACATTCTTTATCTTCATTCCAGTAATTTCCTGGCTTTTTATTCAAAAGTAAAGATGCTTGTTGGGCAGCTTTAACTCTACGTAAGCCACTGTTTTGCAAGTAAAAAGGAAGGTGAACCACATTCCGTAAGTACTCATATCCACTAATGTTGGAATTTTGGAAAGCTTTATGAATATTTGATTCAATGGCCTGCATAACAAAATTTAAGAATGAATATAATATATAAAATGGAGTTAAAAGTTATAAGTATTACAAAAGTTCATGTGTGCAAATGGTACACACAGAAAGACTTAATATAAAAATGAAAATATACCTAAATGTAATAAGTTTAAGAAAAATGATCCAACATTAGAGATTTTTCTACTATTTCTATTAAAGATTGAAATGCAACACATTTTGGGGAAATGAATATTTCAATGCTCCCCATGAGTATTTTTGTATTTATCACTTAATATAATTTGATACCAATTAAAGATAAATTTATTTTATCAGCTAGAAAGACTTCAAATTGAAAAAAGAATCAATTCAATTTAAATATAATTGTATTACATGAATACAATACTATTTATACTAAGTATAAAATTCATATTGACAGTTAAAATTATTAAACTGTTATAATGTCAATGCATATTAATGAGAAATATATACGACATATTGACTTAAAAATATAATTTATGCAAATAATTAGAGATCATTTTTTCAAATACTAATTAAAATGTTGAATAAAATAATATCAAGGTACAAATAGCAGTTTTTTACTTTAATAGCATCAATATCTAAACAATAAAAATTTTAATAAATAATCTGTGATAATTATAGACATTAGAAATAACAAATAAAATTTCTTTCTCAAATAACAATGTCTGTCAAATAAAAAACTACTATTTAAATATAAACATGTACTTTTGGTTATTTTGAATTACAAATAAAGTTTAAAAAAAGGCGAATAGATTGGGAGTAAATTTATTTATAAAAGTTATATAAGTATCTTTACAGTATGGATATATAAGAAACTTGAAAAATTGACACTATTATCAATTATCTATAACAGAAATTTATATAAAGACATTTGATTTCTAATACACTTTCAGATATAATTCAATTTCAAGACTTAATCTAGCACAAAAAATATTGAAGAATCTACTATGAATTAATAAAACATTGAAATGCTAAATCCATCACTTATTGTAAACAACTATTATTTGCAAATAATTGCACATAATCATTTATTTTATTTCCCCCAGGTGAATTTATAAATATATACCAATGATAATAATATTCTTATTAATGAATTCATATGAATAAAAAAATGCAAAAATTTTGTAACTATTTAAAACCAGAGTTAATGTAAACAAGAAAATCTACCCAGCACATTTTTCTCATTTACTTGAAAAAATATGGTCCTGCATGAGAAAGGGTCTTGTATCCATATTTACAGAAAAAATGCCAACATTTGATTTGTAAAATTGCATTATATACATATAAAATAAAATTCCGACTTTGTTGGATTATGCTTGAATTGATCACTTCAATTTCTTCTCAAAATAATTCTTTACAAAGATCATAAAGTAAGAAGTATGATAAAAAAATTTATTAACATATAAATGTATTATATATATATCATATTAAAAAAACAATTAAAAATATAGTATTTTAAATAATCTTACTTGTATTACAATGTGAGGATCAATGGCTAAAATAGTGACAAAAGGTGCATTTGCATCAGAGAAGAGGGTATGAACAGCATCTAATAAATATAAAACTTTATCTTGCTCACAGCTATCTAGCCCATCCACAATTACTACTAACCGAGTTTGTTGCCCAATAAAAGCATCAAGACCTTGGACCTAAGCAAAAGATTGGGTAAAATATGGAATAAATAAATAATGTATACCATTTCCTTACTTTACTTTCATTCAAAACATAATATGCATGCATAATTTAGTTAAATTAAGAAATACTATATTACAATGTTATTCTAAATAAGACTAAGATATTCATCTAGATTACATGAACAATCATACCATTTGCACTGCTGTATCTACTTCCTTTTTCAATGAGCTGACACAGCATTCATCTTTAGGTGAATTCACTTTTAAGTAGGAATCTGCAATGCGCTTTTGGTGAGATGAAATGAGAGTTTTGGCAAAGCGAAGGAAAGTATATAAATTCAAAGACACTGCTAAGCCAATTGCAATGCACATAGCAACAAAACATGATCGAAATATAGTTGTACGCTCATTCGACTCTGAATTGAATGAAACTGCATCTGTTTCCAATGCTAAAGTTATTATGCCTCCAACAAAACCAATCAATATGAGAATAATAATAAAATTTGGTATACAACAAATGCTTCTGAATTTCCACCACTGTGAAACAACTGCAAAAAAACAGTTTAGTTAGCAATGCAAATAAATTAACAAATAAAAAATCAACTATCGATATAGAGCAATTCATAAAAAATGTCCTTATTTACAAATATTTAAGGTAATTCATTCATATTAAAAATAGTTAACAACTGCACTATTTAACTTCATTTTGTGTTTTATCAGTTAATTTCATTTAATGTTTTTCTGCTTTTTTCTAAAAGATTACAAAATACTAAAAATTATAAAAGAATCTTTTATATTACAAGCAACAAACACTAAAAAATACCTAATCACATTTTTTTTAAATTAAAGTTAGCAAATACATACTTTGGCACATTATTTTTCAATAAGTATTTAAAATTATGTAGCAGATATAATTTAAAATATAAAATAAATAAGTTTTAAATGTCCCAAAATAAATAAGTTTTGGGGTAACTTTAATACTCAAACATCAATATTATTTTATCAGTATAGTTTCCTTATAACACTATGTTTAAAAATTGAATATGAAAATAACTAATTTGATTGTTATAATATTGGTAACTTTCCCTAGTTTATAAGAACCTAATTCACAATTCAAAATCTTAAATGGTGCAATTCCTTTACAGTTTGACCTTTCAAACAGAACTTTTAATTTTTATTGAAGATTTTTCTTGGAATAAAATTAATCAGACATTTTACGCTATTAGCAAATCTCAAATTGAAAAATTCATAGAAAGCAGCTATGAAAAGAAAAAGCATGTTGCCTTACAATTCAATGTGTAGGAATGCCAAATAATTTAATAAAAAATAGTCTAGACATAAAAAATAAAATAAATAAAAGTGAAGAAAAAGAATTGATTAATTTAATAAAAAATACACATAAAAAATGAAGAAAAAGAAATGTGGTTATGTCTTTTTGTACCACACATGGACATCATATGCACCTTTGTAATGAATCAAAATACAGATTGTTATCAAAATAATATAAATAACATAGATTTATAAAGAATCTTTTATTATTATAATATAGGACTGCTTTTGAAACATAATAAAGCATGGATTCATCTAAAAAATCAATTCTTACAAGTGCAAAATAGCGTTTAGAGAAATATTGTACCATTTTACATAGAAATATTGTGAAAACTCTCGGTGATATGTCAGTACCATATATCAATTTGCCACTAAACGTTTTAAAATAGACCATAATGATTCAATTATATTAAAGTTGAATGACTTTAGGCCAAAGTAGATATTTAACTTCATCCTTGTGTTTATCAAACCATGATTGAACAAATTCATTTGTATTATAATTCTGGAAAACTCCATCTCGGAACAAAGTTCACTTTACAGGGTGGGCCTACCAACTAAAATTTCTCTTTGCTCCTTCCCAGTGACCCTTGCTTACAGAGTAACGATTAAGACATATTATGACAGATCCACTTCCTTGCTTAATAGCTGGAAGGAGACAATCATTATCATACACTTGTACAAGAGTTCTCCAAACATGCACCGATTCTGATGTTGGAAAAAGTGTAAAAAACAATTCATCAAACGATATTACTTTCTTCCACTTATCAATTGACTAATTTTTGTGAGTGTGATACCCCAGTTGAGGACGTTTAGCACTAACATCTATGAAAAGTGGTTTGGGGCTTGCTGTTCTGCCCTAAATGTTCTGTTTATTAAGGCACCTACTAATTGTAAACATTAACACTACAGAATCCAGATGATTAAGTTCAGTGGTTACTATTATAGCAATTGTTCGCTTTTAAGACAGAATAATTTGGTTCAGAACTTGATAGTCTCTTTGTCTAAGCCTCTCTTTCCATCCACTTGCTTTGTCGAGCTTACCTTGCTATGATATGTGTAAGATGCCAAGAGTTACAGAATCTCTTTAAAGCTATCCCATACTACCAGATTATATGCATTTCCACTTATAAAAAAAATAGTAATCATTACTATATTTTATGCTTACAAAGCACATTCACAAATTTCACTTTAATTAACAGGAATTTTCATTACTTTGATAACTACCTGTATTTTTCTGGATTCAAACAAGTGAGCATATATTGAATTATACAAAGTTTATAATAATTACTTAAATATCGTTAATAATTTGGTGATTTTCATACTTTGGACATTATTTTTAATAATATTAAATGATGAAGAATGAAAAGCTTGCATGAAGCATGATCAAATTAATTATAGTATTAAATTGGGTACAAATACTCATACTTCTCAAAGACACAAGATGAACTGATATGTAAGATAATATATGTGCAGTATTTAAATATATCTCTTTTGTTCATATTTAGATGTAATGATTAAATTACATTATTTCTCTATTTGTCACATTCATGTCATAATAGTGATCTAAATGAAATTCTATTTAAAAAAAACTAAAACAAATCAAAATTTTCATTTTAACTTTACAACCCCCTTCATCACAAAAATTAAAAACTTATTAGCAAATTAACAACTCAAAAATGGTCAATATTCTGTAAATAATTAAACTCTGGTTTCTATCATATTTATTAAAACTTTTTATAAATGAAAGAAAACACCAAAAAAATTATGAATTTAAAAAATGCAATCCATAACAAAGAAAAAAATGCATAACAACGTATAAATAAAAATAACATTATTGTATCTGGTTAAAAAGATAGTAAAGATACACAAATTACAAGACTGCAATTAATTTTTTTTGTCCTCTAAAAGAAAAAGAAGAAAAGCTATAACTGCAATAATTCCTGAATTTCCAATAAAAAATTTTATTCCTATGATATTTAATAGCTCATAAATATCTTTATGAAGAAAGCTAAAGATCTTAATTAAAATACAGTTTTGATAGATAGAAAATATTTTAAAGATTTAAAATACTGTAATTTTGAAGAATTCTTTAATTTAAATTTGATTATGCAAAATGCATATTTCATCAATACAGTATGAATTTTAATAAACAGAATATAAATTGTTTATTTTACAAAGGAATCAGTTTAAAAATTTCTAATACATGATATTCTTCCACTGATCATTTTTTAATAAAACAGTTTGTTTCCATATGATTTAATCATTATATGAAAGTTAATGCAAGAAAGAATATTTTCATTCATTTAGAAAATATTTCATTGAAGTTTTGAATTCCCATTTCTTGAACAATACTATACTGAAATATATAATACCAAATTTAAATACCCAGATACCGAATTTGCATATACATGAATTCATTTTAAATTTTCATGCTTATATTGTATTCACACTATTTGAAAACTAATAACTCAATAAAGCTATTAGCAAATTGTGCTTAAATTCCAAAAGAAAGATACAAGAGTATAATAAATAATTGAAAATCATAGACATTAATAATTAAACTGAATTCTGTTGCAAAGAAAAGAGGAAAAAAAAATTTTTTTAATAAAAAGGAAATGCATTCCAAATTCATTAGGCATTGGTTTGTCACTCTGTAATTTTTTTTTTTTTTTTTTTTTTTTTTTTTTTGCCACAGGAAGAATAACTCGATCTGCCTTTAATTATGCTTTAAAATGGATTTAAAACTATTGCAAATACAAGAAATTAAGAAAAGTTTAGTTTGTTTGTGTGTGTTGGTCAATTGTTTAGAAATCATGTTTTGTCCAAGAAGGCTAATTTAATTAGTACTTGCAGTTTATAGTGAATTTTAAACCACTGTAAGCATCCAAGGTATAAGAGTCAAATATATTAACTATTAAATGAAAGACCAGGGCATGAGCCATTCAGTTGCTAACTTGGCAAATTATGGTAAGAATCAAAATCACAATTAAATGTCAGAAAATATTAATACGAATCTGAAACATTTATGTGCTCTTGATAAAAATTTATTTCAAAAGATATGCCTTATCTATTTTTTAATAATGATTAAAACATTCATTATTTATTTTTTCTATTACATTGTATTAAAATTCTAAACTTTTTCTATTACTATTATTTTTTGTTATCAAGTAAAGTAACAGAGATTACTTTTTTTAACTTTTCTATTTCTATTACTTTTAATTACTTTGTATTTAATGACAGAATTTTAATAAAACAAAACAATTTGAATTAGGTTTACATAGAATTAAATACAATCTATTGGAAAAAATTTCAATTATTTACTTTACAAAAAACAGTTTATGGCAAAATGTTTATTGTATCTCCATAAAAAAAAAAGAGACAGTATGATATCTAAGTTTTATTTATAGTTTTCTCTTTTGGATTGAAACATTTTATATGGAATTTCAATGTTTTCTTTTATTTGTAAGTTAAATTTCAATCATTTCCTAATAGATATTTATTTGTCAATATTTTCTGCATTTTACATTTATGATACATTACAAATCTTGAAAAACAACAGTGATAATGACTAAAAGATTTAGAAACTCAACAAAACATTTCTAAATTTTAAGCAATTATGCATTAATTTCTGTTAAAATTGATAAAAAACAAGCCATATATATTAATTTTTGGTTATTTTTATTTATGTAAATATGTGTATTTAACTTTGGAGTTAAAATATCAAATAGCTGAAAATGAAACAACTAGTCTCATATTATTTTAAATCAATAAAAAAATTGCTCATTTTATAACAAAATTTTTATTAAAACAATCTAGCATTAAAAATTAAACACTTTTCCCAATAAATGATTTAAAATTTTCAAATTATGAAAAGCTATTTAATTTTCCAAGAAAAATTCTAAATTCTTACCTGGTTTTGGCTTCAAAACCCTATATAAGCGACTAGTAAATAGACCATATTCTTTTTCAATTGCAATATGAAGATTTGTTACAATTTGTAAAACAGAATTATCTGTCCCTGAACTGATAACTTTAGTTTTTTCCGTAAAAATGAACCTGAAATATAAGCCTTTCACGATAAATATATTACAAAACAAACTTTAATTAAAAATTGTAGAAATAAATAAAATTTTAATATATTTATCTAAAATAAAAATGTTTTCTAATATAAAAAAAGGTTCAAATTTTACTTTATCTTCTCAAGTACAAATTTTAGAAAGTGTAATTAAAATTTCTTTACATAAACTAACTAATAACAATTTAACTGTACAATCAAAGATAACAATGTAATAAAAACTATTTTAATCAAATTTTAACAATGAAAAAATGCCAAATCAGGAATCAGCAATATCATTACTTTCAGAAAATCAGGTTAATGATTAAAATCATATATATGCAGTCAACAATTTCAAAGTTTCCAAATTTGTTAAACTCTGAGTAACAAAAATCAACATTCAAAACTTTAATATTTAAAACTATTATTTAATTTATGTACATAACAGTACTAAATTAACTACTTTTGGATTAACTTTTTTTAAAGAACTTGCAAGGCTTTGAAACTGTTATTGTTTAATTTTAGAGAGGTTTTTATACAAGCATGTCACTTGATGAGGATCAGAGATTAAATCTCATTTAAATATAAGCATATTATAACTTCATTATTATATTATTACACGTTTTAATATATTACATATTTATATATTGCACAAAATACATAAGCAATATCTAAATTAAATTTAATTTATTTAAAAAAATTTTTATTTGAAAACTTAAATTTTTACATATTATCTAAAAATTGAATAGTAAGATTTTAAGCATTGATACAACATACTAACCTTACAGGATCTGCTGCACTATCTCTTTTGGAGGCAGGACTACAAAACATTACAAACAGTAATGTTTTAAGAGAACTAAATTGAGTAGCAAGATACAGACTCATCTTATATATTATAGCTACATCATAATTCTTGTTACAATATATGACTGCACCTGCAAGAAATTAATATTTTATAGTCAGAGCATAATAAAAATAAACACAGGGAAATATTTTCTTAATTGTTTGAATTACAGAAAACATATTCAGGATAAACATTTATAAATTTTTATGAATTTTAGCAATTTTTACATAATTTTTTTAACTTAAAAATCAATCAAAATTTTTTGATTATTTTTGTTTTAAGGTTCATCAATCATTACATCTCTAGACTTCAATTACATTTGCATATACAGGGTAAGGTGAAGGAACCCTATAATAAAAATTTTGTTAATAGGGTAAATTTCATCAACAACAAACACCTGGTTGATATGCTATAGTGCAATAAAAGACAAAGATTTGAATACCCATCAGGTTTTGCCTTCCATACTTAGTTTAGTTTGATTTTTAATCAAGTCATTTTTTTCCATAGAAGGCTAATTAAACCAGAATCTACAGTTCAAAGTGGATCCCAAGTCACTATAAACATCAAAATTCTTGTTGAGAGTCAAACACAAACTGCTGCATTGAAGACCAGGGTACTAATCATTTTCAGAATAATGGTTGGTAACTTGGTTCTTGCTTTCTAGAAAAACATTTTATAAATAATGGGCTGCATTTATGAGTCATATGAAGAAATCTGGAAATTACCAAGCATCAACCTTGATAGATATGCATACAGAAAACGGAAACACAATAAATGTTTGTTGTTGAGTTTGCATTAGATTCTAAACATCTTCTTCTGATGAGTGTGGTCTTAACACTATACCAGAGTGAATTCCTTTTGTAATTTTGAGCAATACATATATAACAAAGGTAATATCCATGTTGGTATTTTCAACACATTACACCAGGGAAGAAATATTAGCCCATTAGTATTTTCAAAATAATTTCACAATCATTAAGGCTGTATTGCTGAATAACATTATAAGAATCAATAAAAAAACAAGCAATCAGTCGACAATGAATGATAAACAATATAAAAAAGAAGTTTATAATGTAATTAAATATGGCTTTACTGGAAAAATCAATCCAAAATAAAAAATAAAAAAACAGCTCAAGTTTCACAGAAGAACAAATATTTGTTCCTCTGTGAAATTTGAGTAAAAACAACAATAAGTAATAATCAGAACAAAATAACATGAAAACTGAAATTTGTGATTAGACAAAGTAAAAATTTGAAGTAAAAAATGGAAGTAAATACTTTTTAAAAAAATTAATTAACAAGAGGAATAACACAAGAAGTGCAATCTTTAAATAGAACCCATGAAAAATCTAGGGTTTCAGTACAATTTACTTATCTCATTCAGTTTTTGAGAATCTATCTAATTTTGGGATACAAGATATTTTTTATAATAACATAATGATGAAAATTTACAGTTAAAAAGATACAATCAGAAGTGGCTAACGACTGAAGGATAGAACACATAATAGACCAAAACTCAAAACAATGAAAGAAAAAAATCTAATGGAGACTGTATTTTTATCAGGTTATTCACGATGGTGTACAATGCTAACAATGAAATTCAGAATTATTTTAACACATAATCTGTAGATTATACATAAAAAACTATGGTATATTTATTGCATTTCAATTCCTTCAGCAAGTTTCTTTATTAAACAAAAGCAATTTATTTATGATAAATGAAAAAAATATGTGGAGAATGTTTTTTTTTTTAAAAAAAAATCATTAACTTGTTTATAGTTCAATCTTTTTTATAATATGCAAAAATTTTTAACAGCATGTGAAAATCCAAACAAATAAGTTTCACTAGCATAATTTGATTCAAATACATTAAAACACTAAGCATTTAAAAAATTTTAAATATAAAGTGAATTTACAACAAGCATTCTTCATCTTGATTTGTAATGTCTTAAAGTTTTATGAAGAACCACATTAATCACCATTTCCTAAGAATAATTTTAATCAAATACATAAAAACTAAACAACCAGATGTTAATAATAATATAGATCATTTATGAAAGTAACTGATATAATTTTAGAAAATTAATGTTAAAAATATTAAAAAGGGAATTTCTAAAATTCAACATTTTTAATGTAAAATAAAAAATATTTTTTGTACATATTTCATACATATTTGATGGTTAAAAAAAGTTACAATTCCTTTACCGTAAGCCATTAGAACATTGTTTTCTTACTTTATAAAAATGGTATTAACATGAACACACCCTCTACTTGTTAAAATAAAACATTCACAAAGTAAATTAAAATAATACAAATCTAAAATTGTAAGACAGAATTTTCTCTAACGATATTCAATTTGACTTAGTAATAAATTATAACACTTTTTGAATTTTTTTCTTGAGAAAATATGAATATCTAATTTTGTAATTAGATTTTAATTTTAGCACTTAATTGCAAAACTTATATTTTGTAAGGTATTGTTACATAAAAGTCTTTTTAAATGGCTTATTTTTTATAGTTTTAAATTTTTCAAATTATTCAATGCAAAAATACAAAGAAATTAAAGAGAAAAAATACTGAGGTAAGCATAATATATAATTATGTAATTTCAATATCAAAACTACAGTATGATGTGTATTAAAAGGGTACTTACATAAAGAGGCATTCATTAAAAGAAATGCACCGAAAGCAACATAAATTCCTGAAATCCATATCTTAGTACACAAACTGAAGACAAATCCAATAATAATTGAGAAGAATACTGTGATAAAGAAAACTAACTTGCTATATTCAAAAATAGGTTCAAGCCATTGTATAGCAAAACTTTTCATTTCATCTGAAATTATAAGTAGTTGAAATATTTTTATTTCAAATTAAATGTAAAATATTATTTAATGTAATCAAAATAAATTTTAAAAGAAATTTAAAAAATTCTGGGAAATTTAAGTATAAGATGAAATAATAGGAGCCCTTTTTTAAAAGAAGCCCAAACAATATTGTGAAATAAATCTGCGCTAAACGGCTGCTTTAAATATAACCATTTAATTTGTGAAGAGAACTCTACAGATAAATAAACATAAATATTATAATTGATCCTAATAACTTATTTTAAAAGAAAGACTTGTTAAAACTGAAGTCTGATAATAATTTAAAGAAATATATGAATCTGTAATTTCATTTACATACTATTTGTGTCTTTTTCATTGATTAATGGGTATAAATAACATATTATATAGTGAAATACTTATTTCAAATTTTAAAATAATTTCATAAGATTCTTTAAAAAAATATAATTTATAAAAATAGCTTGTTTTTCAAAGAAACAATGTTGGGGCAAAAGCTAAGAAAAAAATTTATTATTCACTTCAATAAACTGAATTTCCCAGTATATAATCCACAATGACATATTGTAAATTGTAAGAACTTTTTTTCAGGAAAAGCTTAATCCGAAGTGGCGTATTTTTTTAGCGAATATTCGAATACTGCTGATAATGTGGTGCCAAATAAAATTAAAAAATACACACTATGATTAAAAATATAATAAATTGTACAAAAAATATTCATTATGAAGGAGATCTTGAATCTACCTCAACACAAAGTGTGATAAACTGACATGAGAGATCAACACTCATCAAAATCTTAGAAGATTCTCATAAAAAATTTTAATTTTTGGATTTTAATAAGTTTTAAAACTAGGTTGGACATATTTTAAAAATAAAATATATAAGTTTTGTTGACAATTAAATCAAAGAAATGAATTATTTTCAGAATGCATATTGGATACATTTTTTATTTGTACCACGCATGATTGGTTTTTCACTTTGCATTAACATGGCCGTCCTATTTTTTTCACATTTGCCTTCCCTATAACTTTTAATTTAAAATTTACTCTGTAACTTGAATGCTTTTGCATCTCCATGACAATATATGAATCTGAATGATTCCAGAGTGAAATATCTCAGGTTAAGACAGATGGCAAAATGATGTTAACCAATTGCTGCTGATATCCTTCCAAGAAACCAAATTCATTCTTGAACGTAATTGGACAATGCTTATTATAGTTAAGTCAGTCGAGTCATGGTGCCATCTGTTATTTATTTTATGAAACATAAAAAGTATTCCTTTCAAAACTTTATTGTATGCTTTTCTGATGGAGAATGTTTTTTTATAAGATTATCTGGGATGGCATTAATACACACACTGAAATTTGGAACTTTTTTAACACATTATCCATGGATTATATACAATAAAATACTGTAATTACAAAAAGATGTTAATATAAAAGCTGAATCATCATACTTAAGTGTTGTTTGCTCAAAAATTAGTGTTAATTATTCCAACACTCATGAAACATGTTACTGGAAAAATTACAGCATTTATATTTTTTTATAAAAAAAGATAAACTATAAAAAATTTCTAAACTGTGTGTATATATCGCTTTAAGAACATGTAAATAGCACAATATAATTAAACTTGTGAAAATAATAATGTTCAATCATTAAGAAATTTTTAATTCATCAGAATGAATCATTATATTTACAAGCTAAATTCAGAGAATGAAAAAAATAAATAAAAAATAAAGCAATAAAAATCAGGATATTTTAAACAAAATGCTGGAAACCATAAAAGAGTTATATTATATAATGTAAATTAAAGAAAATATTGGGAAAAATTTTAAAAAAAAATTTATTTAAAATTTACTTAATAAAATATAAAGGTACAGTGAGCAGCAAAAAAAATCAAAAATTTGATTGAAAATATAAAGAAGTGTTCATCTTTTTGTGCAAACAAAGTTTAAATTTGAGGACATCATATTTAGCATTTAAATGAAATCTGTGAATCTAAGAATCTGTTAAAATTCCAAAATAATCTATTCGAAATGCTTATAATTTCAATACCAGAATTTTTTTTATTTATAATTCTCTTTAAACAATTATTCAAACAAAAATTGAGTTTGGCATTCTATTTTACTTTAATTTGGGAACAATTTTTATATACATAACAAAAACTATTGCATTCAAATGAGTTACAAGCAAATCCTCATCAATCCATATCAAGAGTCAAATGCCATATACTTTATATCACATATTTGGTACAAGAATATTTAAAACAGCAAAGATATAAAAGGTAAGAAATTTAGCATTTTATGTATCATTTTTCGTGTTAATATATTATATGTAAATCAAGTTTCATTTACCTACACTCATAAGCAAATAATACCATTGCATTATAAATACTCCATTTAGGATACCTTGATTTTTAATCAAAAAATATTTTTGATGGAACACATGTTTAAAACTTTTTACTTAAATAGTATAAAATTTTAAAACCTATATACTTTTGGAAAATCATATTAACAAAGCTATGCTTCTGACAAATAAAATGCAACAATGGTTGTTTCGTACATTAAAATATATCTATTTCAAACAGTTAAAAAAAACACAAATATTACTATTATTCACTCTACAATTTGTGTCATCTTCATTATTAGCCACGAACATGTTTTTAAATTTCCTAAGTTTTAATAATTGTTTTTTCTTTATAAGAGTAAAATTGATTAATAGCATTTTGTTGATAGAAGAAACTAGTAAAAATAAGGTTGCCTTTCATAAAAAAAAGAAAATATCTTGAATACAGTGATTATTTATAATTA
Source organism: Latrodectus elegans (assembly GCA_030067965.1). Classification (NCBI taxonomy): domain Eukaryota; kingdom Metazoa; phylum Arthropoda; class Arachnida; order Araneae; family Theridiidae; genus Latrodectus; species Latrodectus elegans. Next base: position 12,455,555 of record CM057812.1, read on the forward strand.
TAAAATAAGAAGTTGAACTTTGAAAATTTTTTCATAACTTGTGCAAAATAATGATGAAAAATTAATTATTTTTGTTGAGCAATGAGCAACAATGATTGTAATTTGATTCTGCTTTATACAAATGAGTAAACCACTTTTATATAGTAACAAAATGACAAAAAAATATTACTTTAAAATATTTTTATAAATATAATTTCATTTTTAGTAATGTAAATAAACAAATAATACAAAAAAATAATTTATGAAAACAAGTTGGAAAACATTTCATTTTAGCATTTTCCAACATTTATAAAATATCCTTATAATAAAAACTAATATTAATTATTGAGATACTGAATAAATGAAAAACGATACATCAGGTTAATGATTCATACTTTCCAATTTTTTAATCAGAAATGATTTTCCACTTCCCCACTTAGCATAAAGTCCTACAGATATAGGAACAGACAATGATGGTTCACTTAATATATCTGCTAATGCACTGCTGTAAAGATCATAACCTAATCGATTTTCATTGTCCTCATTAGTATTTAGCTTGCCTGAAAAAAAGATTACAGAATTACTAAGCATTTATTTTTGAAAATATAATTATTAACTTTAATTCTTAAAGAAATAAGGATATTTATACTTAAACAATGTCCACTACTTTGTTCATGAAAATTCATTTTCTATTATGCATTTTATATATTCAATACATTCTTAATCGTATTAAAATGAAAAATATAAATAAAATAAATTACAAAAATTAAACAATATTGTAAAATGTTTAAAAGAATTAGTTAAACTAGAGTTTAACTAATTCTAATATTATTTCAGTTATTCAATAGACAGTAACTTTAACCAATATTTGAATACATAAAAACAGCTTGCAAATACAAAATTCAAAACCATTTATTTGAAAAATGAAATTCAATAGCATGCAAATTTTAATGGAATTATTCTGGTATTGTAAATTTAGATTTTAAAAAAAACTTAGAAAAAGGAAGATTAAAAACTATTATTGTAGAACTTACGAGCTCCAAATATTTGAGCTAAAATGCTTTTCTGTTGATTGGTATCAATGTTATATGGAGTCTCTCCAACACGATTAGGTCGATACAAAAGTTGGCTGTTCTTAGGATTTCGCAACAAAATTTCCACAATTGCTTTGCTCCTAGCTCTCATTGCGATATGTAAAGCAGTGTCACCTTTCTGAAATACATTATTTAATAATTATGAAGATCCCATTAAATATATTAAAATCAAAATCAATGAAAATAGAAATTTATTATAGATCAAGAGTATTAGTACAACTGTCTATCAAAATCACAAGTCTCACAAAAAAATACATACAACTAAAAATGTATAATGCACTTTTAGTTGAACTTATTTTCATTGTGATAGTTTAAATAAAAATTTTATTTCGCAATATTAATTTTTATGATTCCAATAGCAATTACATTGTAAAAATATTTTTTTTAAGAATTTGTAAATAAGCTAAAGTTTGAAATAAATAAAATTATAAGGAGCATTCTGTTATTCTTTTTGGACTTAGCTTAAAACTCATTAATCATCATTAAGAATATATAATTTACTCTAGTAATTTCACCCAAAATTTAGCAATGCAAGGAAAATCAAAGCATTTTGAATTAAATTCTAACTGTAATAATTTTATGTTTTAAGAGTGAATGAAATTTAAGTTTTACACAAAATTAAATTTCACAGCTTATATAAAGTACTTATTAAAATAATTACATATTTTTATGATGTTGCAAATTACAATGATTTATTAAATAATTTTGATGATAAACTTTTGAAAATATAAATTCAACTTCAGAATTTTCTGCAAATTATGCTAAGTCAATATTTCTTCACTTTCATTTTTATATTATTTCCTGAAAAGCATAAAACAAAAGAATACATCAATCTTTGAAATCTACACAAATTCATACAATATCATATAATTTTAAGAAATTTACACAACTTTTTATTTGGTATATATTAAACAATAGTTCTAACATTGAAATCATGATTTTCAAATTAAATAAGTGATTTTGTTTGCTGTAATAAGAAATCCATATCAAATAAACGTTCATTAATGAAGGCCTATTATGTCATTGCATACCTTATCTGCTGCTGATACACGGCATTTTTTTTCTACAAGAAGCTGCACAATTTCAGCATTTCTATTTCGAGTTGCTTTTAACAAAGCAGTATCACCATCCTATTATAAAACATTAAAATTTTTTATTTACTATTATACATTAAAATTCAAGTTTCATTATGAACTGTTAATTGCCTTATTTACAAATTTTCAATGGAAAATGATTATGTTCAGTAAAATATATTAAATATCAAAAACAAGAAAATGGATTATAAAATCAGCATTATTAAATAAAATCACTGCTACTAAATCATTTCAAAATACAAAACACTTCTCCTGATTAAAATCAATATATATGAAAAAAATTGCACTATTACACATAGTTTTTTGCATATAGTAAGGATTCTTGGTAGAACAATGAAAATTAAAGGAAAAATTAAAGTAAATTAATACCTACTAATAAAATATAAATTATCATGATAAATATTTAAAATTAACAAAATGAAATAGTATACTGGTAATAAAAAAATTTCTTCGTTTCTGGATATTTAATAAAAAATGGCTTAGATTTTATTTATTTCTTTGTATTTTATCTATCTTAGAATCCACATAAAAAAACTAAATAAGCTCCGTCAATTCTTTCATCACTTGTTTCATAACTTTAATTTCATGTTTGTTCAGTATGCACTTTAAACTACAATCAAAAATTTGAAGTAAAAAAAATATATAGCAATAGTAACATTTATATCAGAAAGGAAAGAATGAAAGGTAATTAAAAGGAAAAGATTAATATAAAATATACTATAAATATATACTTTTAATTTCATAAAATTTAAAAATTAGAAGAATAACAACATTTATATAAGAAAGGGAAGGATAAAAATTAATTATATAGGTAAACAGTCATATGAAATATATTACAAATATGTTTTTAAACAAATTTAAAAAGATATTTCTTCTACATAATAGGAAAAGTGTATTCAATTACAATAAATGGTGACAGTTAAAATGGGATACATTAGAATTTTAATTCCTAAGAATCATAGACAAATATATAATAAATATTGCTCCTAACAAACAATCCTTTTTAATTATTTTTTAATTACTGAATTCCAAATGTTTTGTGAAAAATAGATATCATTCACAATAATAGTTGTTTAATAGCAAGGTTAAACAATTTACCTTAAATTTACTTCAGAGAATACACCAAACACTACATTAAAATTTTTAGATGAATAAATAGAATGATTTAAAAATCCATCCAAGATGAACAGTTTTTTATAACTGATAAGCAATTAACCTTAATATGGCTAAATTTTCAATCAAACTACTCTTATGCCAAAATAAAAACTTAACTTAATTTTTAACGGTCATTAGGATATTTTTCAGAAAATGAACTTTGTGACTAGTTTCATAAATTTCTTAGAAAAATTAAATTTAACCTTGAATCTTATGAACTATAAAAACAAAATTCAAGATTTAGAAGATAGATAAGAGCTTACTAGAAAGAACTTAATAAACTGACACAAGCTTAGTATTACATATTGAAATGTGAAAATATTCATCCGAAATTTTCCGCTAATTGGTTTAATTAATCAAATGTTATTTTTTAATTTAAATTTTGCAGCCAATGATTGCTTCAAAAAGAGTTAATTTAAAGTTACCTTTGTAGCAATTTCACAATTGGGATTGGCACTAAGTAGCAATCGAACTATATCAACATATCCTTTTTCTACAGCCCAATATAAAGCTGTTTTACCATCCTACATGAAAGTTGTGAAAAATATAAATAAATCAAGTTTTACAAAAAAAAAAGAATAAAGCATAAAATATTTAAGTATAGAAGAAAAATATGAATAAGTGTAAATTTTCCCCTTTCATTAGCAAAGCTTACTTACTCCACCAGCTAAATCAATATCAGCATATTTCCTGATCAAAGCATCTACAATAGAGAAGTGTCCTGCTTTTGCTGCATGAATTAAATTAGTGTCCCCATTTCTATCTGGTAAATTAATATAGGCTCCCGAATTCATAAGTGCCTTTGCTATCTCAGTATAACCTTCTTTACAAGCAATTGATAAAGCAGTGCATCCATCCTGTAAAATAAAATACAAAATAATATATTCCTCAAGAGCATTATAAATGAACCTAGTCAAAATATTGTACCTACAGTCATTCATTTTACAGCAAGAAATATTTGCACCTTTAAATAATCTAAATTAAGATTTGGACAATCCTATACTATAAAATGGATTTTTATACTTAAATGCTCAAAAATCATGTAGATATCAAAAATAATTAAGTAATAATTAAATACAAAATTTACTAAATAAAATATAATTATTCAAAAATATCCAAAATCTCAATTTAAAAATATTATGAATTTTTATACTTAAAAAATTTTATGTGCACACATATTTTTTAACCTTCCATTAGAGACAAAAAACTACAAACCAAGTCTACATTTAGTCTTTTTTTTTTTTTGCATTAAATAAATAGTCCAAACTTGTTTTAATGAGTCCTATGCATTATAAAATTTATAAAGTAAAATATTTTGAAAGTTTATCATAACATGAAGAAAATAAAAACTTATCATAACATCAGTTTATCATAACATGAAGAAAAAAAAAGTTTAACTTCCTGGGATAAGAATTAATAAATTCTTGAATTTCCTTTAGAAAAAGTAAATGTTTTGTATAGAACAAACAAAGCAATCTCAAATCAACATTATAGATTTGTCATTAAATATGTTTTTATTAAAAGATGTTTTTCTCTAATCCACACAGCTTGTATCAACACAAAAAACATCATTGCTAAAAATAACTTGGACTTAAATAACATTGAGAACAACACCAATCAAACTTTGTTTCCCTAAAACCTCTGTAATTTAATTCATTTTGATTTTCCAGTATCATTAGTAACAAAACATCAATATTAGCAATCTCAACAGCTTGCAAAAATAAGATTTGATATTATTTTTACACTACTTTTTAGGTTAACTCATATCCATCAGCAATTATGAGAAACTGGAAGTATTACTCTCACAAAATTTTCCCCCACAATAAGTCATGTGAATATTTAATTGAATTGCTCATACAACGTTAGAATTACCCTTTAATATACATCATCAAAATAACTTTTCTAAAAATGCAACATTTTATACTAATGCAAGGATTCATAACAAATCACAGAAAAGATCAAATGAAAAAAATGGTCTTATTAATATACCAGTATTAATTTTGGGGGTTTTCACCAAAAATAATCATTTAAATACAATTGTTGTCAAAGCTCATGTCAATAAAGAATTGTTAAACCGTTTGAAATAATTACAGAATTTCCTTCAAAGATTAATCCAACCTTACAAGTTCAATTGTAAAAAATTAAAATCTATGTTTTTATTTGATAAATGCATTAGTAAAGTTCACTGATATTGCAAGTTCAACCCATTGCAAGTGAAAAGATATATTTATTCACATCGGAAAAATCATTTTAGTTGTCCAAATAAATCTAACTTGTTTATTTTTTTAATGTCAGTTAAAGGTTTTTAACACATCTCATATTCCAGATAATTGGATATTATTAACAAAAAACTGGAAAAATTTGCAAATCATCTCCAAAATTTTTTAAATTTCAATATTTAAAATAAATTAATTATTTTAAATTTCAACTCTGATATATTGAAATAGATTGCCAGGCCACTTTCTTCACAAGTTCAATATTTGGACAGTCATTTGCAACATTAAGTCATTGATTTATTAGTTGACCTCAAAGCAAAGAGGCTTTTTAATAATTTAAATCTGAGTACATTTTAGATGAATATAAATATATAAAAATTTCAAGAATCTGTAGTGCAGTATTTCTCCTTTTAATTACACTCCCAAGCTCATATATGATTGAGGTTAATCTGGCTTAACTATCAAAATTCTATCGTAACAAAACAGAATTAAATGGAATGTGAAATTTTAAAGTAATTTAAGATTGAAACTAAGGATTTTCTAATCAAACATTCCTAATCCAACTTAGCATTACTAAAGACAATTCACGTTGACTTATGAAAAAATTTGATTTTGTCAAAATAAAATCAATGATTTAAAAAATAGGTTATATATATTTTTCTTTTTTATCATTTTTATGAAGGAGTTTGTTTGTTTGTCGCTCAATGGTCACTTTTTGCACATGAGGGCTAATTAGACTGGGACCTACAGCTTAAAGTGGATTCCGAACCACTACAAACAACCATGCCCAAGGTGGGATTCGAACCCACAAACTGTTGAACCGAAGGCAAGAGCGCTAACCATTCGGATACCAGCTCTGCTTTTTATGGAGGAGATCGATAAAATAACTAAAAAAAAGTGCTTTTATTTTCAGTTACATAAAATTTTGCATTTCTTAGGTAAGTCAAAAACTGTCTGTTATTTTTTTTCTTTTTATAGCTGATTGTATAGTTCACAATAATCTCAAATAAAGGATTTATTCAATCATAGAGGCTATTTTGTTGATTTATAAGTATGAAAACTTCCAATAATTAACTTTTCTATAGATTTAACCATTTATATATACTAATTTTACATATATTATGAAATTACTCACAAATGTATACTTTAATAACATGTAATTTGTAGTTCCTTATCTCATTTAATACAATGTGCCTCAAAATATTTTAGACTACAAAACATGAGAGAACTGAAAACATAATCTGAATTAATATTACATACTTGCCAACTTTAAAGGAAAAAAAAATCAGTAGATTTTACTGATTTTGAGAATAAAAATCAGAAGACGCTACTAGCAATATTTTTGCTTGAAACAGAATACTTAAGATAGCTGAAGAACAAAACAACAGTTTTACTCTTTAGATTATACATTTTGAGAAAGACTTATGTTTAACATATTTTGTGTTAATCTTAATATTTTAATAAAATATTCATCAACCTCATAAAGTAACTCTGAAAAATAAAAGAATATACTACATGTAAAAAATAAATATCATTTATATCCCAATATTTATTTAAGACAGCTTTTACAGCACTAGAGCAATTTGTAAAATTACATAAAAACATAAAATATATAACTAAATAAATTTAATAAAGTGACAAATATTTTAAAAAATATAGAAATTATCTCATGGCATAACTCATAGCAATTTTTTTCATGCATTTTTGAATTAGCATTTTTTAGAGATGAATTGGAGAACTGCTGTTCAAAATATTTTTTCTCATTTTGAGAATATTTAGCTGTAATTGAAATTTCTAAATCTTCAGCAGAAAGTGAAGATCTGAATTTAGTTTTTTATTTATTTATATTTTTTATATGACTGAATACCCATTCACATTCTGCAATAGTATAAGGAATAGTTAAAATTGTAAGAATAAACTGGGAAATATTGAAAAACATTTTTTGTTCAATCCCATTTTTCACATTTCCAACATGATGCCATACTACATCTGCTTTTAGTTCATTCAGTATTTCTTTTGAGAGGAAAGTACTTTGTAATTTGAAAAACTCAGTTTGGAGAATGTCCAATCCTTTATTCAGTTCTGTATTAAGCAACAAAATGAGAAATCTGTCAACAAAAAATTTTACACTTTAAGATGAGACCATGTTCAATAGTTTGCAAACAGCATACTTCTGCATGTTTTTCATCTGTTAACTGTTTCAGCAACTCAAACAATTCCATGGACTTTATTTTGTCAAAATTTCGGCTGTTTTTAAGCTTTTCATAGAAATTGCCAAAAATTAGAAGATTTTCATACATAATTGGGAAATGATGAAAAATTAGGAGTTTCCATATAAAATCAGTAGAGTAGACAGCAACGATTTTATATGCAATGTTTAAATGTGTATTATATATTGTATAATGTGTATTCCAAATCTATCTTTTTATAATAACATTTAAAAAATTCTAATCATCAAACTGAAAATAATGCTCATGAGCTAAAAACTCAACATAATATCATATGAAAAAATATTAAATTTCTGTTGCTTATAATTTGAAAGGTAACATTCCAATTTTATACTATGCATTTTTTATATTTGTGCTACACAGCATGAAAAATATATCTTTACTTAATTTAAAGTAATTTGATGATAGTATATAAATATTAAAGGAAATAAAAAAGTTCTAAATATATATATATATATATATATATATATATATATATATATATATATATATATATATATATATATATATATATATATATATAACCTTAAATAAATAACATTTACAATAAACATTTTAAAAGCTAATGTTTCTTTAAAAGAATCACTAATATTTTGTAAAGATTGTAAAACACAGGTCCTAAATCTTTAAAAAGCAAAACATACAATAAATATATTTTATTATTTATATAAATGAATATATTTTAAAATCTAGAATTTCCCAAAGTTTTTAATCATGTCAGTTACTAATAAGAAAAAATGGTGAAAGAAAAAATGTGAAAATATATATTATATTCTATTCCTAAAATGCTAAGCAAGCAACTAAAATTATTTTTGCTTACAATAAAATGCAACAGCTTTTAAATATACAACAATTACAATCCATGAAAAATTAATAAAAAAAATTATGACTCACAATGCACAAAAATCAGGAAATCAATTGGAAAAGCTGCAATCTCCCATTTAAAATAAGAATTGTTTACTCTATATAAAATACATGAAATATCTTTTCACACTCATACATATTAGTTTTTCATATCATATTTTTCTAAATTAAAGATATTTGAATTCAAATAAATAAAAACTCTAAAATTATTTAGTGATTCTAAACAAATCTCACTTGAAAACAATTTCTTATAATTAATCAATAGACTGTTAAAAATATACTTTATAATATCTATAAACTGAATGTTAATTTTGCTAAACCTAATTCCTTGCAATAAAAAATCATTTTAAATACAAACAATTAATATTTTCTTTCAAATGTCCAAATATTTAGAATTCTCATAAACTATTACAAAAGATCAGGAAACAAGAAAGTATGTTACAAAAAGTTTAATTTGCAATTAAAAAGTGCTTATAATGCAGCTCCTAATATCTTTTGAATGGGAAAATAAATAGAAAAGACTAAGCGCTCACCATATCCACCGCATTGACATTTGGTTTGTGTTCTAAAAGCATGTTTACAATACTAGCAAAATTCCCCTTTGTAGCAACAAGAAGTGGTGTCCATGAAAACTGAGAAAATTTAACAATAATTAAAATTTTATAATATAAAAAAAGGAGGCATTCAAACAATTTACTATCTAATTCATATTTTTGAAAAACATTTATAGCATAGGCCAAATGAAAATTATAAAAATATTCAAAAAAATATTTACTAATGTATTTTCACAGAATAGTATCTTTTATTTTTCATAATGAATCTATATAATAATTTGTCTTTCTGAATATAAAGTTAACAGTTAAAATATTAACATTAACAGATTTTAAAATTTGCAAAGTCTAACAAAAGTTAGATATCTAAATATGTCAGCCTAAGGAGATGAATCAATTATTATACAGATTATTAAGGTAATGTGCAGATTAACTAGTGATTAATTAAAAAGACAAAATTTGTTATATTTTTCACATTACTAATCTGTAAATTACCTAAATAATCTGTAGATTACCTTATTATGCCATTGCAAAAGTGAAAGTATGATCTTTGTTGAAATATAACACTAGCAGTTCTGTATTTTTAAATTAACACAAATGTTATTATTTGAATAAAAAAAAAAGTTAACATAATTAAACAAATTAGTTGATAGTACTAATCATCAATCAAATAAAAAATTATGCATTATACCATAAAAAATTCTGCTTTTTAAAATATCATTACATTTAAGGAAATAAATTCACAAATCATAAGATAAACATTTGCTTACTTGTTAATGAAATCTAAAGACTGGTGATATTTTGAAACAATGTTTGCAATAAGAGCACCTATTTGTGGAATATTTAGGAATGCAATCACATTTTTTGAGACCCTATCCAGTACCAAGGAATTATTTGACACAGGGATATCTTTATGGTGATGGCATTTTTCTTTCCTTAAAAATCTCTTTTTGCAAATACTGAATTTAGATTTGTATAATTGTTTTAAATATTTATTTTAACACCAAGTTTATAAAAAAGACACCTTATATTTTAAATAAATCTTTACGCAACTTATAATTTAAAACAAATTTTTAAGACATCTTATATCTAAAATCAAAGAGTTTTGAATTTTAACAGATCTAAAAAAAAGAATATATTGCTTTTACATATAACAAAGCAAAATTAGTTCATCTATAAACTATCTAGCTAATATGCACATTGACAGCTTACAGGAATAAACTGTAACACATAAATAACTGTATTCATAATATATATATAATTGAGTTACGTATATTTATACTAGAGTATAAATATAAAAGAAACTTAAAATATAGATTATTAAACACAAAAAATATTTAATAAAAATGTTCTAAATATTTTCATTATTAAATCAATGAAACATTTCAAAATCTAAAAAGAATGGTAAATAACTTTTACCATTCCAGCTGTATCAGCATTAGCACCAGCTTCAAGTAGCAAATGAACTATTTCAGTATAGCCCTTTCGACAAGCCCATACTAAAGGAGTTGTACCATACTGTAATTAAAAATAAAGGTATTTTGTAATTTAAGTAAAAGCTCATTTTTCACAAAAATAAATATTTTTTAAAAAAGAAAATCATGCATGACTTTATTACTTTAGATAATATAGGGAGTACATGCAGTGACTAAATCTTCAATTAAGGAATGCATTTTTATGATTATGACAAGTATGCCAAGAAAATGTTTTTATATAAATAAATTTGAGAATTATGATAAAATGATACATACAAGAGTATATATATATATATAAACTTTTCCTTAAGAAAATTTTATATCGATTATAAGCAAAAACTTATCACAAAGCCATGAAATAAAGCAATGATAACAAATGCATATTAACACATTTCAGGTATTTAATACTTTTATTAAATTAACAAAACTTTGAGTTGCTAGTACTATTACTACATGGGTGTATATCATAAATTCTTAAACTATGACTCTCAAATTATAATCAAATATTCTCAACATGTTCATAAACTCAGATTTGCTTTTTAGTAATCATTCACTAAATAATGTACAAAATTATTTTTAAATTACATATAAAATACCATGTGTTTCTATATATAATCCACAAAGATATATAATTTAAAAGGCTGTTAAGTAAAAAAAAGTGATGCGTAATCTATTGCAATTTTTTTCACAAATAAACCAAAATATGTGTTGATAAGGTGTTATAACAAAATAAAAAATGTATTGTCATGATTACAAATAAAATTGTATAGAAAAAAATATTTATTATGATAAACATTTGATTGGATTCTATTTGAACTCAACTCATTGCCAAATGCAATAAATTGAGTTGAAAGCACCTGATCAATCAATAAGAATAATAACTCTGAAGATTCTAGTAAATCATTGTTTTCTAGTTTTTAATAACTTTTAAATTTATGTACATATTTAAAAATAAAATATATTTGAACATTAATAATTAAATGAAAGAAATGAATTATTTTTAAGCTGCACATTGGATACATTTTTTTTTTTTTTTTTTTTTTGTACTGTTTATGTTTTACTTTTCACATTATATTAGCACGTTTATTGTCATTTTTATTTGCCTTCTGTATAACCTTTAGTTTAAAATCTGTTAAACTTTTGTGCTTTTGTTTCCAAATAATGATGTATGAACTCAAATATTTTTATATGAAACAGCTCACATCAAAACAAAATGTAAAATGATGCTAACCAAATATGCCTTTCTGAGGAAACTAATCTTCTCGAATGTAATAGAACAAAACTGGTTATAGTTGAAATACATCAGTTGAGTTGTGAAAGCTTTCAGTGCTCTCTGTTATTTATTTTACAAAAACAACATTTCTTTTAAAACATTGCAATTAACTTTTCTAATGGAGAAAGTTTTTTTTTATCAAATTATTAGTGGTGACATATAATATGCACAATAAAATTCTAAATTTTTTCAACATATAATCAGGGGGATTATCTATAGAAAAATATGGTATATCACACATTAGATATAAATAAGCAACAACATTCCAAAACCTCTAATTCTTTTCAAAGAGCTTTAAAATTAATAGCATTAAGTTAATTTGTTATATTATAAAGAATTAGAATATATATATTCAGAACTTTTTTGGTAGTAATCAGTTACAGGATCAAAGTTGTAAATTCACATGTGATATTTTTTTAAGTTTGAAAAAACACAATACTAATACATCGTATAAATGAGTATCACTAATATTAAACAAAAACTTATTTAAACTGTATATTGCTGTATTAATTATTTTATTTATTCATTAATTTCATTATTTTAAAGTATATTTCATATTATTTGCTAATTTAAGATTTCCTACATTAAAATAATAGTTTGTTTGTTTGTTAGTAGCACTTTAATATGTTTTGTTCACAAGGATTAATTTAATGGAACCAATGATTTAAAATGTCTTCTGAACTTCAACACATATCTATATTCAAAATAGAAACTGAACCCACAAACTGTTAAATTAATGCTGATCATAAAATTAACAATAATCAAAACAAAGTTTACAAAAATATAAAATGAAATAGAAGCATAAAACAGCAATTATCAATTAACAGCAATATAATAATTATAATGTATACATAGTAATTAATAAATTAGATACACATTGTCATTAATTTATTACATCCTTTTTAATATGTAAAGAACTATCATGTTTATATGCCTATAAAATGCTTTTTTAGCACACACAAAAAAAAAGCTTTTTAATATTAACTTTAAAACTGTAAGCTATTTAAGACAACTTTTTTTTTTAACACTTCAATTAAAAATATTATATGTCAAACTTGAATTGTTCAACAACTATTACAATTTATTATAAGCAATTACCTTATCACTTGAATAAACTTTAGAACCTCTTTCAAGCAAAATTTCCACAATCTCTAAAAATCCTCTACCAGCTGCCCAAATGAGAGGAGTACAATGATTTTTATCTACAACATTAACCATTGCCCCATGTTCAATTAGGATCTTTACAACATAATAATGTCCTTTGTAACAAGCCCACATCAGTGGTGTCCACTGGCACTGTAATAAATATTTTTATATAAACAGAAAAATTATAATAAAATATTTAACATAATTAGAGATCAAAATTATTTAGATAATTTAAAATAATTTTTAAGGAAGGCAAGTTACATTGAAATGGAAGAAATCGGTATGAAATTACAATTACACAATACTCAATGATAACATAATTATGTGTAATTTTACGTATCAAATTTAAGAATGTTTCAGTCATTTAAAAACAAAGTGATGCACACAAACAAAAGATCATATGAATAAAAGAAAAAAATGAAAATAAAATATACAATTTAAATATTTAATTCAACGAGGTAATGCAAAATAAATAATTTTATTAAATAAAACCAGCTTTAACAAATTTTAAGCAATTAAATAACACACACTATATTATCAGTATAAATATGTTTGAAAATCTTTTACACCCGTGCATTTTAAGACCTTGTTTTCACTTTTAAAATTATTCTGATAAGAAATGTACTTAATAAAAATTCCCAAAAGCTAAAGTTTAATTTTTTCAATATTAAATTGTTACAAAACAAATTATATTTTTATGCTGCTTTATATTAGATCTTTTGGTAAATCCCTGTGAAATTCTATTTTATAAAAAATATTTACCAAATAAATGGTAAAAATAATTTGCCATTAAGTAAATTATAAATTTGAATTTAACTTCAATAAGAAATATCTAACTTATATGTGATTATGGAATAACTGGCAATACCCAATTTAAAAGAAGAGATTTTCTTTTCTTTTATTGGCAACATTTAACTTTGTTTTTGTTTGTCTCTTGGCCTGGAGGCACACCAGCATATGTTACTGCAGCACATTTTCTACCTTCATTTACATATGTTCCTAATCCCTTGTTTTGTTCACAAAAAACAAAACAGTAAACTTGTTTTTAAAAAGCATTTTTGTGGTTCGTTTTATGCATGTAATAAATATTATGAAACAAAGCGCCCAAATTATTCTCTAGAAATACATATAAGCAGTAATTATATTTGATTTTAAAAAAGATTACTCACCATATCTCTGTGTTCAATATCTGCTCCATGATCTAATAATTTTATTACTACGTCTTTGCAACCGGCCTTTGCAGCATTTGTTAAAGCTGACCAATTATCCTGAAACAGTTCATTTACAATTGTATTATTTATTTTAAAATTTCTATACACTAAAATAGAATAACAATCAGAAAGAAAACATGAGCAACAAGTAAAATAGGAACATTTCATTTTACTTATAAATTTTAAATAATAATAATTTATAAATTTTAATTAATTCTAAATAAATAAGAGATATTTCTATGAATTACAACTTTTTTTTAAATGTGCTGAATTTGCAATATTAATCTTCGCACATGTCACATCTTCCATTATTTAAGAAATTAAATAATAAAACTAGTCTCTTAAGAAAAAATTCAAAAGCACAATTTCAGATATTTTTACACAAAAATTAAATTATATTTTAAATATAAAATAAATATAATTACAGAATCTTCAGCATTTACATCAGCCCCATGGGACAATAGTTCGTTTACAATTGCAATTTTTCCATGTTCAGCAGCTATCATTAAAAGTGTTTGGCCATTCTGAAAAAAGTATAATTACATAATTTTAATAAAATGGAAAGGGAACAATACAATTGAGTCTCTATAAAAAAATTTTCTTAAATATCTAAATAATTCACAAAAAATTGACTTAGCAACTTTTTTATAAACAAACCACTTTTTTTTAAAATGACCAATTTTGACTTGTCAATTATAATTACATATTGCTATGTAATTATAATTGACAAGTCAAATGACAATATACAAGTGATATAATTACATATTGCTTAAAGAATCAAACTGTGGATACATAATTATTATGAATTAAATAATTTTGAAATATGAATAGTAAACTAAATAATTTTTATTTTATATCGATAATTATTAATCATAAAATAAAATTCAATAAGACTCATATCAAATCAATGTAGTAATAATAATTTAAGTTTTGCAAGAAACAAAAAATTATAAAATTAATTATCTCCTATTGATTTTAATGAGAGAATGGTGTAAAAATAATATGCATCAAATATTTAATATTAAAAAACACAAGTTGCATACATGCAAATTTGAAAGTCAGTCAATTTAATTTTATAATAATAAGAAACAGTATTGTATTAACTACCTATGATTTAAACAATTCAACATAATTTAAGCAATTTTGATTACAATAAAATTATTAAAAACTTAATTTTTTCCAAATGTTTCCTACCTTAAGTGAATTAAGCATAAAATACTAAAAAAAAATTGAAACCATCAAACACAACTGAAATAAGATAAATATAATTTGAATAAGAATATTTTGCATAGAGTACTCTTTTCAGCAGACATGAATTATGAAAACAATAGTAAGTTGGAAAAATATAAATACATTTATTGAGATGGAATCTAAATATGTCAAAAAAAAACCCTTTTTAAAGAAAATTCTATTTTTAAGCAAATATTCAATACATAAATATAATAAATTAAATTTAAATATTTATTGTTAACAGCAGATTCAGCATTTTTTCTGTACTCCTAGCATTTTCCTTTTTGATAAAAATCTTATAATTTCCCAAGTTTTTTAAATTACAGATCAATACAATAATAAAAACATATGAGACATTAAGAGTTAAGATTATAAATACAATTTTCCAAGCTGTGTCAGAGGGCATACAACATAATTTGAAAAAAAAAAAATTTCAAAGTATATTAAGAAGTGTATACCACACATTCAATGGAAATTAAACTTTAAAAATATCATTACTTTTAGTTTATAGTCAGTAGTTAATTTAGATAAAAAAAATTTAGATTTTAAGATGTGTTCTAAAAATATTTTACTTTTTTTTTACTTATTACAGAAAAAATAAAATGAATAATTTAAATTACAATTTCTGAGCATTACATAATCTGAGCATAATATAATATAGTATAATAGTGTAGTGTGTTATAGTAATGTTTGAAGAAAATATATTCTATATGTGAGGCAAGCCCATATTATAATTGGTTTTTTAGGTAAAAAATTTTAATTTAGTTAAAACTCTACATTTACAAATGAATTTCAATTAAATATAAGCAAGCAATACTATGAATAAATATATCATAAGAAGATTTACTTCATCACATTCATTTGGTGAGCAATTCTTGTTCAACAAACAATTTCTCAAGGTAGCTACATCCCCCTCAGCAATTCTTGATGCTAGCAATGTAAATGCTACACCAGTCTTATTCATCATTTTTCAAAATCAAGGTTTCATTACTAAATTCAAGATAAGAAAGAATCATCTGTATAGAGGAAATAAAAAAATTATATTTTAAATGCAAACATTACATTACTGCATTCAAAAACAGAAAGTAAAACTTATTAATACAGAAGTAACCAAAATCAAGACTATTTTAATATATTTAAGACTAAAAATGTCTTTGTGTTCCTCTATATTTTTAGAAGACTTTAACATATTTAATAATAAGTTATGTAAATTATAAAATCAACTTTAATTAAAACCTTTAATTTCAATTATACAGAAAGAAAGATTTAGATGTTCCTTTAAAACATCAAACTATTCATGAAGTATGTAATTAACTCAGAGACTAAAGAGAATCTATAAAAATATAATAATTAACTAAGAAAACAAATTATTATTTCTGAGAATTAAGTTTTCCTTAGATTAACACTGAAAGGACTTTAAACTATCAAATTTATTTCTAGTAATTTGAAATAAGAAATTATAAGCTGATGTGAAACATAATTTAAAGAAAATATTGGAGTATAAAGCATTTAAGATGGAAATAAAATTTATCAAGCAATCAATATAAGTATAAAAATTTTGAAATGTTATTTTTCATATTTTATAAACCAAACAAGTGTTAAATTTTAATCAATTTTCAGCACTTCCAGAACATTGCTAGTTGTTAGTTATTTGATTTAATACATTTAAATTGAAAATCTTAGAATGCAGCTTTATCAAAAAATTAAATAAGAAATCTTTAATCCCATCAAAAACATATAAATTACGGTTAATTGAATAAAAATTCATACAAAAAATATTAAATTCATTAAATGTCAGGGGGGGTCCCTTCAATGACATAAGTAAATAAAACCTTAACAATAAAAATTAGTTTCGAAATTAAAATTTCAGCGATAATCGTAACAATTATAGCATTACCTCACATTTTTCAGAAATATTTGCAGTTGAAAGTTACATTTTTTAACATAATTAAAAATACAAGTTGTTTAATTCAATTAAATATTCTTTCAAAACAAAGAAACTTCTTGGATAAGGCAAAATGTTTTCTATGTAAATAAACAAAGTCATACTAGCCGGATATCATTGTCGATACGACTTCCTCATGCCAACTTCTTATTGTTAATTTTACAATTTGGAAGAAACAAAATATCACTATTGATGACAAATAAACTTTCAAATGCTATTGTTGAATTCTTATTCCAATTCAACAGCTGATATATTTTTTATTTTATCAAAAATTAAAGAAGAAAAAGATTTTTATTTTCAGTTTAAGGTATAACCAAAGCCTTCATGTTCTAATCTTGATTACGTCATAGTAAAAAGTTTTGTTTCATTCACATCGATTTATCATATGTTTTGGTGAGCGATGGTTTTGTTGACTTTTTTGTTATTGAGTAAACAAATCCTATTATCGTAGTTCTCGTTTTTATTGGTTCTAGCTCATAATTATAATCAATGGATGAAAATATTAAATACTTTTTTTTAATGCGTCAACTTTAAAATGGCAGATTCAGAAGTTGTTAATGACAGGACTCCGTTGCTTGAAAGAAAAGGAAGCATTAGTAGTACTGATTCTTGTAATAAATTAGGAATCCGGACTTTAGAAAGTGATGATGCGACATTGACTGCAGTCTTATCTTCTGATTGTACTAGATATGGAATATCTAATACCTTTGATTTAAGTGACGATACAGGGTTCATGTCGCCGGTGAGCGAAAATATTCAAGATCTTGGCCAGGGGTCCGACATCGTTTGCATTTTTACTGTGGCCTTTGATACACGTGCCGGTAAAGTATTTATGTGAATATGTAACAAAACTTTCTTTCATAGGTAATAAAGGCGTATATTATTCGATTGTATTTATAAGCGTATTAAGACATGTTCCTCTTGTGCCATGTTTTAAAATAAAAATAATAAATTTATGTTACCATTTTTAGATACATATCGTATTTTGGATCATAAATTTATGTTTGCATTTTTGGGATATGAGCAGTAATTCATCTGTAATCTATTGTTAATTCGAAACCAGTATAAACATTCATATCTGATGTGATCGAAAGCGGAAGAACTATAAAACCGAAAACTGGTTCTAAACATTCAACTACCACTTAGGATATAATTGAAAATACTTTATATTTGTGATGTAAAAATTCATAATTTTATTTGTTTGAAATATTTTTAGCAGAACAAAATTATCTCATTACTTAGTGATAATTTTACTAAATCAACTTTGTTGTAAAAATTAATCTTACTTTAATAATTTTCTCAAATATTATCAGAGAAAATTTTTATTCCTGCCTTAGTTGCAGTGAGATTCTACATCAGAAAGTCAATTAGGATGAAACCTATTTTACATTAGAATGATCTCTTCAGAATGTTTAAATCTGAAAATCAGACTTTTTCGAATGTCAAAATTATTTAATAATATAGTGCTTGAATTATTTACTGTGAGAATAGAAAATTGAACTATGTTTGAAATTTTTTGTATACATTTTTATTAAGGTCATTTTTTTTCATGAATAGATAATATAATAATAGTTTAATTATAAAATAGGTAATATTATTGAATGGTACCTGCCTTGTGATTGTAATGTCGATGGTATTGAATTCAGAGCTATGGCAAGTGGTTCCCATCGGGTACAAACTGATTTCATGTAAGTATAAGCTGATTTAAAAAATTTTAATCATTTCTAATATAATATGCTAATAGTAATTGTAATCAATTGTGACTTATTGTAATTTTATTTCTATAACTTATCACATTTAATGTCCAAAAATATGATAGATTTAAAATAATAATGAAATATGCAGGCTTAATCCTAGTATAGATAATGCAATAGATTTGAAAAACATTAACAAAAGTTGTTTAGTGACATTTGGGAGTGTGATAAAGTTCACAATCTGTAGTTGTTGATATGATGTGATTCCTTGGACTTACTGTTTAAGCATTACAAATTTTTTATGGTATATTTACATATTTTGAGGTTAAAATTTTTATATTTTTGCTCATGCCAATTCTTGCCAGTTATTGTAAAAATGTCATTTCCTTATTGCCAACAGTTTAAATATAAGAATATAAAGCCTCATCTAGTCTTTGGCAACATATTTTAAATTGAGCTTAACATGTAACTTGTGCTAGAATTGTACAAAGAAATGAGATTGTTAACATTTTTTTATTTCTTTTATTTAAAAAATTTGAATTATCTTTCTGTTGACATATTCACTACCATTAAAATTTATATATTCATCCTTAGAAACCAAATATGTCTGCCATCTTTAAAAGTACACAAAAATAATTGAAACACAAATTTTAAGAACCATTTATTATAATATGAAATGAATACTTCACTAACACGCCTCCTCTTTTTCAATTGCCAGAGCTGCACTAAAATTTATCGTATAATGTATCATTGTCGATCGTCGTTCTAGACCATTGCCAGTATACAAGGCAGCACCATGCTGA
Organism: Latrodectus elegans; assembly: GCA_030067965.1. Classification (NCBI taxonomy): domain Eukaryota; kingdom Metazoa; phylum Arthropoda; class Arachnida; order Araneae; family Theridiidae; genus Latrodectus; species Latrodectus elegans. The sequence goes on from CM057812.1 coordinate 12,475,513, forward strand.
TTCTCTAGGGCATCAGTGGCAGTGAATGTATTACAAAATCTAAAATTATCCTATTGTATCATTTAAATATTGACTAAATATGATGTAAAGGAACAAGTTCAGTATCCCCATATATGATTTCTCGCCAAATCTGGCGCCCTTTGTTTACTTCGTAGTGTTGCCGATTTCAGCTTTTGTTTTTATTGTAGTGTTGCCGAATTCAGTTTTAGTTACTATTTTTTTTTTGTTGCCATATTCATTTTTCTTGTGTTTTACGTAAATTTTACATCAATTTAAATTTTATTTCGACTTTCATTGTTCTAGAACATTCTTTGTTCCACGTTTCTGTTGGAATTGGAAGGGATTTTCCCTCAGTTGGGCTTCGTTGTCACCAGCGTCTAATCATCATAAATTCTTTTTTTTTATAATTTCTTTTACATTATTTCATTTTATTTGGTTTATTTATTATATATATTTATTATCTTATTAATTTAATTTATTATCTTTTACATTTACATTTCTTAACATTCTTATACATTTCTTAAATTTTGCCTTGCAATGTATGTTTCATAAAGCTTGCATAGCTGCTAATGAAAATTGTTTTAATAAATTTGTTGAAATCGTTTCGGGAATTAATTGGGATGAGTACCAAATTTCGCAGAAGGTGTAATTATTTTATTCAAATTCTGAATGTATATGTTTTATTGTATTAGTGTTTTATCTTTATTTACTTTAAAAGTGTATATATTTAGAAAAATATTTTTTGAATTTTTTTTTTTTTTTTTTTTTTTTTTTTTTTTTTTTTTAAATTTTATAAATTAATTTATATTTTAAAATAATATTTTTGCATGCCTTTTTTTTTTTTTTTTTTTTTTTTTTTTTGCTTTTTTTAAATAATTTTATAAAGTGTAAATATTTAGAAAAATATTTTTTGCATGCCTTTTTTTAAAAAAAAAAAACTGAAATTTGACACTGGTGACAACGAAAAAAATGTCGAAATAAACATACCAATCGGCATATCAGTTAAACTTCATATCAAGTAAGTCCATCATTTATATTTATTTCCCTTTTTTAATTTTCTAAAATGCTTATTTTTCGATCGAACTTCAGGAAATTTCCCGTGTTAGCTTGGCACGCTTACTTTGGTGACGAAAAAAATTAGCCATTGTTCACCAATATATGGGGATACTGAACTAGTTCCGATGTAAGTTTTGAATATATATATATATTTTTGGATCTTGTATTAAGTAAAACTTTTTAATATTTGTTTAAATTTTACAGTTACTTTAAAAGAGGTCAGCTGTATGGTTTAGCTTGCTTTGAAAATATGCCTGTTGATAATGCATGTGAAAGGGGTGCCAGAATGAAATCTGTTGGTATATTAGCTGTTACCTATACCTCTTTGCATCACCACATGAATTTCTTAAGGAAGCAAGTTCGGTAAAAAAAATGCATCAAATAATTAGTAATAATTATTTACACAATTTTGTTATGAACTTTATGCACATTCTCTATATCTTGTAGATTGCTACTTGAAAATCCAGGGTCCTATTCAGAAATGGAAGCATATTATGAAAATCATAAAGCTTCCTTTCCTACTTTCAATGCATTTCAAGATTATTCAGATACTTATGCTTCTAAATTAAATAATCTTGTGCCTTTGATGAAGGTAACAATTATATTTATTATTTTGGAAGTAAAATGATATTTTTATTGTAAATGAAAAATTTATTATTCATAAAATGCCTTTTGAAATATTGCATATTCTTCACTAATTTATGTATAAAAGTATTAGTTTCACCATTAATTAAAATATAATAAAATGTTATAGTATTAGCTATAAAACTGATTAATCTAATTTTGTTGTGTATATGTATTGTGATGTGACTAAATGTTTTCCAATTTGTTATATTTCAGTCAGTTCTATCATGTTCACTTATATTTTTATCTATGTATAGTTAAAATCTCTTAATTTCTGGTAGTTAGCCTAAAAGCAAATAAATAAAAATCATTTTATTTGTTTTTATGTAATATATATATATATATATATATATATATATATATATATATATATATATATATATATATATATATATATATATATATATATGACCTATAGTTAAACCTGGAAAGTATGCATAATGTAAAAAATAATGCAGTTTTTTAAAAATGTGAGCTTTCAAAATTTATGCTTAATTTACAGCAGCTGTCATTTCATCTAAATCTGATGCTCTGTTTTGTTATTTAATTTTTTCTTTCCACATTTTGAGTTTCTTCCCCAGAATTAAAAATTTCTTCAACTTGATGTATTTTAATTTTAAAAAAATTGATCTTTATATTTTCATAATATTTGTTTTGTCTTGTTTATTTTGCAAATGAATTATTAATTAGATTAAATTATCTTGTAACGACATACTATATTGTAGATTATTTTGTGTAATATATCACAATATTCCATATTATGTAAATTTTTTACAAATTGGTAAATTGCTTTTGTAAAATTTGTTACATTTAAAAATTAATTGTAAAATGTAGATATTGTGTTAAACCATTTTTCCTTCTTCCTTTTTATGCATTCTTTTTTTGCTTTTTATGTACTAAATTTACTTATGTTATTAAATATATATTATAAAAGGCATCTAAACTGTCCATTTTTATTTATATCTATTTGGTATTTTTGTTTTAAAATAGAATTTTTACAAAGAAATTTTTTCTTATGTAAGCTTTCATATTTATTGCAACGTATGGTTAATCTCAAAAATTTCATTTTTTGTGTGGATGGTAAAGTGATTGTATTATAGGGCATCTCGTTTGGTAAGAAAATTAAAAAAAATTATATAGAAAAAATGCATCCTATCTAATACTTATAAAGTTCTATAATAAATTTAGGTATTTGTATAGGCATGATAACTTAATTAATAAAGGCCATTTATTAATCAATAAATCAAGTTTATTTATTTTTGTCAAAAAAAGTTATTACTATATAATAAATATTGATTGTCTAATTTATTTGTAAATAAACTAAGCCTTTAATTTTTTTTTTTCCTTAGTGATTGAAATTCATATTTTAAGTGAAGAAAAAATCTCTCTCATCTGTATTTTTTTCATTTATGTATGAAAGAATGGTCTTACATGATAGATTTTTGAATATCTCACAATTTCCTACAACCCAAAATATTAAAAGAAACAGAAACTCTCTAATTTATAAGTAATGTTTCTATCAATTTAGTGTTCATTACAAGTCTTCCCAGATTAAATTGGTTAAATATTGAAACAAAATGATGATTAAAGACGAAGGAACTATACAGGTTTGACAAAATTTTTTTGTTGTGTGCTTCACATTTATCTCACCAACCTAAATTGCATCACTACGCACAATATCCGCTCACTAAATACTGATCATGTTTAAACTTCAGCTTTATAAATGCGCTCTCTTTCAATTTCTATATATCAAACTTTCAAATATTTCATTATAATTACATACAATAGAAGAATTAAAATTCTAATAACTAGAAACAATTTTTTTATTAAAACTCAAATTTTATATACTGGGCAGTTATGTCCATCTTAAAAAAAATTTCAGTGTAGCGCTACCTACTTCAGTGACAACTGAGTAATGAAGCTAAATTTCAATGTTAACAAACTGCATTTCTCGTTAAAACTCAAATTTTAACTAAATGGGTGTGTGATGCCCACCTTAAAAAATTCACAATCTAATACTAACTTGGAAACATGCAATAAAACTTATTTAAGAATGTATTTACGTATGTAAACATATTTTTATAAAAACTAGAAATAACCACTTTAAGTGAAAGCTTAATGAAAAAAATAAAAAATTGAAATATTTTACAAATTCCAAACAATATGTGTTCAAAAGTTCCAAATAATTAACTTTATAAAAATTTGAAGTCCAATTACAGGAACATTAATGTAACAAATTCTTAAATTGTAAACAAATAAAATTACTCATTAAACTCATCCAGGGTTGCAATCATAACGTAAATCACATCTCGCAAACTCATTCTGAACAGTTATCCAGTTTGGTGCATTTTACCCACTGTACAGTTCTCTACTCTGAGGTGCTAACTGATTTTTATTCTAAATACTTTAGTAAATATTTTGTAAAAAAGGAAACCTTTTTCCTTGCCTAAAGAATCTATATTTCATATATACATGTTGAATGTCAAACATATATACATGTTGAATATCAATCTAAAACTCAATATATTCATTTTTGGGCTTGATAAAATATGCCAAGTATTATTTAAATATAAAAGTCTAAGATTTTTTACAAACTAATTACCAGTACTTGGGATGCATGCTTAATAAAGCACAAATTAGTATATGTGCTTTATTAAGTAATATAAATTATTTCAAACAAACAATAGTAATTTTTGAATATTAAAATATTTCTTCTGAATTTCCTTTTTTTATCCCCCAGATTACTCATCCTGCTGGTTGCTTCTCACAATTCTTGAATTTTTTTGGTGAAAGAATTTTTTCTCTTTGGAAATTAGCACTTTTAAAGAAACGTATAATATTCTTTTCCCCACCTCCTATTGGTGTTGTTTGTTATAGAGGTAAATCATTTGATTTACATTGCATTCTTTTTTGTTTCATTACATAAACATGTTTAAATAACGTTTATGTAGCTATTTTAATATTTATATAATTGCAACATTAAATCATCAGTAAAAAATGTTCTTAATATTTTTTTACCTGTCCAATATAGTCATTAATAATTTTAAATTGTATAGTATCTATGTATGTAAAAGTGTATTATAATATGTTTTAGATTTTTGTTTAGTCTAGTTGCTGTATGAAATATTACTATCAATAAAATACTATTTTTTATTGCAAGAATCTAGTCAACATTTTCGTATGTAATTCAATATTATAAAATTACACAAAAAATTTTATTTCAGTATTATAAAAAAAAATTATCAAATCGTTTTACTTAATTGGGTTATAATCGAATGAAAGAAAATATAAAAAAATTATTTGATGTGTATTTGATCAAAAATATTAACTGAATATTAAACAATAAAAAAAGGTAGGTCCTATATAGTTTTTGCTAATGTGTTAATAAATCAATTTTAATTTTTTATTTGAATTTTTAAAAGATTTTATTCTTATTTTAATCACGCATTATAAACATATTGAATTTTAAGTAGTAAATTTTCAATTACCTTGGCATATATTGTATTGTATAATATTCAGTTACTTTGCTTTAACAAAGTAAAATAAATTTTGTGTAATTTAAAACTCCAACTTTGTTTGATTTTATGTTGGAATAATAAATATTTTTTCTTAAATTGAATTTAATATAATAAGTTGAGAATATTTCCTCTCGTAACAAATTCAAAAAATGTTTTTCTTTTATTTATACAAGATTTTTAGTATTGAATATCCTAACACAACTTTCAATGAATGATAGGTATTTTGTTATCTTTTTGCACGTGTAAAATGAAGTACTGCTATAAATTTTATCTGGAATTTTAGATATCCATAAAAATCTTCATATCTGCTTAGATTTCATTAAGGTAGAATTGTTCAAAATTAAATTTATTGGGAATGAATATTTTATGAAGTTTATCGGTACCTTTTAGTGGTAAACTTTATTACTAGAAATTCAGCTAAAATTTTAGAATATTTAGAACACTTTTCTGTAAGCTAATTTCTCCAATATTTTGTTATATATATGTATGATATAGTGTGTAATATTTCATAGTTTTCACTATAAAATTTTTGAAAGTGTCTTCTAATTTTAGAGAAAAAATATAAAATTATTATAATTATGTTGCATTTTTATAAATTTACATATCTATGGAATACTTATATGGATTTTATTGTGCGAGCATGACAATTATTATACCTAAGTTAAGAACTATTTTGTCACTCTTTGTGAAATATTCTTTAATTGTAATCTAGAGTAAATTTTAATTTACGTAAATAGGCAGTATTGATTTATATATTTTATAGTTTTGATTTATAGAGAAAATATTATATATTATTTCTTATCAATTTTTAGTATTTTTTACCCTTTTATATTTGTTTATTAATTTTAATCTTTTAAAAATTAGTTGGGTTTTTTTTTTTTTTTTTTTTTTTTTTTTTTTTTTTTTTTTTTTTTTTTGATTTTTGCTGTATTTAGTACAAATTTATGTTTACTTAGAATTTCTTTAACATAAATAAATGTTTGGAGAGATTATATATATATTTATTCTTATTTAAAGCTGATCTTACATTTACAATTTTTACTGTGTATTTTCTTTTCCATTGTATTCAGAGTTTTATACTTTATGACAAATTTTAAATTTTCTTGCTGTTCTTAAATCTTCATTATTATATTCATATTCATTATTTGTTCTTAAAAAATATTCTTTTATATAACCTGAAGCTGTGAAAACATCATATTATATTAAAAAAAATAATTATTTAGTTATAAGATATAATTTAATGAATTGATATCTTCATTTTTGTATGATTTTTTTAATATGTATATATTATATATATGTATATATATATTTTAATATGTATATATATAATTTTGTATATATTTTCTCTAATCTATTAATTTTCAGTAAAAATTAGTTAGCCGTAGTGTACACAACGTTATTATAATTGACGACACTATTGAGAGAGTTTTCTTAACTTCTGTTTAGTAACGTTTTATTTTTAGTCATTTAATGTCAGTTTGATTTTATTTGTTTTATTGCTTTCTAAAATAAATAATACAGGGTTCGCACAACTCTTGCATCTCCTTAAAATTCAAAAAATCAATTTTAGGGCTCTAGAAATTCCTGGAATTTTGACTTGGCTCCTTAAAAACCTTGAATTACATCTGAAATTCTTACTTAACTTTATGCATTTTTTCTTCCAAAAATATTATTTTTTTTATTATTTTTAAATAATTCAATGAAATTGTTCAAAAACTGAATTGAGTATTGGCTCTTAATGTTACCATTAGACTAGATATTGATATTAGTGTTGTATTCTTAACTCTATAAGATCTACTTCAGTCACTATGATTTTTTGTAAAGCAGTTTTATAGTATTTAGATTTATGTGTGTAAAGTGAAATAATAACCAAAATAGATCATCTTGTTTTGCAATCAGATATACAATTTTAATTGTCTCTTTTTCTGATTGCTTTTGTTTTCTTTATTCTATAAAATTGACTGAATATTAATAGTTAAATATATTTTCTCTGTCTCCCTTGGTGGAAATTGCATGTAATTTCAATGAATCAGAATGAATTTTTTTATCCAAGAAAACAAAGTTAAAATAAATTATTTAATATGCCTTTTCGAAAGTGTCTTTTCACAGACCAGTGAACACTAAAAAAGGAATACAAAGATTAGCTTTTGCATGGTTCAGAAAAAACACATGCTCATCATCTGCTTTGCAAGAAAGACTTCTGTATTTCAAATATGGGTGAATCATCAATCGAATCCCAAATGAAAGGGGGGGGAATCTGCCAAGAAAATGTATGCATTTATAATATTTTTTCACTACTACTATTCTATTTAAAGAATGTGTACCCAAAGCATGTTCTGAAATTTTAGATTCATTTGGTTCTTCAAAGGAAGTTTTTTTCAAAAGACTGAAATTCTATGGGCCTTTAGAGTTTTAAACAGTGGATTCAATTTAGTTTTTGTAGCAATATAAATTGCATCTTTCAAAAATGTTTCCAGGCAGAGCTAGTACAAAGTTTTTCATTTGTGCTGATAAAAGTTTGCTTATTTAACAATTTTCAGAATTACAACTTATTAAAAGAAAAAGTTAAGAATGCCAGTAATTATGTGCTTCTCTGGGGTGAGAGCTTAAATAATTATCAGCAAAACTTTGTATATATAAATAACCAAGTAAGGGAAATATATATTGAATGATAAGGAAATAGAAAATCCTAGAATATGGATAGGAAATTGTATAATTTTAAAAGAATTTGAAAGTAAACATTTAGAAAAGAAAAATTTAGAATTTCTTTTATTAAATAATAATTTGGAAAAAATCATCCTGGAAACTTTATCTTATAGTTGTATTTGTTTTGAGTAAGTATATTAATATTTTAAAAGAGGATGTTATACACATCTTGAAATATACTAAATGAATTAATAGATAAATTAGTAAATAAATTATTGAAGATATTTGAATACTCTAAATTTAGCTTTTATTTTATACAATCTATAATCCAGATTTTTTTTTTTTTTTTTTTTTTTGCTACAGTTGTAAATTTATTGCAGACTGTTAAAGTAATATAATCAATTTAAATTTTAAAAAAATATTCTCATTAATTTTTACAGTTATTTGTTTCTATTATTCACAAATGTAATTGAAAAATGTTTCTTATGCATTCATAATTATATGCATATTTGCTTAAGAACTGTTTTTAAAATAAAGAAATGACATTAATGTTGATATACCTCCTGGAAATTTTTGATTTGACTCCTGGAATTTGATTTTTGGAAATCTGTATGAACCCTGATATTAATCATTTTTATTTGCATTACAATTTAGTGTACAAAGAAGATTTGTATAAAAGTATTTGTCCATACATGTATATATGTATTATCTACTAGAGTGCTTTATTTGCATTAAAAAATAAATTTTGGATTAAGTTTATTAAATTAAAGCAAAAAAATGCTGCATTTCATCTATTTATTCGTACTTTTTACTGTTTCAAATCTTCTATTTGTTTTTAACTCTAATTCTAAACTCAAACATGAATATATTTTCTATTGTGCCAAAATCATTTACAAAAAAATTAATGAAACAATATAAAATTTACTTTTCAAAATTCAAAAATTTAAGTAGTAACTTTTTTAAATATTTGTTTCTAATACTTTTGATAACATTCCTTAAAAAGTGTTACAAACTGTTAAAAAACAAAATTAGTTATTATATTTTTATAATTCCATTTCCCTCTTTTTAATAATTTAAATCTCAGTTTTCTAAATATTAAAAATGATCATTATTTATTTAAAATAATTAATGAACTAATTATATATATTAAAATAAAGAAGCTTAGAAAAATACTAATGGGAATTCTAATATGTACTAATGCATCTTTTATTGATGAAAGTTATATTTAAGGTTTACATACAAACACTTTATATTTTCCTTGTAGTGTATTGCACAATTTGTTTAACTGGTCATCGTCTCCCTGAGATTGGTATATGGTCAGCACAACCACTCTTTTATATAAATATAGCAGATATGGATAATTTAGGATCAGAAAAAGTATATGTTGCATGTAAGTAAATTCATATGTATTCATATAAGTACAACAAAATGGATTTTTATGCATCAATCTTAAACTATCTTATTCATATTCTTTAATGTTTTTCTTCAAGTTCCTAGTAATTCAAAACCCTTCGAATTTTTTTTAAATCTGCATCTGTTATTTTCAAAAATTTCAGCTCTCAATTTTTTATGCTATTTAAAAGAAGTTGACAAATTCTAAAAATGATCTATATATAACAAGCTTAAGTAGACAACCTTTTAGAAAATTGTGAAATAGTTTTATTAGTTTTAAAGCTTAATATCTGATTGTATTATTGTACTCTGCAACTTACCAAGATTCTAATAAAATACACATTCAAAATTGTAATATTTATGAAGGAATAATGATATCTTATATTTTTGAGATTTATCCAAATATCATTTAATTAAAAACCTACTAAACCTGTATTTTTTTAAAAAAAGTGTGTTAAGAAAAATGTGTTAAAAAAATTTTTCCGAAGCCAAAATAAATTGCTTGCTAAATTTTTTTTAATAGCTATATTACACTGTGTTATATATCACTTTATATTAGTTTCATAAAGAATTATATGATAAAATTTATCTTTAAATTTTTGTTATTATGAAAATATTTGTTATAAAGATATTTTGTATTAGATGCAAATTATTTTATCAGAGTTGATTGTACATAAAAATAAAAAAAGCAGAACTCATCTGATAGTTTTTTACTGTTAAAAAAGATTAGCTAATTATTAGAAAAATGATATTTTGATCCATGCTTAAAACATTGTGCTTAAACATATCATTTATATATAACAAAATTAGCAGGTGTTTGTAATTTCTTTTCAAAAAATGTTTTATCTTTGTTTTGAATAATTATTTATATTTTTTATGAGATTAGGAAGACCAAACTAATATATAAAAAATGAGAAAAATTATAGTTATAAAAAAACACTGAGCAATAATCTATATTAGCATCTTGTGTAAATGCAAATTTGTTGTAATAATGCTTGGTGATGGTGAAGTTAAAAATTTAGTTTACAAGTGTCAGTTATAAAGGCTGTTTATATTAAAATACAATTATACATTATTTTGCTAAGATGCATATTTTTATTTTATATTGATATAATAGATTTGTGCTAAAATTGATTTTACCAATTTCAGCATGAATGTTAGGTCATACTAGAAATAAAATATATCATTTTGAATTAGAACTTATTAAAATGTATGGAATTTAATCTAAAACTAGTAATATTTTCAAATTCATTATGTAAAAAGTAGGAAAATAGCAAGTAAGAATCAACAAAGATTTATTAAAAATTCTTTAAAGTGTCATTTAAAATTAGTATAATTTGAAGATTACAATTTTCAAAAATATGTGACATAAATTTATTTATAAAAATACAAATAAATTTTACTTTTCCATTTAATTATAGAAACAATTATATATATCAAATATGCTTCATTTTAGTGCAAATTATTTTCGGTAATTAATTCCTTAACTATTAATATATTCCAAGAGTGTTTTTATTGAACACATTACTAATATTTTAGCAGACATATCCAAATGCTATTTTTACACAAATGTGTATTAAAGTAATGTTATAACTTTAATAACAAATATCCATAAAAAGATCCCTTCCTTCCACAGTGGCACATTGCCTTGGCTTTCTCAAGTATTTTTCTTCCAGTTCTCTCATAATTTGGCCTTGTCTTTCTAATTGATCAGTCTTAAAGTAGTGAGATCCAAAGTGGGAATAAAGATTTTATATTGCATTGATAAATTTATATTTCTTATTTCTTTACCACTACAGTTTTTCATGATTGTAAAGAAGTAAAAGATATTTTGCTATACAGATTGTTATTATGGATCAAAAGTATATTTTCATTAAAATTTTTCTATACATGTTCCATTTTTAGAACTCTTACTTTGAAACTATGTAACAATAATTGAAAGCAAGTTCAGGCTTAAGTGTACACTATCTATCATTCAGTATAAAACAATTGCTTACAAAATTAATTTCAAAGTTTAAGAAACATATAAATAGACTTACAAACATTTAAAGCTTTTCCTCAAAATTATTTATTCTCTCAATCTTATGTTTCATGCTCATATACATAGAATAAAAAGTATCACCATCATTAAAAATGGAAATTCTTTCATTATATATATGTGTGTATGTTATGTAATAAGCCGTTAATATATAATTAATAAAACATTAAAAGAATTTATTCAGAAAATTATAACTTTTTAAACACAGTGCCTAAATACTTGGTGGTTTATATATTTTTTTCTCATTGTTTGACTACTACAATCTTGAATTTTTAAATATAACTGCAATGATTTCCATTTATCAGAGCTATTTCATTTGATAGTTGCATATTTCAATTCCTTATGAAATATATTGTAAAAACGTATATACTATGAAAGGGTTAAGAATAAATGAATATTAAATCAGGTTGAAGATCAAAAATAGTAGTAGATGAAGTAATAGAAAAAAGTTTAAAATATTGCTTTTATTGGTAGATAAGAATATACTTGCAAACACTTTACATTGCAGAAATTATTATAAAAATGTTTATCTTACTTTAGACTTTTATATAAAAATTAAAAATATAGTTTTTTTAAGTAAGTACAATTAGAAATATTTCTGCAAAATCAAAACTTAATGCAGTCTTCCATTCACAGCAGCATAAATAAGGGTTATTAAGCTTGCAAGTAATGCTTGAATAGAATTATAGTTCCTTGCATACACTCTTAATGCATTATTCATAAACATATATATTTTTTATTTATTTTATTGAAATAAATGGTTATCAATTTTAAGTTGTTTTATATTTTTAATTTTTTTTTCTTAGGTACAACTGAGAAAATTTTTCAGTCAAAAACAAATCTTTATGATTTATACGTAGATAATCAAAATTTCATTAGTGATATTCCAATTATTCAAAAGATATTAAATACAAGCCATTCTGATAGAAGAAAATTTGAACAACTCAGCAAATTTCAGTGAGTATTTTTGATGAATAAATTTGTTTCAGGAATTCTTTTTGTGTAACTTTATTTACCATTTTAATTAATTGGAGGGAAAAGATATAAAAAATAAAACTGACAGTATTTAGATTTTAGTTTATCCATTGTCATTAAAAGAATTCATTATTGCAAGTAAGAAATTATTCAAATTAATTTAATTTTTAAATCATCATTATCATATTGACTGCTAAGTGTTTACTTATGTACTTTTATTCATTATATTTTGAAATTAAAAATATGTTTTTCATTTGCTGTTTGTTTACAGCATCAAAATATATGATCTGTTTCATTTAAGATTAATTCCTTGTTCCCATATTTAAATAGTAGGCACATTTAAAAATGAACTTTTTTAAAATTTAACAAAATAGTTCATTGAGTACTATTTCTTACTCTGTATTTGAAAATCAAAATACAATTAGAAAAAATAAGCTTGCTAAAAATATTTATTATTATAGTGTAATAAATTTATTGAATGTATGTTAATAATTAAAAAACATTCTTCAAATTTCTTTATACTATGAGTTTTTACATTACTTACTATGAAACATGCTTAATATATTTTCTTACTAGTTTCTTTTACTATGTAAATTTTAACTAAACATTAATTATATAATAATTAAAGGATTTTTATGTTTGCCCATTAAAGAGATTTTTTAATTAAGAGATTCTTATTTCAAGTTTCAAAACTATGACTATGTATAATGAGAAGTGAATAAGTATAATGAGAAAGGTCAAATAGATTTGCTATGGACTTCTATATGAGTAATCTTATAACAATTTTGCACAAACTAATATGGAAGTGCATTTTAATTCTCCTTGAAACAGCTTAATTTGTGTATTTATAAATTCAGTATGTATAAATGTATTCTGCCTTCATTAGGTCAAGTTATATCATTGTTCAAACATCAACCATTATCATTATTTAAAATGCTTAAAATTATAAATTTTTATTGATTCAATACAAATATATTAAATTATTATATACATAAATTTAATTTCTTTTATTTATATTTTTAGATGATTTATATAAAGTGCATATTTAAAATAAAAATACCTAAAATTTTAGTATATTTTTAATAAATGTAAATGATTTTCTTTGAAAAAGTTTTTTTTTTTTTACTCTAAATTTACATGTGTGAACTACTGAAAAAATACATATTTTAAATTAATGATAACAAATATTTATTATTTTGTGGTACAAAAAAAACACTTATTCATTATTCTAGGTCTCAGAGTAATGGTTATCAAAATGGTCAAATTAATAGTGATGAAAGTGAACTCTGGTTTACAAGGTAAATTTCTGATTTTTATATTAATTTTTAATTACTGTTTAACATTACATTGAAAAATCTCTTGAATTATTATTACTCTTATTGAAATTTAAAATTTAATGTATTAATTCTATCTTTGCTATGTGTATACTAAATTATTATATTAATTTTGGAAATATATTAGCCTACATATATATGTAAACTGCAAATTTTCTCAGTAATGGACAATTCTTATATCGTGGACTATTTTATATTGAGGATTGTTCATTCACATCATCATTAACTAGACATTGTAATGCTTAAATAAAAATAAAATGTTAAAGAACTTTTTCTGTATAAGTTGTTTTAGTATAAAACTATTAAGAAAGTTTATGTAGAAAATTAATTCACGTTCAAATGTATTTATAATGATGAACTAAAATTCAGATCATAAGACATTGCTAGTAGCAACATCACAAAAGGCAATTGTATATTAAATGAAAAAGAATTTTGTATTTAGTATTTTAACTTTGTAAGCAAATTTGCAAGAAGATTAATTTCACCCAGCAATTTTAACTTATCTTTAACAAATTTTGATATCAAATTTAATCTTTTTAGGATTGTTAATGTAAATTGTGACTGATTAAGTGTTATGAATCAATGAATTTTGTATTGTATATAATCCATTTGAAATGTTTAAATAAGCATTTGTATCCCTTAAGAGGGAATTTAATTATCTCTTTTATGGAAATTGTATGGAAATTTATTTTTGTCTGTGTGTTTTACATGATACAGGCTGTCCTTATGGACATGAATGTTTGTAATAATTTGAAATCCACTTTAAACTGTTGATCCCAGTCAAATTAGCCTTCATGAGCAAAAAGTGGCAAACCAAAGGGACTTGTAACAGTATTATTTTATCAGGAAAAATGGCAACAAATATTTTGTTGTCATCAGATGCCAGTAATAATTTAAAAAAAAAAAAAAAAAAAAAAAAAACAATCTTTAGCTACCATGAATAAGCTGCTAAAATATGGAGCTCTCTAATTTAATGTTTATTGTTGTGTCCTCTTTTTTTTTTCCGTGTTTTATAACTGTTTTTGTGAATGTTTAAGTTGTTTTAAGGAATATTTGTTGTGAATGAATTCCAAAGCATTTCATTTTATTCCAATTCCTAAAATGGTTATACAATAAGTTTATTAAGATATAAATGTTAAAATGTAACCATGCTCTGCTTATTTAATTTTAAATTTATATAATCTAGTATTATTTACTACTGCTAGTATACGTGAATGAAACTTTTATTTCTTTACTGAGCAAATTTTGTTTTTCTCCAAATAATACTGATGATAGGCAACCACCTGCTCTCTAACTATGAAATTTATAACTCAAGTGATAAAGTAAATGATCTTTCTAACCATGTTAGAGACTATCATATCAGAAAAATCAATGTATGATAAATGTTTCTAAAATCTGAATGACATTGTGATGGTGTTATATGTTTTGTAGAGGTGACCTTGTATTGGTGTGTATTAAACAGCTATACCAATACTCATGATATAATATTGACATACTGTGTTATAAATGTTGATGTTGTTAGATGTTCTATGTCAAGAGTTTAACATGTTAAAGTACAATCACACTGCTGATAATATAATATTATGTCAAAAGTAAAGCAATATTAATTATAAAAAATAATATATATATTGAAAAGAAAGGCACTATGACTGAAATGTTACTGTAAGACTAAGAACAAGAAATACATCCAAAACAGAAGGGACGATCTAGCAGCTGAAGATTTTAGCCCTCTATCCATCAATTCAACAGGTCATGAGTTTGAATCCCACTTCAGACTTGAATGCTTACAGTGACTCAGGATCCACCTTAAACAGAGGGACTTTGACTAATTAACTCTCATGTGTGAAAAAGGATTATTTTATGACATGCAAACCAAACCAAAATAAGAGCAAAGAGCTTTCAAATATAATTGGATTTTTACATGACTCTTTCCTGTCTTCCTATTGCTGCTTCTATTAAAATATTACTAGCTAAGTTCTAAAAAGAAATTTTTAGTAATCCAGATTTTGCTGTGAGCAATAACCAATAACTGGTCGCATAAGAGAGTGGCGTGGCAATTGCTCTGAAAGATAATTGGCTGATGAGATCATGGTAACCCACTTTATTAGGGCTTTCATTTTTTTATTGGAATGTATTAAATTCGAATACCCTATCAAAGATGGACCATAGTTGCAATGTTCTTCATGCAAAATGAAATCTCTTGGGGTGGTAGGCCAAGTATCAGATCACATCTGCTTGGTCCCTGCTTCTAAATTATGAAGACCCACTTTCAGGGCTACAATGGTGTATCCACAGAATGCTCTACTATGTAAAGTGCCATCACTTTTACTCCTTGTAATGCTGAAAAATGAAGTTCTAGTACAACAACATAACTGGATGATAAAAAATTAGAGAATTTAGAATGCAAGAAAAAAGAAATAAGTTTTGCTGAAACTTCTTCAAAGTTTAATAGGTGTTTTATTTACCAAGAATTCCGAAGTGTTATGTTCAATAAAATAGCATTTCACTTTGAATTTTAATTTTATTGAAAGAAAAAAATATGTATAACAAACAAATTTATTATCTAACTTCACACAAAGATTTATACATGTAAATAATTTTTAAAAGAAAATAAGGAGAACATTTTACATAAAAGTTTTTAATATTGTTAATTTTCTTGTTTAGCTTTATAATGATTATTTGGTTACATTCATTGGGAAATAAAAACATAATGTTATTAGTTAATTACAGACAATTTCTTAAGAAATTATTGCAATAAAATCATGTTCAAAAATATATTAACTATTACAAAAAAGAAAAACCATAAAAGACATCACCTTTTCTGTCAATCTATAGGACATTTTTGGTAAACAGAAGATATACAAGTAAAGATGATTCTTTACTTCAATAGAGAAAAATACAGTTATTCAAAATTAGAAAAAGAATACCTAACAAAATAAGCATTACACATGAAAATATTTTCTAAAATTTTCAAGAGCTTAATCATCAACCCTCATTGTCTCAGCAGCAGAAAAAAGTGTTGGTATATCACACTTCTATTTATGTCTATTTATTCAATAAGAATAAGGTGCTTCAATAGCAAACAATAAAATTAGCCTCTTTTGCATTTAATTTAGATCATGACCTGGTTATTTAATATTCTAGAATCTTCCATCAGGTAAGAAAGATTAATGCAAGCCTTTATGGTTTTAACTTTTTTAAATAAAAAGTATATATATATATATATATATATATATGAGGGTCAATTTGAAATTTTTGAGATACAACTAGATTTTTAAAGTTATACTTACAAAATTTTAGGTGTGTTCAGAGTAGTCTCTTCCAGCATCAATGTACTTTTGTAGACAAATTTTCCACAAATTAAAGCCGAGCTGGTAGTTGAATGGTTAGCGCTCTTGCCTTCGGTTCAACAGTTCGTGGGTTCGAATCCCACCTTCGGCATGGATGTTTGTAGTGGTTCGGAGTCCACTTTAAGCCGTAGGTCCCAGTCTAATTAGCCCTCGTGTGCATAAAATGACAGTTGAGCGACAAACAAAATAACAACAACAATCCACAGATTAAATGCCTCTAGCCATTCATTTCTTGGAATAGATGAAAAAAATTCATTTATAGCCACATCAATCTTTTCTTCTGAATGAAAACGACGTCCATGTAAGTTCCTTTTTAGATAAAAGAGTAACCAAACATCACATATATCTAGATCAAGTGAAAACGGCATATGTTCGATCACTTTAATTTGTTTTTGTTTAAGAAACTCAACTGTTAATCGGGTTATATATGAAGATGCATTGTCATTGTGAAGCATTAGTCCCCTAACATTCAGCTCTTGTAAAATTTCTAGAAGTAATTTTGTGATATACCAATTTACTGTTACTGTCTTCTGTTCTTCCAACTTGATGGCTTTGAGCAATCCTGTACTTCTGAAGAAACGGCATACATCACTTTTTTTCATGGCGCATTGTTTTTTCACCATTGTCGGCGTGGGATCATCTTCAAAGACCCATACTTTGCTTCCTTGACGAGTTGGAACATCAAAAAATGCTATGTATGTTTTATCACCTGTTTCAATTTTAGAAATGATGCAGTGGCCACCATCATTTAGCAATTTAAAAGTTTCTTTACCGATTCTGACACGCTCCTCTTTTTTGGTGCTCAGCTAGATTATGGAGAACCCAACGGCAAACTACTTTTTTCATATGTAATTCTTCATGTATGATTTTGTGTATAGCTGCGGATCCAATGTTAAGTTCCTTCTGTATCATTTGATAGGTACAGCGATTATCATTCATTAACATTTTTCGGATAGCATACACATTATCCGGGATTACTGCTGACAGCGGCCTTTTTGTGTGTTCTTCATCCTGAAGAAAATTGCGATGTCTTCTAAATTCTCTAAACCATCTGAATACAGTAGCACAAGCTTTATATTTATCACCAAATCCTAATTGCAACCGTTCAACGCATTCATCTTGATTTAATCCTGCTTTAAAATCGTAGAAAATCATAGTGCGAAAATGTTCTTGCATCAACTCCATTTTCTCTTCTGCTTAAAATGTATTCTAAGCTAAACAAGTGGAAGTAAGTCAGTAAAAAATCGTCTTCTGTGTTAAAATACTTTTTATTTTGTAAATTCTTGTCTGCGGGTATCTCAAAAATTCCAGAGTAACCTTCATATATATTTATATATATATTTTACAATCTATAAATTTTTTTTCTTTGAGTGTAATATACTTTTATAATATTTTTTACTTTGAATTCTTAAGTACTATAATTCTATTAGTTTCGTGATATTTTTGCTTGGTTATTATAGTTTCAAGAATTGTATAATTGTAATTGTCAGAATTAAATTATGAATTTTTGGTTTGAAATAAATAGTTGTTATAATACATAAAATGAAAATTGTAAAGTCTTAACTTTTATAACTACATTGAGAAATTTACATAGTATTATTTATTTTTTTATTGAAAATTAAATATTTAAGTAATAAGTATTTCGTTATTAAACTTACACAAAGCTCTTACTTCTATGATATGGGCAATAAAACATTAAATGTATGTTTTATTTAAAATAAGGTATTTTTCATATAGTAAAAGAGAAAATTTGCATAAAATAAACTTCTTTAGTTTTTATTTTTATGTAAAATGTTGAAATTTGATTAATAGATTTGTTATTTAAATTTTCTAATAAAAGATGACTTATATTACCCACTTTATTATGTTTTTTATTTTATCTCATTTTTCATGTTAAAATTGGTTCATGTAAACTAACATGTCTCATTCTTTAATAAAACTTAAAAATATTGTGCAAGTTATATAAAAAATTTCTTGGAATTTGATTTTATTATTACTCATGAATTATTAAATATTAAATTGATGCTTTTGTGTCTAGGGAACTTTAATAAATTCTCATCTTTATGATTCGGTCATGAAATTTTTTTATATGTGTACAAAAATTTTTGAAATCTTAAATAAATAATATTAATAATTAGTATATGATTTGAATTGTTTTAACTTAAATGTGGAATACTATTTTATAATGTAATTTAAGTATGTTTGTAAGTAAAAATTATACATTTATACCTTACTGTTGGTTTTGTAGCAGTTGATGAAAAAAGTAGACAGATAATGTATTTGATTTGGTACTATGCTAGTTATTTCCTTAGTACATCTAATGCACAAAAAATTGACAATTATTATTTTGAAAAAATTAATAGTCAGTATTATTGCAGATATTTCATGACATTAAATGAGCGATTATTTGGTGCTCTTTTAAGAGTTTCAAAATCTGAAGATAAACAGTGGACTCTACAGCATATGCAAGAGGTTGATTTAGATCCTGTAAATGATCGAACTTTTATTATGGAATTGGCTGACACATATGGTATAGATATTGTGCCTGCTGCTGATGCTTTATGCTGTTCTCCTTAAAGCTTAAAAATATTGCTTGTATTTGGAATAATGATTTTGCCATTATAAGCTTAAATATAGTAAATTCCAATATCTTAAATATTTTTTTTAAAAACTAATGGCTAGTAAATTTTCTACAATATAAGAAAAGATAAGCTTTATCATCAGATATCTTTTCATGTAAAATATTTAAGTTAAGCTCAAATTAAATGGAAAAAGATTTAAGCAAATTATTTAGAGTGTTATTTATTACAGTGGATTTATAATTATTAATAATTGAATTATTATGTGATTAATATTCTAAAAAATTAACATATTAACTTGTTAATGATTGTTAATTAGTTTTAGTATGTCTTTATTGTAATGCTTGTTGTAGCAAAAAGATAAAAATAGTTATTTAATGATAAAAATTTTTAATTTTTAAATCATAATTTTTGTATGTATTATTTGCATAGAGTTGTTTGTCTCTCACACAAATTTAACATGAAATTAATAATTTGCTCATGAGAATCTGTTAAAGTGAATCTCTATTTTGGGTATACTTAGATGTAACGTATATTTTATTTATGCAGATTTAGTGAAGAAAAGATTTTTATTTACACAATTTTTTTAAAAAACAGTTTTGTTACAAGCTGAAATTATTTATATTACATAAAATATGGTTTTTTAACTATCCCAACCAATAAAATAAATCAAAATTATTTTGATTCTTGAAATGTTATTTAAAAATATATATAATCAATTTTATCCTTAAGCGGTAAATGTATTTATCACATATTATTTTTAAATTTTCTTTCCCATAACTAAATCTAATTTTTTGGTTATATTGTCCAATTTTTATTGTTCTATTTTAAGTTTCAAATAAAATGAAGATATTTATTACCATCCCTAAAAATTGCAGGTTGGCATAAAGATTTATTTTCTCCTGAATAACCTTTAATAGATACATCTACTCAGTACTTTCAATCGTACAATACTAATTGTTTTAAAAAATTACCAAGGAAACAAGAAAAGTTCAATATTTGGGAAATAGAAACATTACATCCTGCAAAATGGGAAAGCTAAATTTTTTTAGAAAAATTGCCAACACTTTTATTTTAGAGGAAATGTTTATGTTTAGAAATAGCATTGTAGACATAAGGAGTTATTTACAAATTGCTTATTGTTTCGATGATTTATAAAATTTGTAATTTTTTTTCAATTATTGCTGTTAATGAAAGCATCTTGCATTTTTTTTCCAGATTATTTATAAATTGATTACATATAAGATTTAGATTCCATTAGATCATGACACATTCCTGCATTAAAAGATTTAGCATATTTGTTTGTGATTATCTCAAAATGAAAGTTCTATACCCTATTTTATTCAGTTTATGGAATTTATATGAAAATTACAAGTCATTTAAACAAATTGTAAATTTTTATGATTCTTATTCATTTGCTTTTATATAAAAGTCAGTTGAAAACATTTTAAAGGAAATTTCAAAATGAATATCTTAATCATGCTTACTTCATTTTGTTAAATTTCTATTAACTTTATCTGAGGCAAAATTTAATTCTTTCACTAAAGTGATACAAGTTAAAAACTTAAACACGGCAGAAAGTTTGATCTTCAATAATGTAATTTGGCTTATTAAAGCATTTCCTTGTTTATTTTATTATGTAAAATTTCACAAAATAATTTTTTAAAGATAAAATAATAATTGACTAAGAACTGTTTTCAATTATAGTTTCTATGGTAAATAATTAAAAATATTATGATGATTCATTTAAATTTATTTCTAAATTTTATGCATAAATACAAATTCTAATATAGTTGATTAATTAATCATATTGATAATACACACATTAACTTCCACTAAAAAATTAATATAAAGTCTATATATATATATATATATATATATATATATATATATATATATATATATATATATATATATATATATATATATGTATGTATATGTACATGTGATTTTTTTTTCTTTCTTAATTAAATTACTTTATTAAGATAAAATTTCGTATGCATTTACAATGAAGCATTGTTTCTATATTTTTAAAGAAAAATTTTTTAAAAAAAAATACCATTTTTACAAGGCAGTTTAGACTGTCGTTAATCAACTAAATCCATTTAAAAATAATGTTTTGTTATGTTATTAAGATGTATCTATATTAAAAGTATTCTTGTATTAAAGAACTGCAGCAAAAAATGGTCTGAAACAGAAAGCACTTTTAAAATGTCTTTAAATAAAATTTAAATTTATGGTAGCAATTTTTAACTTTCTTATTTTTTGAAAGGAAGTTTTAAAAAAATGCTTGTGAAATTTGAATTTTAGAAGATATTTATTTTCTGGAAAATTTGAAATGAAATCAATGTGTAAGGAAGGATTCATATTGATAATATATAGGAAAATGATAATTTAAATAAAGTTTTCAGAAAAACAAATTCCAACATTAAATAATTATGATTAAATCAGGAACATGCTGAAACGATATATAAATGTTACTTCATTGTATATAAATGTTTGCGTACACATAATAGATATATTTATTATGTTTATTATTTATAAAATGGTCATATTTTATGTATGTTTTTATGGTGCATTTATATTAACTGATTTGAAATATTATTATTTTAAGGCTGCTTTTTTGTATTTAAAGTAATATTATGTTTATGTACATTTCCAAGTTTATAACAAAATACTGCTTTACTTAAATTTGAAGAGAGATTGCTTATATAAACTTAATTATATATTGTTATTGTGAAAATGATTATTTATTTAAAATTTTATGCAATTACATTTAGTTAATGTAAATTTATTTTGAAATTAAAAAATTTTAATTAATTGTAAATATTATTAAATTTTCCATTTTTTAAAGTAAGCAGCTTTTTTAAAAATACTTCTTTTTATATTTTAATCTATAGTTTAATATATGTTATGCTTCTATGATTGTATTCAAAAATGATTATTTTGTTCATTTCTGTATTAAGTAATTCTGTATAACATACAAGAGCTTTTTAGTGTAATTGGTTTTGAACTTTAAAGATTTTATTTTTCTATGAATTTTTCAATTTTAGATGTGTTAAATAGCTGTTTATATTTTGCCTTTAAAATTGTATCACTCATTTTCAAATACTTAGCATGTATGTTCTCATTTTTATTAGTGAAAGGATTTCATATTTTGTTTTTATCTTACTTAACCTTGTGAATATTCTATATGTGCATATTATTGTAATGCAGATACAATACTTCTTTCTGGGTTAATATGGTATTGCAATTTTGTATTACTGAATTACGTCGAACCATAAAATCAAAATTCGCATCAATTAAAAAGTCAAATATACTATAGTTTTTAAATGTCATATTTTATTTCATCCAAGCATGTTACATTCCTATGTTCTAGTCATATTTCCGAATGTATTATAAAGTATTCAAATATTTCTTATTTAATTCATTGATTCTCAAATTACTGTTGCCTCAAAATATACAAACCTTTTTTCTGTATGAAAAAAAATTTTTTAATTTTATTAATTATTAAATGAAAAGAGGAATATATTGTCATGTATATATTTGATTTGAATATGTTCAATCATAATAATTTTTGATTTTAATTTGATTCAGATTATTTAAATTTTATTAAATAGCAATTATTTTAACTCTCTTCTGTTTAATTGATTGATGTATTGATCATTGATTGATAGTCGATCATTTAATGATTTGATTGATGTAAAAAATACATCTAAAACATATAAATTAACAGATTTGAGAATCATTGAATGTAATTTTTATATAACCATTATGTAATTACTATTTTTTTATACCAATTTTAATTTACTTGAGTATATTTTTTGTCTGTTTAATAGTGATATCAAATGTATTTTTTGAAAGAATTATAAAAATTGTTTACAACTTATAAGTTTAATAAAATTGTTTTTCTTTTTTTTTACTTGAATTCTTTTTGATTTTTGGTTTTATAATTCATTATAAGAATAATGCTCTCTCTCACACACACAGTAATCACTATATATGCCTTTATTAAGAGGAAATGTTTCAAGATTGTATTATAAACTATAGAAATATATTAGCTATCAAGAAAAAATATTTGTTAGTAAAAATTTTCAATGTTGCTTTTAAAAAATTAAGGATATATATATATTTACAGTCCATCTTACTGCATTCAATTGAAAAGATTTGCATTTCCTTATTCCTTTCCTCTGTTCTGAGTGCTACATTATTTATTCTTAATTAAGTATAATTTTGCATTCAATAATTTTGACCTTAATTTTATTTCATGTACAAGCTATGCACAGACATGTATAAATAAAACTAGACACCAATGGAAATTAACTTTGTAAAAACAGTGTTATATGAAGCATTTAATTATTAATATTTGAGATGCATTAATAAAAAAAATCTCACTATAAATCCTTTCTTTTTCTTGGTGTAATATATTAATATCTGCAAAATATAATTCAGTATCATTTGATTTACAGTCACATATAAAATTTTTTTTCTCAGAAAAATGATTAATAATTTCTTCTGAATATAAATTAAAAACTTGATGTCATGTTAAACGAGTTTAGTTTTATTTTGGATGAGTTGTATTTGTATTCTTGTAAAGACCTTAATTTGTTAATACATTGTGTTAAGAGCTTAATATTACTGTAATAATTAAACGATATTTATAAATATCAAGATTTTTCCTTTCTGATGCTTGAATAACCTTCATAGCCATTATTGAATGAAAATAATTTTGATTAAACTTTTCTGAACAAATATGCATAAAATAATTTAATCTCTTTCATTAAATATAAGCAGATATTTTTCGCAGAGTGTACAGGAAATGAAAATATTGAAATTTGTATTTATGATTTTGCTTTTTTATTGTGCATATACATGTATATATATTTATAACCATACAAATCATACTTTTTCAAATATTTTTTTAAAAAATCATCCATATTAATTGTATATTAGATTTAAATTGAGAATTTTGTGTTCATTAAGCTGTTAAATACTTAAACAACAGAAAAACAAGTATAAGTTGGGCATTTATAGATTGTGATGTCTTTTAGACTTTAATTTAAATGTACATGCAATATACTTTATACTTGAAAATTTTCAAACATAAAATGTGCAGTGTGAGTACACTAAATTATTATCTATCTTTAATTTTCCATTTTTATTCACCTTTATATTTTAAATTTTTGAGCATTTGTGCGTAGTTAGAGGTTATTAAAGTATCCTTCAAAACTTTCCATAAAAAGAAATTAATGACCATTAAATAAATCAAGCTACATTATTTGAATTCCAGAATGATAGGAAGCGAAAGTCAGGATTTTGTTTAATTCCCAAAGAGTGGATAATAGGAAGAGTAGAAATTACTAAGTGTCGTTTGCAACATAGTTAAATAAAATGTCTGTGATCGTAATGTCCATTAATTACTGACGATTATGAAATTAAACATTCTTATCACACACATGTATCTTTAATAGTAAATATTTTTAGATAAGCATCTTCGAAAATACAGTAGCCGCTCGTTTTGACAAACTAGTGGCTAGTTCCTACCTTGACACCATAGACATAATAATAATAACTCCCATTAACGAGAGAGAGAGAGAACTAAAATTTTTAATTATATCTCTTTTGTTAACTTTCGTTTTACACAATCTTTTCCGTTTTTTTTTTTTTTTTTTTTTTTTTATGTATATATATATATGTAACGGCTAAGAAGTCGATTCATTCTTGATTAACGAAGTGATACGTACAAGTATACTAGACATTATGGAAATAATAATCATAGACTCGTGTGTTGTATCAGACTGCGATGGGAAATAATTATGTTGCTGAATTTAACTTCAATGTTTTACGTAAGGGCAAAGAAAACGGGGAATACTCAAAAAAATTTGTTGTTCTGTTGTTGATTTCAATTTATTTAAACAAATCAACAAAACATAAAATTTATGAATTATTTATTTGTCAAGTGTATTTATATGTAAGTATAATTATATGCTTGTCAAGAGTTTGAGCTGATTTCTTTGAGGATATTTCGCAGTTAAAGAAACAAACGTGTTTATCAGTTCAAATATTTAAAAAAAAAAAAAAAAAAAATTTTAAAAGAAGATCAAAAATATTAAAAACAAAAATTGACAAAAAATATATAATTCCAAAGAACAGTTTTAAAAACTTGTGGCAAAATCTATAAAAGTGTCTATAAATACGAATCTTATTTTGCATACATTTCTTAAATATTGTGCACTCTAAATAATTCTTTCTAATAGTATTTTATTCATAAAAAAAATGTCGTTTGTTTTTTTTTTTTTTTTTTTTTTTTTACGAACTTTTACCACTCCCTATGAGTTCGTAGAAAATAGCGTCTACTGTAGTTCATTTATCATCAACAAAAGGAATCATTTTAGGCGAATTCTTTAGACAGTATTTTATATAAAAAAAAATAAATAAATAAAAGTTGAATTACTTGTGGAAGCATTCCTCGTTTTAAATACGTTTCTAACCGTGCTTTATTTATTCTATACAAGAATGTGGGTGTGATATAAATATTGCTCTCGTACTTTTCACTCATGAAAATGTTTGAAGTTTTTACATATTGTATTTTAAACAACATGTGATACACTAAAATAATTTAGTGCTTTTTAAACAGAGAATTTTTAAAATTCTCATTTCAGCAAGGTGGAAAATATAATTTATATGGAAACATGCTGAAGAAAATAATAAAACGGCCATTGTTAAAAAAATCAATTAGAATGAGAGGAAACAGTTATAATTTCTTGTATTAATCCATTAATAGAATAAGTCGCGTATATAGGAAACTAATTGGAATTATTCTACACAATAAAATGAAAATCATTAAAATTAAAGAAAATTTTTAGAAATACACATTCAAAGCATCTGCTTTGACATTAATGTAGACAATCATATGTGTGGTTCCTGAATCATCTTTTAAAAAATTTATGCATAATTTAGATTATTAAATATTCAAAAATGCCCCATTTGGGCAATGAAAAATCTGATAACACATCAGTTCATTTCATGTAATTTACAATTATTTAAATTGAATTTACAGCAACAGCTCAGATTTATTATTTTAAAGGAATCCACAATTGTACTGAACTAAGCAGCTGTTCAGATTAATCGCGCAATGTTATAAAGGGATGTTGACATTAACTATTGAATTGCTAACTGCTAGAGACTCTTATAAAAAATTTGAGCACTGGTGATACGTGTCTTTTGGAAGGACATTTTTATATATAGAGATCTAATTCACATATTGAAAGTGTTATAAGGAAGGAAAATTCCCAAACAACATCACACACCATTATCTTCTGTAAAAACTTTTCATAGATTTTAAACAGTATTTACCTGTCTCAGATAAGGGAATTCTTAAAACTATCACGCACTCACCCCAACTAATCTGCGCATAGAAATTAAACGCTTGCCTCTCTTGTCAATGGCACTGATACGGTTATTTTCCATTTTGAAAAGCACAATAGTATCTCTTAGAACATGTTTGCCATCGCGTTATAATAAAAAGCTGTGTTAAAAGCTTTTTATACATCTACCACGTTTTTTCCTTCCGAAAAAACTTCATGGATAATAAGCCCTATTCATGTGTCACAAGGAAAGACACTCAGAAAATTTTGAAGTGACTACCCAATAAATGTGCTTGTAAGAAACACGCCATCCATCTTTGTAATTGAACAATAACTGGCATTAAATCTTAAGACGAATCAAGACGACTTTTAGTACGAAAAGCGCATTCCTATCATAAATGCATAGTAAACCATCAAAAACACATTGCATAAATTTTTTATTCCTCACTTTCACTACGAAGTTCTCAGTATATATATATATATATATATATATATATATATATATATATATATATATATACATATATATATATATATATATATATATATATATTATATATATATATATATATTTTTTTTTAAATATATGAATGATTCCCAAATTTTGTCGTCATATCAGACAAATGTGATAGGTTTTTGTTGAAATTCAAGTATTAATTCAAGATTTCTTTTTTAAGTAAGTTCTATTCACTTTATCTAAATTTTGGCTGTGGAATTATTCAAAATGTATATTTCACAGAAAAGTGTTAAGAATTTGCAAGTATGAAAGATTACACCGCTTTGGATACCTGAAATATCACAAAAAGTGGTTTGTATGTATCCATTGAATAAATGACTCATACTCTATGATTAGATAATACTAATCATATAATATGAATTTTTGCTCCTTCAATTAGAGGACGTGTAGCGAACCACCAATTATTTATCTTCTGCATTGTATGTGTTAGCAATAGTAATTAATAAGTAAAGCAACATTTAGATAACAATAATTAACATCAGAATTTTTATCCATGCATAGTTATTGTGTAGCATGATCTTCAAATAATTTTATTAAGTTTTTATTAGTGCCACTTTTATTTGATTCATTTTTAAAACTAATTTTTCGATAGTCCGTGTAATGTCGGTTACGCAAATTTGGAATTTTTATGATCACTAATATGTTTCCCCTACAATGCTCTAAGACCATGAATATATTTTATAATTACACTATACATAAAAATGACGTATTCTATGCAACGTTTCTAGATTTCTTTAAATAGAATAAAAATTAAACTATTGACAGCTGATTATGTAACTGGATAAAACTTTTGTAAATTCCATCACTAAATCCAAGACAGATGACATTTAACTTGCTTACTAATTATTGTTTGGAAATTTCAGATTAAAAATTATTATTTTAATGATAAATAATATCGTTTGAAAAGAAACAAAAAAAAACTTTTGAAAATTGATTATAGAAAGCTATCCTAATCCAACTGATTCCCTTTTGTTTCGTCTGCCAAATATTTTTCTCCCAAAAAGTAAAGGTTACGAGGCCACAAATAAATTGTAATATGGTTTGGCAACTTAAAGTTTAATTCGAACTTTGATATTTGTTGTGATACTATTTGATTGTGGCATTGACTCTAACAAAAGAATATTTAACATTTATGTGAAAAATAAATTTATTTATTTATATTTTCGTAGGAAATCAAATCTGCTGTAAGAAATCACCTGAAAAAAATGGTAAGCATAATATTTAAGTTTTTAATTGAAATCACTTTTAATCAAAGAAAAAAATACAAATTTATCTTATAATTAATTGAAAAACATTTATTTGATTCAGCAGAGAGATTCTTACTTTTATTAATATTATGCTATGAATTTTTATTTCAAATAATGTATTCTTCTCTCATATTATTTTCTCAAAAATACTTTCATGAAATAATTTTTAATCGAAAATGTAAGCTTTCAAATATAAATTAAAATCCATAGTAAGTATTCCATGTAATATTTCTTTTTAAGCTGTCAACTCTCAAAATTTTATAAAATTTATTCTTTAAATTATATGTTTCCTTTTATTTGTTTTTATAAAATAAGATAAATGTACTTCATTAGCGCTGACTATACATATTATAAACTAAGATCAAGTCATTAATCATTGCTGATTATCAAAAACTTTGATTTTAAAAACCAAACAGTTTTTTAAATAATGTATCTTACTACAAATAATTTTTCGCATTGAAGAAATTCCTCATAAAAGTAATTTTACTAATCTTATTCAAAGTAAAGCAGGATTTCTTGCTGTAAAAAACGAATTTTCGATATCGTAATGAAAAGGAAAATATGAATATATATATTTAAAAAAATAAAAAATTTATTCATGTATATCTTCTGCATTATAGGTTTAAATTTTTATTGGAAAAATATTAAATATCGTACTTTGTGGAACAAATATAAAATTTGAATAATATCTTATAATATTTTAGGAAACTGAAACTGTTCTGGTGTATTGCTTTCTTTAATAAGTGTATATTTTACACGCAAGTAACTGATTTTTTACATTGATTTCTTTCAAATTTCCACGAAACTTTTTTTTTTATTTTAATTTTAACATATATAGCTGAATTTAATAGTTATACTTTTCTTCAGAAGTTAAGTTTTAAAACATTGAAGTAATGCGAACACATACCCGACTACACATCCTTATAACCTCTATCGAACTGCTATCCTAATGTTCAGCACTTAGGCCTTTGGTTCAACAGTTTATGTGTTCATTTCCCAGCTTGGTCTTCGGTATCTTTAATGGTTTAGAATGCTCTTTAAATTACACTCTCGTATGCAAAATATGTCTCTTCATCGACAACTCAATCAATCTTATGTCTGTCTTTTTGAAACGAATTTTCTCATATGGTTAGATCACACGTCTTTTAATATAAAGGTTCTAAGTTTGATTCCAAGTATTGTACAATGAAATACGTTCAACAATACGTGCATTTTTTTTCTTGGTACGAATAAAATTTAGCCAATTAAAAATGTATAATTAATGGCCTTGGAGCTTTTACTGGAATAATTTGTTAGAACAGAATGACATCAATTCGAGGATATTAAATTTACAAGTATCTTAAACTCTTGAAGTAATCAGCTCTTAATAAAATAAATTTCCATTCATGGCCTTTTTATTACAGTTAATCAATTTAAATAAAGAAATTTTATTTAAAAAAGTGCTTTTTCCTAGATATTTCTCTCTATTCAATAGAAGGAATAAATTATCGATTATCTCAAAACAGTAGAATCTAATTCAAAGGAATATTTCTAATCTGAATGTTTCATAAGCAGTTCATTCTAAATTTAAAGGAAAATTCACAATGACGAATTGTAAATATTTAAGGGAATTTCAATTGCGTTATCCTTTCTTCTTCAATATCATAAACTTTAATTCATACAACTAATTTCTATGTAAGTGTGCAAAATAATGTGTTTGTGACTACTTACTTTTTTATTTTCTGATTATACAAAAATGAATTTTCTTTGTTCATATACCAGTTAAATATTAATCGCTATTAGTTATGAATAAATTACATAATATAATACGACCTTATACTAATTTCTCTATGTGCGGTAAATTAAAAAAAAAAATTAAAGTTGTATGCTCTCAAATTGGATGTAGAATTATGAATATTTAATTAGGAATAACAAAGTAATGAGGCAGTTCATATGGTATAAATTAAGAACCCTGTGCTTTTCAAAACTTATTACTAGCTATAAGTTATGTTGAATATTATTAAATAAATGACTGTTACATTTGATAACAAAATATATCTATATATCTGATATATCATTTAGTGATCATTTCTCAAATTACAAATGATAGTTCAATAGTAGGAGTAAAACAAATTTATTGTTAACTAAAAATAGATCTTAGGAAAAAATTGCGATTTCGAAAAATAATATTGCTTATTATTTTGCATTACTGGAAATCACCACAAAATGAAATCTCATGAATAGCTCAGTTAAGTTAAAATCGAAAGAAAATTAGAAAACTCTCTCTAGTTGCGAAGTTAGTCAATATTAAAATATTTTCTGCTTTTATTTTATCCATATTCCAATGCACTTCCGTCCGGTGGCGTATGAGAGAAATCCGAAAATACATTCACTGAAGATAATAAAAGCACTTTTCAAGTATCGAAAAAGTGTAATATTTTACTTTTTAAGTGAGTATATTTAGAATGCAGAAAAAGAATAGAAGAACCGATGTCTTACATATTTTTTCTACCTTCAGCAGTTAGTAATTAATGACGATTTTTTATCTTGAGAAAAAAGGACCATAATCCTTCATTCTTAAATGAGCAGTTTTGGAATAATGTACATCAGAATTTAAGAAACTTTACTCAGAATTCAATTCAGCGTACTAAGTTTTAAATTAATTACAAAAAATTAATAAAAATTCGAAATGTATTACCTATAAATTTTAAATTGACCAGTGGCCAGAATAATGATATAAGTTTCAATCCATTCAATGCAGCCATTCCCAAGCTGGTTGCCGAATGGCTACCACTCTTGCCTTCAGATCAGCAAATCGCGTATTCAAATCCCACCTTGGGTGGGAATGTTTGTCGTGGTCTGCAATTTACTTTAAGCCCTAGATCTTGGTCTAATAGTTCACGCTTACAAAAGATGAACGTTGAGCAACAAACGAAAAGCAATCCATGTAGCTATTCTTAAACAATATAAAAATTTGATGTCAATATTCCGTTTATTCATATCAATACAGTTTTAAAAATAACTTTTTATTTTTGTTGCTTTTTTGAATTTCTTATTAGAAAAATCAAATTCAGTTTAGGAACTAAAACCACAAAGGCAAAAATAATTAAATAAATAGCACTATATTTCATTCGTAAACTTTTATAGTTCACAAATTCCATTATTTACAGAAACTTTAATAAGTAAAGATTTACAACAAAACTTAAAACCCTTTATACGATGTAACACAGGAACAATTTTGTTTTGAAATGATATTCAAATCAGCATTTATTATACTAGAGTTCTTTCAGCTAGAACATTCGAAGAATGATTCTGAAGTTTTTGAAATTGCAAGAATTGGAAATTCTGATTCAAACGAAAATTGTGATAAGCCTTCTCGATCATTGGTGTTTAAAATTTCTAAAATATGCAAAGATAATAACAGCAGAAAAAAGAAAGATGTGACTGGAGAATCTATGAAAAATATTGAAATTAATAAATTAAATGCAGTTTCTACAGTGAAAGTAAATAGTGAATTAAATACAGATAAGGAAAACGCTTCTGTAGATGAACCAAATAACCTCAAGGAATGTTTAGAAATTCCAGAAACAAAGGCAAGAAGTCAAGTTATGGAAAATAAAAGCGTACAGTTACGTCGCAGCTCTAGACGAGTGATTCTAAGAGTCAAGGAAGATTTTTCTCCAGGTAATTTGATTTTTTTTATAATTTTTAATTATTTAGAATATTTCCTTCGGTCAAAATGAAATAAGAAAAATAGAATCGGATTGTTGTAATTATTCTACTTTTCTATTTTGACTAACGACCAATATTGCATTAAAAAAGAAGCCTACGTATATTCAGTGACATAAAAATCTAAAACATGAAAACTATTGCTTTTAGATCAAAAGTTTCTTTAACTAGCCAATTACTACACATATGAACCTCTAAAACCATTCAATTAAATTTTAAATTGCTGAAGCATTTATATTTTGTGTTCTCTGATTATTGATTATTTATTTTTCAAAATTACTGAACGTATATTTTTATTTAGGTGAAATTTAGTAAATGTGCTCCAGTATTTTCAATTTTTTTTATGGTTTTAAATCATTCTATTTCTGTACAACTTTTATGTACGTGATTTTCTAGATAAATAAAAGGAATAAAAAACTATAAAGGAAATTCTTAATAAAATTGAAAATTGATATCAAAGCACATTATCAAAAAATATTGGCAAAATTCTGTTGAATATAAAAAACAGAAACAAATTTAATTTAATTACAGTAGTTTTTACTTAAATATAGTTTTTACAAAACTTTGGATGACATTTACGAGTTATTTATTCTTTATATTATGAACTGTAGTTTTTGAATCAAAAAATTTTATCTACAGTAAAAATATTTTTAAAAAAATGAAGGCTTTAAAGCTAATTTTAAAAAATCCAAATATTACAGGGGATCAAAATGTTTGTTATAATTGATTATTTAACAAGCAGAAAATATTTTTACGGAATACGGTGTAGTGTTAAAATTGTTAGATAAAACTTTTTTTAGTAAATTCTTACTTAAATGAACAAATAAAATATCTTTTTTCTCCTATATAAAACTAAAATTAATTAATTAAATTTTTAATGTGTGTGTGTGTGTGTGTGAATTAATGTTTTAAAAAATTTTATTAACACCCAGTGTCTCATTCACTGCAAGTTTAAAAAATGTACTTGCACTTAAGTGGATGAATAAAATGTAGTTTATTAATTGAAAAGTTAAAGGTATGTATGGGGAAAGTGTGAACTAACAATAGGAATTGAAAAATACTAACATTAGAAATGCTTAATTGATCGATAGTTTTAGAAGATATGATTATGTTCATTTATTTTCTTTTATGCCTTGTCTCATAATCTAGTTAACTTCAATTTTTTTTTCTTGGTGTATTTCTGATACTTTTGTCTTTATTGGTGAATGATCACAAAATATCTACAAATAATGATTTTAACGGATTAAAAACGCAACACTTTCTTACCAGATTTAATGCATTTGACATATACTAAGGTAAAATACGGAATACATGAAAATCAAATGATTAGCATTCTTACATCCAGGTCAACAATCCGTGAGTTTGAATCCTACTTTGGTCCTAGATTGTTATTATGGTTCAAAATTCACTTTAAGCCCTAGATACCGGTTTAATGAGTCCATGTGTGCAAAAAATGACCGTCGAACGACGGATTAATCAGCGTTTCGTGTGTTCAAATCCCATCTTGGGCATCGATGTTAGTAGCGATTCGGAATCCTCTTTAAACGGTAGATTCTGGACTAATTAACCCACAAGTGCAAAAAGTGTCATTGACCAATAAATTGATCATAAAATAGTAAATGTTTACGCCACATTTTTATTAGCTATGAAACTGAAATTAACTTTTTGAATAGCACATTTCGTTAAGATGACACTTTGTATCAGTAAGTCATTACACAAACGACGTGTTCCTAATTCAAATGAATTTCGAACTCAGTTATTGCTTATCCTTAGTGGACTGTTGATCTACTTTTCTTTTTAGTAGAATTTATGAAAAAATACTCATGTATCCATTTGTATGTTTTTAATCATTAGTCAATATTTTTAAATATATATTTAAACAGGAAGAGTTCTAAAAGTTATATTTGTTTTATTATCCTCAATATCAAACTTTGTTTTGATATCCTCAATAATAACACCATAAAAGTTTACGTGAATAGAAGAAAAAAGATTTATTTTTAATGAATGGTTCAACACAAACTGCTATTGAATATATATATCGGTGTTTGATGAAACTGTTCGAGAAAATATAGAATAAAAAAATTGAAGAGAAATCATTTCTGATATTTTTTTAAGTTGTCATGTACCTAATTATTGATAAGTTTTTTTAAATTTTATATCCATGTTTCTTAAACTTTTTTCATTTTAAATTTGTAGATATACGTGTCTTAAAAAGAAAGAAAAAATGGGGTAAGATACATAAAGGTAAGAAACATTAGTTAATATATACAGTAGTTAATGGTAATTGAAATTGTAAACTTATACATTAAAAATTCAAAACGCATTGTTATAAAAATATTTTACGTATACAACCTCATTTCGTAATAAAATATAATCTCTTATACAGGTAATTTAAATAAAAATAAAAAATAAATTATATATATATATATATATATATATATATATATATATATATAAACGTTTGAGATAACATCGCCTCGTAGACAGCCTAATGGCCGAAGGCATTTTGATGTCCAACACATAAATTGCCTTCCGGAAAAATTTTTCATAGATAGTAGGCTAAATTCATGAATAGTAAAATAGAGAAACCGGAAAACTCCCAAGCATCCATACCTACTGAGGTGCATACGAGGCAGTTGCTCCGAGCCACTACAACAGAGGAGCCCCAAAGAAAATAGTTTATTTTACGTTGTCAAATGAATAGAATCGTTTGACAAATCGAATAGAAAATTTGATCTACTAAAGTAGAGAGGGCCTCTAAAGAGGTTTTTGCTCCGGCACCTATTAGGTTAAGCAGGGCACTGCATGGAAAAGTAAATGCGCAATATTCGTACCCCTTTCTTCAACAATGACTGGGATCAAACCCTTGACCTTATGATCTGAAAAGCTCTGTCCTCTTCTAGGCCACGGTGAGCCTTAAATTTTCTAGATTTAAAACTATCTGATTGAAACAATTGAAATATATAAAATCATTTAATTTTTACTTTTTCAAAAGAGATGTTGATCTACCACTAAGAAAGTTAGAATTCAAAAATATCAATTTTATAAAAATATATATCTGTGTGTTATTACTGAGACAATACTTATTATTCAAAGTGAAATTCTCTCTTGTCTAATTTTTCATTTAAACATAAATTATCTCCTGCATCAAAAATACAAAAAATCTTTCATTGGAGAACTTAAAATTGACAAATTAAGTCAGATTTTTAGCAAATGAGTAATGTGTAATAATTTCTGTGTTATTTTTTATTGATAAATGTAGTTTTGCTTTCGTGCTGGTATTTTTTAGCGCAAATAGATGTATAGTATTTAAATTGTACATTGACTGTTGTCGAGAAAACAGCTCATTTCTTTCATTATTCCAATGGTTTCTTTAAGGAATATCCTTATAATTTGCTCAGAAATTGATGGATCGGACGTAATAATTTCAGTTTTGAATCATGAATGGTCTTACAGTTCCGTTTTAATATGTAATCAACATGTGTTGAATCAAAAAGTATATTATGAACCTTTACACGTTTTGCAACTCTTTCGAAGAAGTTTAAAAATTATCACCTATATATTTATTACAAGGACTTAATATTAAGGCTGTTTGTAGCTCTCCTAAGACTAATGTGATGTGAATGAAAAAAAAATAATAAAAAACCCACAAGACTTGAATAGATAATTAATTTTAAAAGGCTTTAGGAAAAAATCTGTCTCAGCTGACTATAACTGATTAAGAGTAATATAGTGTAAGCTTTAATCAGCCGTAAAATTAAGGCGAAATACTATTGGTTCAAAAATATATTTAATCAGAACATTAGCAGTAATCAGTTTAGGCTCACTTCACGAAACTAATAGGAAAAGTTAGCTTATAAGATTAATTCGAACATCCCTTCCATGATGTCCAGAAAGACTATTCATTGGTAATAAAGTGCATTCACATATCGCTGATGAGCGATTCCAGAATTTTCTTATTAGTATCCAATCATTTATAAGTATTCAATCCGAAAAGTACAATTTTTTTATAAGAACCTAAGATTTACAACCGAATAATTAATATGGCCGAAGTTTAAAACATTAGTTTAAGTTTAATGGTAATTGGTTTAAGTTTAATGGTAAACATGCTTTGTAAGAAATGTTTACAATTTAAGATATTTTTTAACAACACAAGAAAAAAATTATTTCAACACTATTGAATTGTACCATAGTTTAAAAAAAAATGCATTAAAGTACACGATATAGTGCTTTTAAGATACCAAATTCAGTACCGTTGTAATATTATTATTAAAAAACAAAATAAAATTGTTTTAGAATTTTTTTTTGTTAGAATGGTTGAAAAACTAAAATAATTTGAATTTTACACAAAAACAGAAAAGATTTTTTAGAAATTAGCAAAACATTTTTAATTAAAACAAGATAAACATTAACAAAACAAAAGTAAAAAAAAAATTAATGGAGTAAATCTAAATGTAAAAGCTAAAATAGAATTGTGAGAAAAAAACAAAAATTAAGGGAAACAAAAAAAATTAAAACTTAGAGGGACAATTTTCCCTATATGTGAATTAATTCGAAACACTTCCCCCCTGTCTCACTGTTCCCCGAATGAGAAGATACGAGTTTAATAAATATAAGCCTTATATACAAATATATATGAATAATAAATACCAGAAAAATAGGTTAATGTACTAACGTGGTTTGAAAGTTAAAATATTATATCTATATAACTTCACTAAGATTTATTTACAGCTAGCGCAGGGAATTAACGAACATTGATTGGAAACAGAATTACAATTCAGAAAAAAGACGATTGCAATAATTCTTCATTTGGAAGCTTATAAAGTCTTCACAATGCCATAGGCCGAGCTGGCAGCCGAATGGTTAGCGTTCTTGCCTTCGGTTCAACAGCTCGTGGGTTCGAATCCCACCTTTGGTATGGATAGTGGTTCGGATTCCACTTTAAACCGTAAGTACCGGTCTAATTATCCCTCGTGTGCAAAAAAAGACCGTTGAGCGACAAACAATCACAATGCCACAGAAAAAATCATAAGTGCCAACCTCATTATGTCAATACTGAAGAAAATTTTCACAAAATCTAAAACCTTGTAAAGGAGGGAAAAAGAAACTGGGCGGATTTTCAAGGAGAACAAATTAACATTTCATGAAAATTTCCGATAAGAAGGCCATAATAAGTTACATGAACACAGTAAATATTTATCTTTAATAATTGATTCAATTCATTTTAATAAGAAGGCAATAATGCTTATGTAAAGGATAACAAGTTTTTTTTATTCCTAAAAATATGCTCGGAATGGTGAAAACTTTATGAAACGATGAAATAGGTGCAGCTATAATTATTTCGAAGCATATCTATGAAATCGGAATTCTGTTCTTCTCCCAAAGTTTTTTTCATTGCTGAATTGAATACAGTGAAACTTCTACAGGGATGCTGTGTGTGCTCTTTAATTAACTTAAAATAAAAACTTTTTCACACTTCGAAGTTTCGAGTACAGAGTTTGTAACTTAAAACAATTAATGCTGATTTAAATTCTCAGTTGAACAGTTGATGTTGCGATGTAATTTATTCAAGCGAGGGTAATATTCATCTCTCCCGAGATCTACTCGCTTTAAGAGCAGAAATGGCCTTTCTCCCCCCCCCCTCCATTTAAAATTATCATCTGTTCCTTAAGGCTGGAAAGGAAGGAAAAATATTCATGGCATCGGATTTCCTCTTATTTCTATTGCGTCACTTTAAAATAAAATAATTACTAAAAAATTATTTTTCGATTTTTGAAAAGGTATTGTGTTTTTATCCATTGCTGCATTTATATTTACAATTAGCTTCACTCGTCATCTAAAAATGTGCATTAGAAAACGTGGATGAAAACAATCCCAATTTTATAGTTTTATTGCTTCATAACGAGTTTTCAAACGTACAACATATTTTTAGCCATTCTACGCCGTGATATGATTAAAATTATTCTGATGTGATAAAAATATCGTTTTGAGATGATTTCATTAAATTATTTTCAAATGTATATACTTTAATTTGTTAAATTTAGAGTCGTATGATTTCAAGTTTAAATCGAAACTTCACCCAAGACTTTTTTTTTAATTCTTTTATTTATTTATTTTTTATTTTGGAGATATAAAAAATATCCCCCCCCCCAAAAAAAAAAATGCAAAATGGTGGGAAGTAGACATTTTTATCTGGTAGAATGTTGAACTATCTAAGCATGCCGTAAATCTCGTGTTAACTGTTTTATATATTTCAGAAATTCTAAATATAACGCTCGGCGCGTTCACTGGTTCTTCACTACTTTTTAACTCTGTCCTCATGCCTTTCAATGTAGTATGTGTCGACTGTAAATTCATTGAATTAGAAATAAAATTATTTAAATGGAACGCAGTGAAGCGAGTACATTTAACTAATCATGCATAGAATTTTCTAGATCTGAATACCAGTATTCAATCATAAAACACTCATCGTGGTGTTAAGACAACGCAATATCATCTGGTTTTTTTTCTGTGGCTGAATTTATGTAACGACGTCTATGTAAATAAAAAGAAATATCTGCTTTTATTTTACATGCAGTTGCTGCATTCAGAATCAAAATGGTTGACGAGTAAAAGCAGTGGGATTTTGGTCGACTTTTATGCTTCGTTGAATTTTTTACAAGTACTTTAAGAAATTTCAGAAAGTAAACTTTGTAGAATTTTCTCAGAAAAAGATGAGCGTTATATTCATATCAATCTAAAATAATATATTTGTAGTCTATATTTGCATCTTTTATCATTTAAAGCAAACTATTTAAATTATCAATGTGTTTATTATCTTTCATGATTTTTTATTTGATTTAAAATCCTGTGAATTCTTTTTATCAAAGAAAATAATTTGGAAACAGATCGTTCGATTTTAAATTGCATGAATGAAGCATGAAAGAGCATTTTTATTAAATAAAAGAATTATTAATTTAAAAACTTCTTTTACTTGACAAAGGCGACAGCTCTTACGGGCATTGACCATCTCAACTATGTAAGGTTTTTTTTTTTCCTTATCTACGCAACTTTTTTCGAACTTTAACCACTAATTTTTTCAATGTCCTTCTTACTGCCTAGTTGGAGATCTTCATCGACCGAGATCCTACAGTAATTTTAAAAAAAGTATTTTAATCTTTCATAGGTAATTTTTTATGTATTTATTTTTGTTATTTATGTATTAACATTTTCAGAAAATAACTTAAATGCCTAAATTATGCTAAAAGTCCGAGGTTTCAAGTAAGGATGAGCTAAAAAAGTATCTAATGTGATGCGAAACTTTATCAATTATGAATAAGGTATCAAATAATACATTTGAGACACTTTTAAACAACGTTCCCATGCATTTATTTCCTGTTCGTCTGCAGGGGGAATAATACTTTTCAATTATTTCAGAAAATGGTAAAAAAAATAGTTATTTAAAAAGTTCAGTTAAATGTAGAAAGAAAGAAGACGTATTCGACACTGCACAAGTACATTGTGGAGTTACCTTTGAGTTGGCAGACGAATGGTTTGTCCTCTGACCTTTGTTTCAACAGTTCGTGGATTGGAATCCCATCTCGGATACGAATGTCTATAACAGTTCAAAATCCACAATAATTTGTAAGCCCCGGTGAAATGAGTTTTCATATAAAAAATAAACCAAATTAACCCCGCAGTTAGATATAAATAACGATTTGTAAAGGCGGTAGAACTAGAAGCTTCCTTTCTAGAAATGAGCCGAATTCTAGAATGATTGTATACTGAGCAACTTCATAGCGAAAATATAAAAAGGCCTTTATTATTATTTAAATTTTAAACCCAATAATCAATATTTCGAAATGTGACAAAGTCTATATCTTATGTTCCCTGGAGACTAATATCCTGATGTAAGTGTCTCATTTCTTGCCCCCTCAGTTCTCAGTTCAACCTCTAGCAAAAATTCAGTGTACTGATAGATTTTATGTGAATAAATTGCCTAATTTTCAAATTGTTTGAATGTTTTGACATTGAGATATATATGTGTATAAAGATTAGTTAGTGCTATAAAATATTGCTTATTAGAAAATTTCAGGGCTTCAGTTAACCTTATAATTGGTTGAATAGCAAAAGCTTCCTAATTTATAATTGCCTATATGATTCGAATATTTAAATAAAAGCTAATCAGAATAAAATATATATAATCAAGTTAATCATTTTCTACCTAGTATACTTCAGAATACTTTTTGAAATAGAAATAAGTTATTTAATATGATACATTCTCATTAATAAAAAGGAACTTACATGAAAAATTATTGAGATTTATTTTCTTTTATATTAAAATATTAGTAATAACCATAACCCTTTTTTTAATATTTTAATCATACTTCTTTTTCCTTATTTTTACAATTTCTACATTTTTATATTTGGAAAGTATGTTTCGAATTTTTCCTATGTTTTGTTTGATTATTAGTTTAATTTTATTTGACTTAAAAATAATCTATGTGTAATCAGAAAAAAATTGAAAATTTACTATTTTGTTTCTTGAATGCACATATTTTTTTTTTTTTAAATTTAAGCTATTCAAAGAAAAAGAAAACCTGGTAAACGTGGAAGACCCAGAAAAAATCCAATCCAGTTTCTGGAATTGAGTAAGAAATTATTTTGTTGCTTAATCTCATATTTTCTGGACAATTGTCATTGCA
The DNA here is from genome assembly GCA_030067965.1 of Latrodectus elegans. Taxonomy (NCBI): domain Eukaryota; kingdom Metazoa; phylum Arthropoda; class Arachnida; order Araneae; family Theridiidae; genus Latrodectus; species Latrodectus elegans. The sequence continues at coordinate 12,516,548 of CM057812.1, forward strand.
TTAGAAATAGCTATTTAATAAAAAATAACTAGCCTTTGTAAGCACAAATGACCGAATTTTTTTTAAAAAAAATAAATAAATAAATAAAAATAAACCTAAATTATGTAGTGAAAGTTGTTGAAAAAGAAATTGGTAAAGTTGCAAAGGTATTTGGATAACCTATATCTTTTAAAAAGCAAAAAAGTATTAAAAATTGTCAAAAGAAGAAAAATGAGTTTTTATGGGAAGAGTAAAAAATGGGACTATTAACTACCAAAAGTACAATTACTAATATTCATCATAAGTGTTAAATGAAGTCATGAAGTGTAATGCAAATTTTCTAATGTCGCTTTATGTTTTACACAATGTTATCTAAAAGTTATTTATAGAATTTGTTCTTATCTACTTTTATTGCAAAGATGAATACCTTAACTCATTATAAAATATTACAGACAAGCAACTTTCTAAAACTTTCAGTTGCATTATTACCAGAAGAAACGAGTAGCCTTCAAAAAATATAAGTTATTATGTTTATAACATGAAAATTAAGTTTATGATTTATACATCCTTTTTGGTCAGTTTCAATTGGAAGCTGGGTGATGGTATGAATTATAAATCATTTTATTACCCATGCCATCCTATTAAACAAATCCAATTCCGGATATTCATGGTAATAAGTGCTACTATCATGCCAAATCAGTTGTCTCACATTAGTGAGATAAAAGCGAATTTTTTTTTCATCCAAGAAATCGCACAACAATGCTATTTACAAACATGCTTTTGGATGACACAAACAGCAATATAAAATAATCATGAATGTTTAATTGTTTTTTATGTTAAATCCCGGTTAGTTTTCAATATCTGAACAGCAACTGATTATCTTTGACAATTGACAGAAATATTATTGCCGAGCTACTTATAATTTTATAATAAGAAAATGTAACCTTCATGCAAAATTTCACCAGTTATTACTTTTGACTGTACAAACTAAATATTTCTAGCTTTTATACATTCTAACTAACTATTTCGCAATTATTGCACTTGAAACAATCTATATATGGGATTTTTCCTAAATAAGAAATGATAACTTTTAAGTTATATGTTGAAGGGTTTTCAGAATCACATGACTTTTCCTAATTTTAGGCAAGTTTTAATGTAGGAAATTCGTAACTACGTAATTAATTGACGTTTGGTAATAAAGATCTACAGTAACGATTTAAAAAATTAAAAGTTTTTCCCGAGATCACAAAAATCTCAATGACGATTTTCTGGAGAATCGATCAAAAAGTTTTGTGACTGCGGTACAAATTGATGGGAGAAAACTAATTGCTTCTGGTTGTTATGTGACATATGATGCTATAGTATCATCTTTGATCATTATAAGAATCCATGTGCTCTCAATTTTACATGATTATTAAATGTGAAAACTGTGTCATCTTTCCCCTAATTTACCTCAAGTTGAAAGGAACATCGTGTAAAATGCTGCCAAAAAAATCCAAAAATTCAACTCCAGAGCCTCAAAATTATACAACATCGTAACTAAAGACCAAACCTGAATTATTTTTCATAAGCCCAAAATAATTTTTTATTGTATATTTAAAGAATAGTCTAGACAGACAAAAATTGTCTTTTCAGCGAGGACTCCCGAAAAGAAGATTCCTATTTTTTTCAATAAATCTGGCTGTATTGCAACCGTTCCTTTGTAGGATAAAATAGTTAATGCTCATTTATATACCACAATTTATTTGCCAGAAGTAATTTCAGAATTAAAGAAAATAATAATGCGTCATATCATTCAACGCCAGAACAACGTTAGTTCCTGTTTTGCCAACTATGGATTATTCGAAGCTGAAAAAATTTGGATTCATGATTAATAACTTTTGCATTCGTCAGACTCTTTTATAACCTAATAACTGCTTTCTATTTCCATTCATAAAAGCAATAAAATAACCTTAAAGAAGACAATTAAAACTTAACAAAACCATATTTGTGCTATGATCTTTTCAGAGTGAAATTGTACTGATTAAACGAATGGAGGGGATGCATTAATGCGGCTGCACAATATTTTGAGCGGCAATAAGCACATATTTTTGGTATTATTTTCTAAAAATTTAAACACTTTTCCCATTAATATGCAAGTTATCAAACAGAACAAAAATTTAGAATTAAGTTTTTCAATGAATTTTTTTTCTTTTTATCAATACTTCAATGCTACTTTTTAACACGATGTTTGTAATATGTTTTATTAAAAGAAAATTAATTTCTTCATAAAAATTCAATTTATTAGAAAAAAAATATTAAATGCAATTGCAATTGATCTCTTTATCACGTGCTGAATTTGCATTTATCATACTAATATCTAGTGTAAAGTTTAAGAAATTTTTTATATTAATGAACTGCTTTATAATCTTTCAACGAATGATTCTATTATTAGTATTCCCTTAGAAATATGTAAAAGCCTACATTTTAAGAAAAATTTCAATAAATTATTTTTTAATACTGCATGTGAAATGCGTTTAATCATATTCATTTAAAATTATAAACTGAATAAAATAAGAAAAATGCATAAGTGTAGGTAAATTATTTTGTAAAATATATTTTAGTCAATCAAAAAAAGATTTATATAGCTTTGAGGCCAAGGTTCTGTACCCCTGCTCATTATATAAAAATTAAATAAAAACAATAAAATAAGATTGCTATTCACTTTTTCTAAGTTTTTTTTTGGTTGTTTTCGATTTAATGAGTACATTTTATTTTTATTTATTTATTTATTTGTTTCGTTAGAGAGAATTACAACTGAAGAAGAAAACTTCACAATTTAGCTCTGAAATTTCATAATACTTAATATTTTAATAAAATAATTTTTAGGGAGTTCTCATATTTATTAATGATGTGGTTAAATATTTTTCTAAGAAACCAGGACCAAATTTTAAGCTGTTCAGTTTTTCTTATAAATTTCTTTTATTTGTTATTCCTGGCAGATGCTTATAACGATATTTCTTTCAAAAAAATGTTTAGGTGGAAAGAAACACGAAGAAACAAATTCATCAAATCACTCAGCATCATGGACTTTGCTACCAAAAGAATTAAACGAAAGTTCCAATTTTTGTCCTTCTAATGGAAAACTTGACCATTCCCGGGAGCAAAATTATATTCCATTACCACAGGAGGCTTTGCTACACAACCAGTTTCATTCTAGTCAAACAAACGAAAATGTTCACTTTAAAAGCCCATGTGTTTCTAAATTTATCACAAGGCACCAGCAACGCTATTCGCCGAAGTCCTCGTCCTATAAGCCAACAATTATTTACTTCAAATGCCCAAAGAATCGTCAGAAGCTCACTGCATCAGAAGACGGTAATTCAAAGCAGTTCCCCGTTTTCAAAAACATAGATCAGCAGTTTTCCCAACAAGAACATAACTTGAATCATCTCAGAAATAAGTACAGTATAATAAATGAAGCAATACTGGAACATTTTTATAGTAAGTATTTTAATGTAGTATTATGAGATTTTTAAATTTCTAGTTTCTGAATAAATTTTATTTAATGAAACCTTACAAATTTTGAAATTCCTACACAGTCGGAATTCCTTACAACTTATTAAGATTTAATTTTTAATTATGTCTCAACTCTGTCATTCCTCATAAAATTACATGATTTTATTTTAAAAAAATCTATGCATTTTACTTTCATATACCTCCAAATTACTTACATAAACTCATGCCATATAATATTTCAGGGATCGATCGTGTATGATTTACTTACAAAATCAATACAAATGAGTTTGTAAGTAATTTTTCTCAATATAGAATGAAAACAGTGTTATCAAAAGATTCATTTTATTTCTTCCATTTTTACACAAAATATGTTGAGTTGGCTGTTGAAAAAAGCTGATTAATTCTTTAAAACAGAAATTCTTAACCGCTTAACCACTGGTTCCTTGGGATTTTTTTTTTCGTCCACATTCAAAAATTCCCTTATTTTTACAGTAAATTTTGTATTACTATTCTAATTTTAGGATCAAGAACTTACTGCTTTGATTTTGAAGGTTAGTAACACTTAAGTATATTTATATTTGGGAAAAAAAGAAATTTTCAGCATTTAATAAGAATAAAACAAGGCATGCTGCTGAATTTCTTAAGAAAAGAGAGCGAAGTACAATTTAAATATTTTAGTAATCACACTAAGAATATTAAAAGAGTATTTCTTCACACAAAGTTGTCGAAGAAGCACGTTCGATCTGTGTCTCATTCCTCGTACATATTTTTTAACGATGATCCATAATAATCAGTTTCAGACATTTGAAATCCATAACTAAGAAATAAACTGCACATATTTTACAAATAAGAAATAAAATTATGTTTATAAACATAAATATTTTCAGAATGTGCCAGTGCTAAAGTGCTAGACTGAATTACACTTCAGGTTATTTGGAAAAAACTGAAATAATAATAATAATAATTAAAAAAAAATTTTTTTTTGATTCTCGTTTGCTTCATAATGTTTGGTTTGATGAGTAGATGAAGCAGAAATATTTTCCACAGAGAAAAAATAATTATTTAAGAATTTATTTATCTGATGTCCTTCTAGCCTTCGGTTCAACAGTTCACCGATTGGAATTGCACTTTGAGCGTGGATATTTGTGCATATTCAGATGATCCACTTTAAAATGTAGATCTCTATCTTATTCGATATCAAGAAGAAAATCTATCATATATAGGCTTAAATAAGTCTAAGCATTTAATATATATATATATATATATATATTAGTGCGTGTATGTGCATGCAATTGTTATGTAATTTATTTTAATGTATCTCAGCATTTCTTCGTGTTTCAGAAGATGAAATTGAATAGAAAGTATTAATACTTAAGAGAAAAAAAGATTGAACTCGTTAGAGCAGTATTCTTGTGAATAATATTCTAGTAAGGAATGCAGTACCACATCTGGGATAACATTCAAATTTTACGTATCTGCTACTCAGACTTACAACAAGATTCCATGAAAGAAGAAATTGACATGAGAGGGTTATGTTTTCGCTTTTTAGCGTCTTTTAGGTTTTGAAAACAATTTTACTACATGAAATATATATTATAGTATTGGCGCAATTTGTTCTATTTCAGACATTGCGCCACAAAACCGAAGCAACCAACCAAGCGTAAAAGGGTATATTTGTTTAAATGTCTGGTGTTAGTCCAAGAAGTTTAAAAATACAGGTTTCCGTACTTTTTCTCTAAAATTAAATAACTCTTGGATAGCAGATTGCGCTTCATTCGGAAATAATAATTGTTACCTTTGTAAAATAAAGTATAAAAATAATTTATTTGTAATTATACTTAATCATAAATTTTCTTCGACAAGAGCTTAAAATAAAAGGGCCGTTGTTAATATCCATTGGCAACAATAAATGTAGCAAAGTTTGATGTTTTCAAACGATTGTTTGATATTTTAACCAAAATTTCTTTATGACAATTTGCCATTTTAGTTTGATTCGGTTTGTTTATAATAAATTAAAAAATTCATCTCGTACAAAAACAAGAATCGACTTGTGATCACTTTGAGATTATGCTTCATAATTTTCGAACTGGATTACCAACACAAGAGTGATTTTTGATTAGCTTAATTCTTCATAAAGGTTCCCTACTGTACTGTAAGAAACTAATATAATAAATTCAATCACGCTTGACTTTTGTTTCAAGATTAATTTTTTGAAGGTCCTCTTAAATCGATTTGTTTGCCAGGGAATATCGAGGTTCTGTGTGCATTGATAAAATATTGTTGAGAAATATTCCATGAGATTGAGACATCATTAGGTTTTACTATGACAAGCGTCAATAAGATGTTATATGAACATTTGTCCGTAAAAAAAAAAAAGCATTTGTTCGCGTTTATACTCGCATTATCTGAAAAACGCTTTAAAGTGCCGATTAAAGCAAGAAAATATGCAAATATGTTCATAAAAGGCTGCGTATAACATCTACACATATGATGAACCATTGATCTATTCATATGAGTCAGAAACAAAATGAGAAATCGTCTGTATGAGTCTTCTAATACGATGTGTGTGTGCGTGTGAGAGAGAGAAAGAGAGAGAGAGAGAGAGATTGTTCATGGAAGAAGCCTGTTGGAGCAAATGGTGGCTTCGTTCTTCGAGATCATTGGTTATTTTGTTCTATCTACTCTGTGAATGATACATTACTATTTGTTTGCCTAAAGTGATCGGAGAAAGTGGAGGAAAGCAGAGAAGGCAAATCCTTCTTCGTCACGTTAATGAGAGTTATCACACAACAGTTCAAAGAAAGGAGCATTTGACCTGCCAAAACATTGAACTGATTGGTTATACACAACATAGCCCTGATTTGGCAACTATATTTTTATTCTCGCACTTTAAGAATGAACTATGTGGTCAATGATCTTCAACGCCAGAAAAGCGGTTGATGCCTTCAAAATGCATATTTTAGAATTATCTCAATCGGAGGGGAAAACGTGCTTAGAAAATTGGTTTAGATATGTAAAAGTATATTAACATTTTGGAAATTAATAGAACAATGCCTATATGGTAAATATTCATTTTTTTAAAATTTTTTTTAGATTAGGAGTGCAAATAGCAACCCTCATAATTATATTAAACCCAAAGCAATATATGAAAATACTGGAACCATAACAACAAATAATAAAATTGTCATAAAACAATTTTTTCATGTTTAATATAAATTGATTTTATTAATAAAATTTTTGTTTACTTTTTAAAACTACTGAAAGTAATTCTAAAGTGAAAAAATTAACAATCAATCAAATAACAAAAAACAAGTAGGTTGCATTATCAACAAACATTGATGAGAAAGAGAAACATTTTTCTCTTATTTTGGAATTTCGCTTTAAAATAAATATTGGTAGTTACCTTTTGTTTTCTAGTTGAACTGATTTTCAATAATGACGCCAAGTCTCATGATAACACAAAAACTTCACTGAAGTACAGAAATTTCGTGAAATATACAGTGTCTCACAAAAGTGATGGGACACTTGTGTTTACAAAAGGAAACTGTAATAAAAATAAATTGAAAATACGTGTACAAATTTTTTGTGGGTGTGTTTCATGCTTAAATTTAGTAACAATTATTACATAGCATACATTTTGTTAAAATATTAAAACATTAGTTTAATAAAAATACAATTGTTTAGAACGGAGCAAAAAGTAGCTCACATAAGTGATGGGACACCATTAGATATGCAGCAAATATAGTCTGAAATAAGCAATAAAATATTTTTTGGGTGTTTTATTTTTACTCAAAAGCAATTGGCGATAATTTATAAAATCGCCTGCAGTATTTCTCTCCAGATTGTTTTGGAATTTTTGTGTTTTTTAGCTGTGTGCAGCCATGAATTCTAAACGAATAGAAACTTCACCTGGAATTCGAAAATTAGTTCTCCATTTGCATATTGAAAGTGGAAATTCTATTAGAGAAACTGCTGAAACAGTTAACTTGAGTCATTTAACAGTTTTCAATATCATTAAACGACATAAAAAGAATCATATGATTCAGAATAAAAAAAGACATGGCCGGCCATCAAAGCTATCCAATGGAATAAAGCGAATTGTTGTTTGAATTATTAAGAAAAACCCAAGTATGAGTGCAATTAAAGTTGCTGCTGATTTACAAGCATTATATAGAGAAATTGTTAATCCTGAGACTGTTAGAAGAGTAATTCGATCTGCTGGGTATCAAGGTAGAGTAGGCAGGAAAAAATTCTTCGAAAGTGAAAAGAATAGAAAAGTCAGACTGGCTTTCGCAAAATCCAACGTAATTAAAAATTTTGATAACTGGAATAAAATTATATTTGCTGATGAAAGTAAATATAATATATTAGGTTCTGATGGTGTAGAATCTGGTGTGGAGAAAACCAAGGGAAGAATTTCGTAAACAGAACTCGGTGCCAACAGTAAAACATGGTGGAGGAGGAATTATGGTATGGGAGTGTGTATGTCATCCGCTGGAGTTGGTAATGTTGTTTTTATTGTCAGTAAAATGGATCAGTACAAGAATATTGACATTCTAAAGCAAAATTTGAAATCTTCAGCATGAAAATTGAACCTTCATAACGATTTTAAATTCTATTAAGACAATGACCCCATGCACACTGCTTTGAACGTTAGGCTCTGGCTGCTGTATAAACTGTTTTGAAATAATAAAAACACCATCACAATCTCTAGACTTAAATCCCATAGAGAATATTTGGCAAGAATTGGAATTAAGAATTCGCAAACACACCATTTCTTCAAAACAACAATTAAAATCGGTGCTTCAAGAAGAATGGAGTAAAATCACTTCAGAAATCCCAAAAAAATTAGTCAAATCCATCCCAAGAATATTAAATTATGTTTTAAAAGTAAAAGAAAATCCAACAAAATATTAAAACCTTTTAAAAAGTAAAACTGTTGGATAAATGTTTGATAGAAAAGTAAGTGTTCCATCACTTATGTCAGCTTTTTTTCTCCGTTTAGAGCAATTGTATTTTATTTAATATTTTGACAAAATGGATGTTATGTAATAATTGTTATCAAATTTAAGTATGAAACACACCCACAAAAAATTTGTACTTGTATTTTTAATATATTTCATTACACTTTCCTTTTGTAAAGCACAAGTGTCCCATCACTTTTGTGAGACACTGTATTTTTTGGTTAACGTTATTAATTGAAAAGTAAATGTTGCCTTATTCTCATATAATTTCCATTGGTGAAATTTTACAATTTATTGCTAAATATTTTAAAAAATTTTTTAATAATAAAATGATTTTAATCTAATTTGTCATAAAATTTTCATATTGTATCTTCACAATTTGATTCACAATTTAGAAGATAAATTTTTCCGTGGATTTAAATATAACTACCAAAGGCTTTCTCTGGGCTAGTAAAATCTAATATAAAACCTTTTTATTACATTTCATTAAAACGTTTTTATTAGATCATTTTTTTCATGGGATAATTCATTGGATTAATAGCTATCGACTTAAACGCTAATCGCAACTAATAACACTTTCAAAGAATCCAGTTTGAACATAATATCTAATTATACAGATAATATTTCAGGAAATATTTTTTGGGAAATTTTATATATCGTTTAATATGTATCATATACAAATATGCTATAGTTGTTTTTATTTGTGATTATTTATATAAATACTAATAAAATGAATCATTTTTAAAACTTTATACACAATTGCTAGAGATAGAAAGCATTTTTTAATGTAAATTAATTCTACGCATCTGATTGTACTGTGATAAAAATACATTCTGGAAATTTACTTTAAAATTTGATTACATATTGTATTGAAATCATATATTTTTAAACTTTTATTATAGCCGTAAAGTAAATTCTTAATAAACGTAAGCACCATGATTTATCATCTAAGCATTTTTTGCTAATATTTTAAAACTTTTCAAAACGGTAATACTGTACTGCAATTCTAAATATAGATGTATCAAAAGGAGATATTGCAAGAACAGAGATGATGTTGCAAGATTTACTTTTGAGAGAAATCAAATTACTACGGGGACAAGAAATCCATCCTATTATGGACAATACTGAGAAGATGCGGCAGGTCTCTTCAGTAAGTTAAATGTTCAACAATATCAAAAGAATTGTATCATATTTAGGGAGTGTATTTCATTTCATAAGAAAATCTTCCTCTTTTAGAGTTTTGAATATGGGTAGTTATATAATTTCAAACATTTTGTAAAATATTCAAAAATGTCCTTGCTTAATATTGTATCTTCCTAATGAATCCAACTAAAGAACTTAATATATTGAAGTTAAACTCATTCACACTGCGCAAAATAATCTCACGCTATTATTATAATAAATAAGAATTAAAATAAAATAAATGTAATAACTAATTCACATATTTTTTTTTAGATCGAAACTCTTTGAGATAAGTTTTGATATATTAAGATATATATAAGTTTTTGGTTGCATTTTAAAAATTTCTTTTTCGAGCAACTTGAATTATGATCCTCATTATGTGGAAGGCAAAGGAGGTTGCCTGGCATTGGCAAAAATAAAATTATTCCTAAGGTTTTAAGTAAAGCTACTTTACTTACCTTAAAAAAGTTACCTCTGGCTTATTAAATAGCGTCAGAGAACAAGAGACATGACCAGTATTTGCTTTATATCTCCCACTGTAAAATATTTCTCTCTTTTTGTGATTAGTACCTAAAATCGCAAATGAATAAAACATAATATGACCGAAATTGAACTGCGAACTCTACAAAAGTACTCTACATATCCAAAATTATACTTAACGACTTATTTATATTTATTTATGAAGTAATTACACTGATCAATATTACAATTGTAACACACACTTTGAAAATTCCTAAAAATGTAGAAATTTGTATGGAGTTTTAGACCTAGAAACTTAAAATATGCTCTCTCTTTTTTTTAACGAACCCCTAATTTACGTATACTCCCGATTTTACGAGCTAGCGATTAGTCCCTAATATGTTCCTATAGATGTAATCATAATTTTAATACCTATTTACGAACTAAATTTTTTAAAAGTCTCCTTTTTACGAACTCTTTTCATGCATTTTACTCTTGCGTTTATTTCTTATCTAATCTTTATTCATTTTTTGTTGTTGTTTTATGGTTCAGAAACTTGGATCGGCGTTATGAAAGGAAAATCTAAATCATTTGAACTGTGGGAAATTGATTGCAATGTTAATTTATCAGTGTAATGAATAAAAAGCAATTTTATTCTACATCAAAACTGTTTAGAATAGAAATTAAAGGAAGATATTTTTTATAAATTCTAGTGAAATTTATTTTAGTAAACTTTGAGTTACTAAGACACGCCAACATCAGGTATCAATGTCACCCGATTTTTTTATGCGATCAGAGCGGAATCCTTTCAGCCGACTTTACATGCATTAGAGAGTGATCAATAGTTTCAAGAAAAAATATTATAGAATACTTTTTGAAGAAGTGATCATATCGTGAAATTATTTGCCTTATGAAATAGACATTTTAGGCGCTATTTTTTTGTTAATGCATCCTTGGAATGATGTTTCAGGAAAAACGATGTCTTAGCCATTTTAACCTGCATACGTTATTAAATAAACCACTGTAACTGAAAGAAATTAGAAAAAATTTATTTGATGAATTAATTGATATTATTACTCAGCCATGAACTTGGACAGAGAAACCATTGCTGATTCAAATCTTTTTGTACTTTTGAAAAGTACTGGAGCTTTTAATAATGTTTATAGAGCTGTCTCATAAGTTTGTTGATTTTATATTTTTATTCTTCTGAATCTTTAACATTTGCAATCAGATCTTACCCAGTGATTTACTCAAACACTAAATTTTACACTACTGGCCATTAAAATTGCTACACCAGGAAGAAATGCAGATAACAAAATGATATTTATTGGACAAATATATTATACTAGAAATAACATGTGATTAAATTTTAAAAAAATTTGGCTGGATATATATATATATATATATATATATAAATCCTGAGAAATCAGTACCCAGAACAACCACCTCTGGCAGTAATAACAGCAGTTATACCCCTGGGTATTGAGTCAAACAGAGATTGGATTGCATGTGCAGGTTCAGATGCCCATGCAGCTTCAACACGATGCCACAGTTCATCAACCGTAGTGACTGGCGTTTGGTGACGAGCCAGTCGCTCGGCAACCATTGACCAGACGTTTTCTATTGGTGAAAGATCTGGAGAACGTGCTGGCCAGGGCAACAGCCGAACATGTTTCGTATCAAGGAAGGTCCGTACAATACCGGCAACATGCGGTCGGGCATTATGCTGCTGAAACGTAGGGTTTCGCAGGGTTCGAATAAAGGGTAGAGCCACAGGTCGTAACACACCAGAAATGTAACGTGCACTGTTCAAAGCACCGTCAATTCGAACAAGAGGTAACCGAGACGTGTATCCAATGGCGCCCCATACCATCACGCCAGGTGATGGGCCAGTATGACGAGGACGAATGCATGCTGCCAGTGTGCGTTCACCACGATGCCGCCAAACACACGGAGGCGGCCATCATGATTCTGTACACAGAACCTGAATTCATCTGAAAAGATGACGTCTCGCCATTCGTGCCCCCAGGTTCGTCGTTGATCTCACCATTGAAGGCGCTCTTGTCTATGACGCAGCGTCAAGGGAAGCCGCAGCCAGTTTCCGAGCTGAGAGTCCATGCTGCTGTAAACGTTGTCGAACTGTTCGTGCAGACACTTATCTTCCAAACGACCCCGTTTCTTGACTCACGGCTCGTGACGTGGTTGCACAATCCATTACGGCCATGCTGATAATATGCCTGTCTTCTCGGCTGCTAGTGATAGGTGGCCGTTGAGATCCCGCATGGTGTTCCGTATTACTGTCCTGAACCCATTGATTCCATATTCTGCTAACAGTCATTGGATCTCGACCGACGCGAGCAGCAATACTGCGATAAGATAAACCGCAATCCCGGTACGCTACATTTCGACCTTTATCAAAGTCAGAAACGTGCTGGTACGCATTTCTCCTTCTTACACGAGGCATCACAACAGCTTTTCACCAGGTAACAACGTTCAAATGCCATTTGTGTATGAGGAACCGGCTGAACAATTTCCTCATTTAAACACAATGTAGGTGTCGCTACTGGCGCCTGCTTTGTCTGAATGCGCTGAAAAGCTAATCATTTGCATATCACAGCACCTTCCTCCTTTCGTATAAATTTCACGTCTGTAGCATGTCGCCTTCTTGGTGTAGCAATTTTAATGGCCAGTAGTGTATTAAAGATTTCTTGGTTTTGGGCGAGCTTATTCCCTCTGAGGATCTTGCACCAGTAAAATCATTAATCAAAATACATTTAAGGTACTTCCATTATTCTGTGATAACCACCTGTGTTTATGTGATGTGTTATGTTTTTTAGATTAAAATGTATTTTTAAATGGGAAGTGTTAAATGTTTTATTCCAGGCTGCTAAAGTTGATCGAACAAATGACGTCTGCAATGCTGTTCATCGTTTAGAATCTAATATCCCTGTGAAAGGTATATCTTATACTTTTCTTAAATTACATAACAGAATTTAAGTTGTGTTATACATAATCATTTTTTTCAGCAGTTATTTCTTCCTTTAGTTTTAATTTCTTTTTCTTCAAAATTGATCAAAGGTAAAAAAAAAAACTGGTCATATCTTATTGTCCGTCGAAAAAGTATTAGGAAACAATACATTAAAAATACAAAAGATATAACAATAGAATGCCAGAAAAACTTAAGCTTATCTAATATTTAATAGAGCGCTTACTAACATCAAAGAATGTCTCAACACAACAGGGCATGAACTCGATTAATGTTTGAAGGTATCCTAGAGCCAATTCGCATCATAACTCCTGTTGTGAAATGTTTTATTTTTTCTACTTGTAATGGAAGATCAGAAGATAACTAGTCAGAATAACAAACATTGAAACGAGAAGAAAGGTAACATGAACTCAGATAACAGATAAACTTCAGTAAATCTATAAATCTTCCACCTTATGGCAAGCTCTCCAGTATCTCTGTCACAAGTGCCCCAAATGGAGTGCAGGGCAACGATTTAAATGGTTCGCGTTCATTTCCTCTTATGTTTCACAATTAAAATATTAGACAATATTTTTATACGTTAGATGTGTTTAGAGAGACAATCGTGGTCAGCCACGATAAAAATGGTATTAGATCTGTCCCTTGACTAAAGTGGAATATTTGCGATTTCATCAACCCATTTCTTGTTTATGTTTGCCACTTTTATATTTTTCCAAAAAATTTTCTCGAAAAAATTCTTTAATTAACCGTTAGGAGGTATAAAAAGGAATTCGCTTATATCTGTTATTTGTAAATTTTTTTTTCTCAAGAAATCAGTTATTTTATTTCCCTGGAGTCCTCATTGTGTTGGTACCTAATGCAAATCACAGCATCTTTATTTTTCAATTAAATCCTGTAGGGTAATGTAAAAATTCAAAAAAGTTTGAGATAGAGGATACCATTTTCTCTGGGCAGTTCATTACAAAGCATCCCAAATACTTTCAATAATATTTATGACCAGGAATTTAGATAGCCAACTCAAATGTCTACACTTGGAAATGATCCTAGATCAGATCACTCTGAAGCAGGCTCGATGTTTTCATCTCGCATTTCCCAAATAGATTTGTTGAGGTCTGACGGAAGGCACAATGGACATGAATGGGTGTTGATAATCAAGCATGATTCTTATGAATCTTCCAAATTCCTCTCTATTCGTTTCAGGAATCCCAGTTGTAGCCAGCTGCACATTCCCCTTACTATTGCTTAAGCTTTACTTAGCTAGCATAAACGTTTCCACTGTTGACATGTATGTAAAAATCCATAGATTTGTAGAATGTTTCTACATTCCGGCCTTACGGTTGGAAACGATAGTTGTAAGATATCAACAGTACAATAGCGGTGGTCACGAGCTTCAATAAAGCTTTGTTCTGTGTAATCAACAACAATACAGATATAAATCTTCGTCTCTGAAAAACCAAATTAACGATGATTTCGAGGACAATTGTTGATGCCTTGATACTGAAATCTATGATTTGTAGAGGTAGGGCACTTCTATCTCGTTTCAGAATTCTCATCTGCCATTAATAATCGTTTTTTTTTTTTTTTTTTTTTTTTTCTGAAAAACTGTAATTTGATTCGTTACGTGAGATCTGATATTCGCAGTACTCTTGTGAAAGTCGTTGGAGAAAACCTAGATTCCATAGTCACTTCTGACCTATATCCATTAATGTTATCTTCAAAGTTCCTTAACTTCGTGTTGTAGCAAAAATAAGCAATCAAACTGTTCATCAAATACTTATAGACTTATTTGGTTGTTATCTACTCTATCGTATTTTTGATTGATTGTATACCACCATTATATTTGTCTATACATGCCTAAACCCGTTTGCATGGCACTTTGAAAATATACTCGCTTTACTATAAGAAAATTATTTCATCAAAAAAGCCATTTGTGAGACCAATTTACATTGCGCGGTTTTTAATACTCTGTAAAAAGCCACATTATTTTAATGCTCAAATATTTGATAGTTGAGTTTGTTTATTCGAAGTGTTACATGTTCTTAAATTCAATGATTAAAGCACACAAGTAATAGAGATAGAAATCAAAACAGAAGAGTCAAAATAAATTCAAATTTTATTATTATATAAGTATTACATTATATATTAATTACAGAAAATTCAATGAAAATGCTTGATTAAATCTTTCAAAATGAGCTAATTTATTAGTTTGTATAGAAATGCCTTAAGAAATTAATTATTCATCAATACATGATGTATTATAAAATTTCAATATACAGAGATTTACAGTAATGCAATCTATTAATTACTTTTTCTAAGGAAATATTTACAATTTGATTCAATGAAAAACCTAGGATAAAGAGATCGTGTTTAATTGCAATTAATTAATAATTTGCTGTTTAATCTGTAATTATCATTTCTAATTACTCCTATCAGATATCTATATAACAACCACATCTATTTCTGAATTCACGAGTTAAATTTGATTCTCATTTTCAACAGGATGTTTGTTGTAATTCCGAATATGCTTTAAATTATGTTTCAATGGAATCCCAGTATGCAATCAGTGAACAAAGAGAGACAAAAAAAAATAAAAATAAAATAAATCGGAATTCTGATGATTGGCTCCAATGAATCAACCAATACCTATTCTGAATGTCGTCTAAATATAGTGATAAGCGAAAAAACCTAAGTCTATAATAACTCCATATATCCGTGGCAGCTTTGAAACGTTTCATTTTCTGCCAGTAGTAAGTTTGATGAATAACTAGCAGTAGAAACTTGACTTAAGGTTGCCAGAAGAAAATTTTTTTCTTTCTTTTTTTAATGAATAACTGGAGATCAAACTGCTGAACTGGTAGGCAAATTGTTAGAGATCTTGCCTTTGGTTCAACAGTTCGTGGTTTCGAATCTCAACTTGGGAATGGATGTTTGTAGTGATTCGGTATCCACTTTAAACTGTAGGTTTCTGTATAAATAGCTCTCGTGAGCAAAAAATGAGTTTAGCAACAAACAAATAAAAAATCATTGCGTTAGTGGGGTTATTTTTTGTTTAAACATAGAACTTGTACGGTGCTGTTACATAACCATGAAGTTTTTTTTAAAAATCTTAAGGCAAACCTTTACAAGAGAATGTATAATATACGAGTCCTATATCACACACACAATCTAAGATACATTTTTGAGTATGCTCGTTTGTAAGATATTAAGTTTATCCTCTATATATTACTAAATTTGCTATGAACTGAACCAGAGAGTTTTGGTACTTTCATTGTATATTTCATATGTGTTTCTTAATTGTTAGGGGTACCAAAAAATAGTTTTAGGTAAGACTGCATTTTTGTGATTTTTACTATAAAATAAGCTATAAATTTCAAGGTAAAATAGTTTGTTTTTTGTTCATCAAAAATATATCGATTTCTTAATTTTTATATCGCTGCACTGTAATAGTCAACATATATTGATGGGTAATATAAATTCCATACCACAGGAAAGCAAACCGAATCTTGCATATTGTTCAAATATAATACAGTGAAGTCTCATTTTTATGAGCCTCTAATTTATGAACACTCATGATTTTACAATCTGGCTACTGTGTTCTAATAGGATTCTCAAACGCATTGTTTTAAATACATTTTCGAACTAAATTTTTGAAGAATCTCTTACAAACTTGCATTCGAGTTTTCGTTTTAATTTATTCTGATCATCTGACTCTTCATTCAATTTTTATTTCCTTTTATGCTTGAGAAATTTCAATCGACAGGTGAATCAGTTTCGATCTGTTAATATAAATCCCATCCTGGTTTCGGACGTGGACAAATTAAACCAATTGCAATATGAAATGCCGATAATTTTATACATTATTTTTCATTGTTAGAATTTGTTACAGTGATTTTCCTTTTCAAACAATCTTCTTAGGAAGCTTATTCCAAGATACATTATTTTAAATACCTGGAAAGAGAAATATTCAGTTTTTCAATACTTTCCGATGATCTAATAAGTTTTCGAATAAAAAAAAATTTATTGTATTTTTAATGATATAAGACCGTTGTTGAGAATTATCATTAAAATTAATTAGAATCATTAGAATTATTTTTAAAAAATCTTTTAGTGCTTAACTAACAGCATATAAATCTGTATATTTTATAAAAATTTGTGTTCACACACATTTGTACATAAAATATTCAGCAACTTTTAATAAAAAATATTATTCCTTTTTCAGGTTACTGCACCAAAACAGAAGAAGTAGATACTTTATATCGTCAAATTATCATTGAATCTATAAGAATGCTCTATGATGAGCAATCTGTAACAGGTTATTCATAAGATTTAAAAATTACTTTTTTTTTACCATCCATTAAAGTGTTTAAAATTAACCACATTGTCTTAATAGATATTTAAAAATTTAATTAAGACTTATTTCTTTACAACATTGAAAAAAATAACTGCCACATAGTTACAATAATAGAAAAACATAAAGAACATGAGTTTGATTCAGACTAAATAGATATTTTGAAGTTTGGAAAAAATGGTTCAAGTTACAATTATGTGGAGAGGAGTTAGAACTTTTTAAATTAATGGTTTTTTTACACATACAAACAAAATGTGCCAATTCATTTTTAATTTGACTGTTAGAACGATATTATCTGAACTTTGGACATGAAGTAAGAAAAATTCCTCTAATAAAACATCTTCATATGGGATACATTAAGTATACAATTCAGTATAAAATTTATAATTATTGTGTGTTTGTTTGTTCGTTCGTTCGTTTGTAAAAATTAAAGAGAGAGTTCAAGGTCTAGGGCTGGGATGACGAACCTTTATGAATTAACGTACCATTTTTTCTAAAGAAATTTTTGACTTCGTAGATGTGTCATCAAATAATTTTGACTTTTATTGATAATTGGGAAAATAATAAAACTAAATACTTAAAATTCAATATTCTTTATTTACAAACAAAAATATAGTTATATATAATTCAAATTACAAAATCCCATTAGAGAGTGACTTCTGTTGCAGAGAAGATAACAAATAATTATATCAGGGTAGTAAAACAGATGTTACTTTTAACAGAATGTATGCTGAATTAGAATCCTCTGCCAAACTGTCTTAAGCGACTTATTAATGCTATTCATCTCTGAAAATAATGACTAGCAGGTATAAATAGGTGAAAATATGGTTCAATTAAGATGAATTATCGTCTTCAAACAGTCAAATGTATCTGGAATCGAATTCTATGTTGACAAAATTTCGTTGCAGCCATTTTTACTTACATTGGTAATCTTTTTGATTCAATCAAATATAACTTTTTCTGTATTTTAATAAATTTTTCAATTCATATTAAACTAGGCTAGAAATCAATAAACTGCATTTCAAATTCTTCAATTTCCAACCAATCGAATTGGGACATGTTCAGTTTATCAACTGAATCACATCAGAGTTCATAATAAACTTGAGCGTTCCGAATAATTCTTTGAAGAGAAAATCTCGCTAAAAATTCCTTGATTGAAGAATCAATTAATTATGTACATAAATTTTTCAATGACTTTCTCGTCTGGTTTGTCATGTACACATCTAAATCTTTGATATATTTTTCAAACGTGAAAAACATTTTGTAGTTTTCTCAGTAATAATATAATTTCTAAGAACATGCAGTTTAATGTAAAAAGCGCGAATGAGATCTGTTAATATAATTACTTTGTGTCTGTTTATATGCATTCATTGCACACAGTTTAGACACACTGTTTGTTTGTCTAAAAACATCAATTTTAAGGGCCACATAACATCGAACATCTGGGTATTGATCATTTTTCTTAAATTCGCAAAAGCAATGTGATTTCTTCCAAGCAATTTATACATTTGAAGTACGTTCTTGCAATTCACTTACCGAGCATTATGCCGAGTTAACTTCATACAACAAATCATCAAATTTTGTCTTATTTAAAACCCTCGATGATTAAGTTGACTATTTTTGTGATGAACCCCATTGTATTATCAAGAGATGTTAAATCCCTCCCCAAGTAGCAAAATAGCTTTGTCTAATATTAGCTAATCGTATCTTTGTCTATGTCCAGTATTGGCAACCTATATCGGGCCAATACTGGATGGTCTACATTTCGTTATATAGGACAAATGTGGGTTGTCTAGATAAGACCAAGCGTGGCCTACATTGGACTCATCTAGGTGGCCAAGATAGGACTAAGCTATGCTACTGAAATTGGTCTAATTTTGGCAGCAAAGATAAGACCTATCTTGGCTTATAGGTTTGTCTGCATTATATGTAGCTCATAATAACAACAAAGGATTTTATTTTCAATTACTAATTTAGAAGGAAGCTATTTTAAATTATTACAACAAGTACGAATTTTTTAATTTAAATTTGCATTGCTGCATCTTACATGAGTAAAATAATCGTCATGCATAAAATGTATTTTGCATTTCATTTTGAAAATAAACAAAGTGTCAAGCTGAATAGAAAAGTGCCAAACTTGTTATTCTTTTACGTAATATCTAAATAATTTAGCAAAATTTATAAATTATATGTGATGAAAATCAGGTTATGTTGAAACTAATATTCGCAAAGAAAAAGAAGTGAAATAAAAATCAAGTAAATATTTACTTACTTACAATCGTTCATAATTGTGAATATATGAACGATTTAGCACACAAATATAATTATCGTATATGCAATATTTTAAATAATCAAATTAGCAATATATTACTTTGATTTGTTTAATATTAAAAGAGAATCATGTTTCAGCATTATTTAACACTAACTGTCATTTTTCTCTATAATCACATTTTTACATTTATGTCCATAAATTAAGGATAATTCAGAATCACACAGAAATTACACTCTAAAATAAAGATTTCACGTGTAGAATTATTATACACATCTTGAAGAAGAATATGCAAATTACAAGAAACCACCAGATGACGCTGATAATACGTCACAATGAGTAGAGTGTACAAGAGGGATATATAAGGAATGGTTACAATAAAGTAAAATTGTTCGCGAGCGCCTTAAAAGCCTTTCAGTATAGCGTTATGGCTCAAAGGAAGCATTCAGATGATGTTTTCCATTGTTGTGTATATGATTACTGTTATTAGATAACGGTAACAAATGATATTTTAAATCAAAGTAAGGTATTTTTTTAAACATTACGTTGTGTATTTATTGTTTTATTTTCTCTACCCAGTTTCAAACCTAAAAAATAGAAGCAGAAACTGGCTTTGTTTTAGTAATTAAAAATTTCCTGTAATTCACTCATAAAATAAGAAAACTATTTACACACATATAAATTCAATTACTTATAAATTACTTATATTATTTCAATATTATAACTTTACTACCAACATGATTAAGCACTCACATGGAGTTCATGATTTACACTAGATTGCTTAAAGTTATATTCATATTAATTATTACTTAAAGTTATAAAATAGGTGGTACCACACTAAAAAGACTGACTGGTAAAATAAATTTTAAAAAAACATTAACTTACTTACAAACAGTTCGTGAACTAGGCCGGTCTTTTAGAAGGCGTTAAAAACCTGGTTGATCAGTTACTCGGCGAGGCTTCCTTCATCTGGACTCGAATTAATGAAGAACTCTTGGAATAATACTACAGGAGCCTTTTCTTCTTCCGATCAAATTAGTCGGCTTTTATTATATGGAAACTTCAACTTTACTGTTTATAGACTCCAATAAAGCGTCGGACTTGAATCACTAATAGGGTCCCTTTTTGAGGCGATGTACTGCAGTCTTTTTCTCTTCTCCTCCTTCTACCTACACCTGTCTTCTGCCTCCTCTCCTCGTTTTCTCCTTGAAAATCTGGTTTCCTTCAAATCCTACGCTAAGGCATCCCACTTCGTCAAAATGGAGGAATAGGGAATAGAAATAAATAATAAGGACTACCAGCCAGAATAGAAATGGGTAGTTTAATTTATAAAAATTATCCACGAGTGAATACAATAACATAGTAGAATTATCGGCCGTCTAAAATGTGGACATTCCCAGCCGGAAGTATCCAAGGAACTTGGAATTGGCCAGAGTGTCATCTCTAAACTTTGGCAATGGTTCCAAAATGATGGTAATGTGAGTAGACCTTACAACATGGATCACTCTCAAGTTACAACGCCGAATGAAAACCGGTATTCAGCAGTTACTGCCAAAAGAAACAGATGGAGTACAACATCAGACTTCTCTCGTTAGCTCTCTTCAGCTACCGGTACGACAGTTTCAAAGCATACCTTGTACAGACGCTTAGGGCACATTGGTCTATATGCTCGTAGACCTGTCAGATGTATTCCATTGCTGCAACTCACTGTCGCCTCCAATAGAGAGCAATCATTGTGGACACATCAACTGTGATCTTGTATGATGTTTTCCGACGAGTCCAGGATTAGTTTTCAGTCTGATTCTGGCTGGAATTTTATATGGAGAGGGCCAGGTATCCGTTACCACCAAGAGAATACCATTCAACGACACCGTTACAGTGGTGCAAGATTGCTCGTTTGAGGAAGAATTATTCTTGGTTCCACAGAACTAACCTGCATGTTCAGAATGTAACCATGACTGGCGACATCTATCGGGATGTCATTCTGGAACAACATGTACGTTTGTTTTGGGAAGCCATGGTGCAGAATTTCTGCTTATGAATGACAACGCCCGTCCTCACCGTGAAAATATTGTAGACGAATGCTTTCAATCGGAGGATATCACCCGTATGGACTGGTCAGCATACTCACTAGAACATGTCTACAGGAACTTTAGAGAACATTGCTTGATGAGTGGTGTAATATTCCCCAAGATCAAATCGATAATTTGATACTCAGCATGCCTAAGCTTTATACAGCCTGTATTGCATCGTCTGGGATACATACTATGTATTAACCATCATACCAACAATGATCTATTGGTTTTTGTAAATGGGTTCTTTTTTGAAATTTGCTCCAGGGAGTAAAAATCGCAATTTTTATGAATGATGTCAAACATATAGCATTTTTTTGCACTTTATTTTTTGTTTAATATATAAATAGACTTTACGAATAAGTCACATTTGTTTTGCTCTTCTTTTGGCCTGAACTTGCATTATCCTTAATTTATGGACACGAGTGTGTATGTTACACAATTTTTATTTCTCTAAATAAAGGTTTTTTCCTTTTTAGTAAATTCCAACTAAATTAAAATGTAAATTTCATTTTCTACAAGAAACTAAATTGAGAATTTATACACTTAAGGTTTTTCTACTTATTTATCTTATGAAAAAAAAATTAATTTTATATTCCTAACTTAAAATGAATTGCTATACATCTAACAGAAAAGTATAAAAGTTTTTATTATGCTTATTTAAAAATATTCAATTAAATTAACTACTGTGTTTCTGAATATTTTAACACATCTTGCTGTAAGACTCAAATATTTTTTTTCCTTTACATGAGAAACAACAGAAATAAAAACAAACTCATGCATTATTTGTTAAGAATTCAACATTAGTTTTGAATAAAAGTTGCCCAGTTGTAGAAATATTCTGTCCTAGACATAGTTGTGAAAGAAATTACCACAGTTTATTTTAAAATTTTTATTTTACAAAATGTACGAGTTTTTGCATTATAGATAATACATGTTATTTCTTTATATTTCTAAAATTCAGCGTTGTTCTTCACTATAATCACTTAAGATGCCTCTTCACTATAATTGGTCAGGACTAGAACGGCACCCATATAAATTTAACAATAAAAAGTTATTATAATACTTTGTCACACATGGATACATCATATTTAAAAAGTAATCAAAGTTCTTTTCTAACAAAAAGCAGTTTTTTATTTCAAAAAATTTCAAGATTAAATTTGTTGGATATGACATCAACTGTTGACTCTTTCAAATAGAAGCATATGATCTTATTATGAACAAATATTAAATTATATTATTGTAACTGTTCATTTCAACAGTATTTGTTATCATAAAAATTATTTTTGAAATGAATAGTTGAAAGGAAAACATTCTATGATGAAGACTTTAGAACAATTATAGCTCTATTCTGGAATAGGTCACTAATCAATGTCCAACAAAAGTATAAGAATTTTTTTACTATTGTATTTTAACTTAAAAGTTGGCATAATTGTTGCGAAGTATCTAGATTAAAATGTTTCATAAGCTCCATAATGTGTAAAGCTAGAGTCCTTTTATTGTGTAACTAAACATAAAATAAAAACATGCAAAATTTTTCATATAAGCAATTTTCAATATGATATAACTTATGATATATTATTAGAGAAATACAAAATTACAACTAGTTATGCTTTTATAGGTAATAATAAATCATAATGAGTAAATTATATAACTGATGTATATTGATGTAATTTTAGGCAAATAATACTGAGATTCATGCCAAGATCTTAGCGCACAAAACTTGTTGATGAATGATGCAGTGGAACTCAAAAATTGAATGTCTTACATCTGTTTGAATTAAACTCTTGAAATCATTTTATTTTTCAACCCTATTTGGAACACTATCAATTGTTACTATCAGTTTTCTTTTCTTTTTTTTTATTTTTTTTTATTTTTATTATTTTAAATTTTCTGATCAAGTGAATTTTTAACAGCCCGACAAATATCTGAGCTTTTTGAAACTGTTAACAACGATATATTATCCCTATTAATTCCTTAACGACGTTTATTACGAATATAGATAAAAAAATTGCTAAACGTGCAGATTTAGTGACATCAGTACTTTCATCGAAACATCTATATGAAAAAGGCGTTATTTTGTATTTATCTGTTATATTTTCGCGCGGCCAGTTTTAGATTTTCTTTTATTTATCTTTCGATGGAGGAGTATCTTTGACGTGCTGACTTATTTTACTAGCAAAATCATCAAAAAGTGAAGACACTCATTGTAACCAGTCTAGCTTCAAAAACTTCCTCTTGAAAATGCTTACTTTGATCAACAAAGACATTTGCAACTGAGTAATTATTACGCTTGCAGGACAATTTTTGGCAACATATTTAATCATTGCCGTCGGCTGTTTATTTCTATCTTTTACTGCAGTTCCAATCAATTATTTTTGCTCTGGTTAATTTTTTTTTCAATAAACAAATTTGTGTGATTTGTTTCGAAATGCAGTTTTACAGACAATGCTCTAAATATCGCTGTTCCATAATATAAAACACACCACTTTGTCCTCATTTTTAATCATGTCATATTTCACAGTTCACCAAGTTTGAAATTGTTTTATACACTTACTGTCTTGCACTTTTTTTGATGATCTAGCCATATTAAATGAAGTCTGGTGGCTTAGTGGTAACGTTTCGCTCTCCCAAGCACAGGTTCGAGGTTCGATCCTCGGGTTGGGCAAGGCCAACTCAGGCTTTCATCCGTTCAGTGGGTCGATAAAAAGTATTCTTGGGAACTAAATACTGGAGGTTTCATGTTAGGTTGATCAACTGACATATGTTTCATGCCCTAAGGCCCTCGGTCAAGAAAACATATTTGGACATTGTAGGACTTGACCCACATATAGGCTGTCATGCCACCGGTTTAGTTTTAACCATGAAGCCATGTTAAAAATGACAATTAAAAATCACTAAATAAATTTAAAGATAGAAGACAAGACGTGGTATGCGTCATTAACAATTGTTGTGCACGAAGCGTAACTGAGGCAAGATAACAAAGTGAGCCTGCTTTCTGCCCTTCAGCCCGTCACCCGATCAATCATTGTGCAGGCGCGCTTGCATTTGATTATAGTACTTCATAGTGAACTTTGCTTTTTTTAAATTAAAATGCAAACAATTTTGTTCGGTCTCTTGCCCAAAATATTATGTGCCGTGCCATTGGTTCGCCACATGTAGTCTAAAAAGATGATGGTTATACAAATTTTCAAGAGAAACCTCATTAGTAATTATAATTTCAATTTTTTTATGCTACGCTGAGCTTTCAGTTCCAATAATATTGATCAATGTAGTTTCTACAGCTTTAATGGCTGTGCCACGCAACAGTTTAAATCCTTATTTCAATTAAAAAATAAAAAGCGCTATTATGAAGATCTATTTCAGAATAGATTCCAATTCTCAGAACTCAAGAAAATAGAAATAGAATTTCTCTTCATGATCATATATATATATATATATATATAATGCTTACTTACGTTTAACCCAAGACCTCAATATTTTTCGTGTACTTTCCTTTATAATTTTAATCAAAGTTTCATTTTCCTTTATATTAGAAAGTATTTTTCACAACAAGGCAAATATTCAATTGTGTGAGTTAAGTATTTTTAAACATTATCTAGGTCCAAGCACAGAAACCCCTTCCTGCTCAAAAATATTACAGAACTGCAAATCAAATTATAAAAAAAACATCCGTGATAAAAAAAAAAAAAAAAATCTTTAAGTAATAAATAAAACATTGAAAAATTTTATCATTCTTATGCTTTTGTCTTAAATTAATTTGGAGACTAAGCTTACATACTATAATGAATAGTTATTATATGATAGAGTTATAGTTCGAATTTTATAAGATCTCGCAGCGCAAATTAATGCACACTGCATAAAAAGTTATAATGGAGGGAGTAAAATATTAAAACTATATGTATTTAATAAACTATAGTAAGTAAAAAATAGCGTATTCTCAATGCATTCGAAAATATTTATAAATTCGAATGTATAAAGGAAAAAATTAGAAAATAAATAAAATGAGATATTGAAAAAAATTCCATGAAATATTTTTTTTTTAATTTTTTTCAATTGCAACAAAAAATTCAATCAATATGGACACTAAATTACCAAATGAATGTAAAATGCTTGTCAGAAATTGAAAAATATATTTTTTAGATCTGGACAGGATCAGGATTGTATTCTGGATTAAATAATGCTCTCTCCCATTTTTAATAATTTTTATTTAATAAATTCAGCCGGGTGTCCTAAGGGATTGTCATGGCTCAGGAGTGTGTACTTTCCATTGATTAGTGCCGGAAATGAATCTTCCAGATTGTTATACATGCTTTGCACTAGTCAACGAGGTATCATCGATGTTCCCAGTACGATCATTTGAAGCAAATTCAGGGTGAAAAAGTCCATTCACAATTTGTTTCAAATGCACCCAAGAATTTTGTATTTAAAAAAAAAACCTCAGTGTGCAAATTTTGAGGATTTTTTGCGGTATGCCAGTTTATTCTCATCTGGATTACGCAATCTATAGATATACTTTTCTTTCTCTCATCGCTAGTCTTAATACTGTAATTTGGTAAATTCTTGAAAGTAAAAGATTCACTTCAATAAAAGATCAATATGGTAATTTCACAAGAAACATTAAGTTAGTACTGATTCGAGAATTAAATTCGTTATAAGTGTGAGACTTTTGATAAGGATTTATGAGCGCTTCACAAATGTTGGAGCTCTTATCAGGTTCGACAGCTTTAAAAAAGGGTTGATTTGCTTAGAAGTAGTTTTCAAGGGTGTCTGGTGTATATTGAGACATTTAAACTATTACGAAAAAAAAATTTTCCGAACTGGTTTGTGTACTAGGTCACTTTTTTGCACCCTATGACTAAAAATATAAGGAATTACAGTTTAAAATGGACTCCAAACCACTATATTAATGATGGAGATCGGACCCATGAGCTTTTGAAGTGAAGCAAAATAAGTTGATGTATAAATTCATTGCAATAATTTTCAGCTAGCTATTATCTTAGTAGTATAAACGTTTATAACGTTATGTTAGTCTTGATTTTAAATAATATATGGAATAAGATTTTAATTTTATCCTACAATCATTATAGATTTAAAATAATTCATGGATTATGGTCCTATACGACTATTTAAGAAAAATTAAGATGGGTTGGTTGGTTGGTTGGTTTGTTGCTCAACGATCATTTTCTGCGCGTGAGAGCTAATTAGACCAAAACTGATGGTTTAAAGTGGATTTTAAAAGCACGAATTATTGAACCAAAGGCAAGAGCACTAATTATTCAGCACCTAGATGAGGAAAAGTTTAAAAACATTTTTTATGTCACAAAGTTTGTGATACACAACTAATCTTACTGTTTAATCCAAATACAAGATCTATTGATTTCTAACAATAAATGTAGAATAATATATATATATATTGGGGTTTTAATGTGAACCCATTTATAAATTTCTGTTATTTATGCTTCTCCTTTCGACCAGAATGAGTAAAATCATTTCCGTGTTGAAACTGATTTTAGTTTACTCTGTAGAGCATTAGGGGAGGAAGGATATCCGCTAAGAAGATACGATGGCGTCTTCATACGGGGTTTCTATGCAAGACAGTTGTATGTGCTTTTCTCACCAGACGAAAAATGCTCGCAAGACATTACATTTCCTGACCAGACAGCGATGGGCTTCTGTACATGCAGGCTGACTGGTTTCCGAAGTACCTGGATCGTTGATCCTCTACCCTCTTTTCTATCTATGTGTGATGGAACTATAGTTTGATTCTGATTGACTTAAAGTAATGCAGTGCATTTAAGGGGAAGGGCTTATGAGTTTAAAAAAATTTAAATAAATATTCAGAGTTAAATTTAAATATAAAACATTATTAACTAAAATTATTTGTTATTTGAAATTAAGTTTAAATTATAAATCGTTAGGCAGTTAACGAGACATTAAATTAAAAAGCAAGAAGATTCTAGTACATGCATGAGCCGGTACGAAATATTTAGATACAGTAATATTATACAAGTGTTGGTGACTTCTTTACAATAAGATTTACATGTTGGAAGTGTTATTACAGTTTGCAATAATTTTCACGTTTAATTGTCGAAACAGTTAATTATAATAAGGACTGATATACATAAAAAATTTCTTTTCCTTCTCTTTTTTAATTTCTTTTCTGAATTTTATTTCTGGTTAGTAAAATTAAGTACTATATAAAACTTGATAAATCGACATTAATAGTTTATGCTCATGCATGTTTAGTTAGAAGGCTTTTGATGTTTCCTGGCAATAGATAGTTGTTCTCACTACTGCGTAGCACTCATTATATTTTATTTCGAGTTTCCCTGAAACATTTCCAAAATAAGGAACATTTTGTCTTCCCTGCTGTTGCAGTTTTTTATACGCCATATGGCTTCCGATATATTTATTCCAGAGAAAACTTCTCTTATTCCTTTAGTAAGGCGAATAATTCGCCCAATTCTGATTTTGTTGCTCCATTATTTGGAGCGATTTGCTCTCGGGGTTGGGGGGGGGATAGTTGATTGGAACGGGTGCCATGATAGTGACACTTGAGCGTAGATTTCCTACCTGACATAGTTGGTTTTTATTCTAGGAGGGTTTAGGGAATTTTGAACACCCCCTATAGCTGTCTAAGTGATTACCCTAGCAATTGCAGCACACAGGCGCATCTACACTCTTGTTTTTAGGGCAGTCTCTAGTATTGTGCTTTTCTGCACATTTCACAGATCGAGGTGCCATCTGGCAAACTTGGATCGAGTGGTGAAATCTTTGACAATTAAAGCATTGAATTATAGATTTTGATGCAAGAAATATGGCATAAGGTTTCTAAGTTGTAAATTTTTTAAATATCAATGCTTTTTTTTACAATTGGTCGAGAAATAAGGGGGAGGGGCCTTCTATACATTTTACAGAAGAGTCCAGATTCACACGGGATAGTGATTCTGAACGTGTGTTGATCTGGAGGGAACAAAGCACCTGACTTTGAGATCCCAGTCTCATACCCTCATTATCGCCTCTAATTTACGAACACCTACATTTTCACAAACTAGTGGGTAGTCCCTATCTTTACACCATAGATATGAGTCCCATTTACTGTTTAAAATTTTGAAAAAAAATCTCTTTCATGAACTATTTTGGTAGACATATATAGTAGATGGTACTATTATGGTAGACAGGTTACTACTTTAAATCCTTATCTAAGATCTGAAAGAGAGCTGGGAAACTACTTAACCGTGTCTTGTCGTCGCTCTCATTTCAGTAATCAATTGATTGCGTGGAAAGTCGATGCCACAATGCATTCCAGCTAAGGGTAGGTGTGTATCCCCTATTAAAATTACTTTTTATTTTCTAAGAATGGACTTTCAAAGCGAGAGTTTTTTTTTCTTTTTGGAAATTATTTATGTTTTTCTTAGGTAAATCTATATTTTGCAATATCCCGTTTTGCGAATATGTCATCCAAATTTAGTGTTTCTACATTCATTTCTCTGCAAATTAAGAATAAAAATTCGGTTATTCCTCGACTTTTAAAGGTCATTGTACCATGAAAGTGAATGAAAAAGCACACACACAGCTGTGTTACAGCAGTTTTACTATGAATTTTTTCCTACTTTTAACCACTTGACTTTCTTTAAATCAAATTTCTGAGTTGTACGGACAATTTTAGTAAAAAAACACTTTATTGGATTTCTTTAAATTGTTTCATCATATTTAGATATATCAATAATATTTTTCTTTCAATGGCTTCACTATAATTGAAGGTTTAACTAAAAAATCAGAAAAATATTGAACGATTTAAAAAGAGAACCTTACAAATGTCTGATACTTGTGATGAGTCTAAATTAATTTTCTCGATGATAATATAGATTCATAAAAGTTGATTTTGATTGCCATAATTCCAACAGAAATAAAATCATTTTTCAATTAAAAATAATCAAACAATATGTAACATTCAAAAGAATATCAGCATAAATAAAATGCTGAATTTTTCTATTAGTCAATATTTTACATTTTATTACTAAGAAAACGGATTGATAGATTAAAATTAAAACTATTTTTGGCCATATTCTTCTAATTAGACAAGTTGATCAAGATACACAATAGATGATAAAGAAAGTTGAACAATATACATGATACTTGTGTTAAATTACCATTTTTGTAAAAATAATGCACAATTTAATTTTTTTAAATATTAAGGTCTTAAAAAATAAATCTCTGCAAGTTATGGGACTGGAAATTTTTGAAAAACCATTATATTCACAAATATCCTGTAGGGTTCACTGGAGCCCAGTCACAATAAAAAGCACCACATATTATTAGCACCACAAATTATGCATGAAAATAATTTTTAGTCCTAATTAAATATTTTATATTACCGATAAGACGTTTCCATTTATTCTTTCATTTGTATTATGTAATAAATATATTCTAAATATTTTTGACTCTTGATCTGAATTATAAATTTTTTGAACAAATAAAACCTTATTTCAACTGATACACTCTATTTCAAATTTTAAGATTTTTTTCACACATTTTCTAAATTGACTCGACTATTTTTCCAAGTAACAATGATGATTAAAGATGGTCTTAACAAAACTTAATATTTTATTACTATTGTCTTCATATTGAGAATTCACCATAAACTTTTAAGAAAAACTTTCTTAAGGTGCGAAGATCTAGGGTTCATTTTAACAATGTGAGAAGAAAGTTAAGTCCGTTTCTTCCACAAATATCTATTCAGATTTGTTTGAGAATATTTCTATTTTTCACTCCTAAGACCATGTGAATACATTCCTTAATCTATACAAAATCTTTACTGGAAAGTTGTTCTGAATACAATATTGTATTCTCCTGCTATTTCGTCACTTACAAATTCAAGGTATAATGGAAAATGCACTAGTTCATACCAATACAATGAAGTTAATTGAACTTAAAAAGTATGGGAAAAGCATTGCCCTCCAGAGGATTCCTAGTCATTATGGATTGATATTTTTACAAATGAGCAGGCTGATTGGCTTGTTAAAGCAATATCTCATGACACAACTCTGACTCTGTGTAACATCAAAAGAATCATTTACAATAAATTAAAAAATAATATAGCTTCCTTATATAGTGATAAATCTATGGATAAAAAAAATGGTGTGTCTTGTTCAATAAGAGTAATAAATCCTTAGTACCATGCCTCAATCTCTTGTTTGTTTACTGGACTTATGTGTGTAAAAGCATTTACATCTTATTGGAATCAAGGATTTGGCTTGTTGCTCTCTGTAGCAGGGAGGACATGGTTGATGACCAACTCAAGCATTGCCCGTTTACTTTAAAGTCTTTTGAAAACAGCTCTAGGGATCCTAATTTTAATTCTTTTTACACTTCATCAGCACTTTATTTGACTGCTTGTCAACTAATGATTTAAAAGGATATATTAGTGGATATTCAAGCAATACTTGAATTAGTTTATCTATTATAAGGCTGCACATTAGTGTCAAAATGTTTTCAGATTTAAAATAAATGTTTTGACGTGAGATATTTAGCATATTTACTTATCTTTAGCCAAAGGGTTAGAGCAATAAAATGTATTATAAACGTTTGGTATTAATGTTTTCTCTTTTCTTCTTTATAATATTTTCTTGAACTATTATTTTCATATATACACACAAAAAATACACACACACAAAAATAAATAAATCTTTTGATTATTATACATCAAACATTATACAAATTAAATTTGAATTTGCAACATTTTTCATGCATTAGGTATCGTTTTTACTTACTGTACTAAAACACAAAAGGTACAACGCAATTATCACAATTTCCTTTCTTTGTATAAATTTAATAGATTTTTTTAAAAACTGAATTTTGAAAATTTATAAATATTAATTGACACTTAATAAGACAAGAGAGATTGGATGAAAAGATTTATTTGATACAAATATATGATAACACATAAAAATTAAATTTAATAAAATGAGTCACAATAACAAAGCCAAGCATTATTACTCTGATAAAAAAAATAAAATAAAATAAAGAATAAGAATTTTATAAATCATAAAATTTTTTTATTCTGACTACGAACAACTATGTTAAACCTATGATAGAAAACTGATAATTGCACACTATTTCAAATATATACATGAGCAAAAAAATCAAAAATCACTGAAAATTTCGCAAACAAAATCATTTTACTAACAAAGTTAAAAAAGAAACTAGTATTTTAAGTTTTCCTGTTTTTTTTTTCAGATTTTTTGTTTTCAACAATGCTGAAATAAAAAAAGATAACGGAAGTTTCCAATTTAAAAATTGTTTTAGGTAAGTATTGTGTGATGAGATAATAATTAAAAACAAGTGTTTTGCATTGAATGCATAATCCTTTTGGAGAAGCAATTAACTGAAATGATGCTCATAAAATAAATCTAGCAAGGAGATATATTTTTCTTACTACACTCACAGCATTCAAACAAGATTAAAAATGTTTCAGATTTCAATTATCTAAAGATATTTTAATCTAGGAAACAAATTTTTAAAAATATTAATTATATATGCTTTATAAGTCAAGACAGATTAGATGAAAAGGTTTATTTGAAACAAATATTTGATAACAAGAAAAATAAAAATTTAAAAACAAACAAATAAGATATATATTCAATATCATTAAAATGAATCACAATAACAAAAACAAATAACATTACTTTGATATAAAAAAAAAAAAGCTATTTTATCAAAACCATAATATTTTTAATTTATTCCTAATAATTAACAATGTTAAACATATGAAAGAAAACCCACAATTGCACACATCTCAAATATATAGATGAGTATTATAAGCAACAAATCCATGGAAACTTCACATATAAATATACTTTACAGAAGTACTTTACTTAGTAATTAAATAAGAAAAAAGGTACATAACACATACACACATTTAATTAACTTTCTCTTGATTATAAGATAATTCATAGGTTTTAAATTCTGTATTAGCATACTTCTTGTGTATCACATAAATATGTCATGAACATCAAATTGCTTTTACAAATCATTTTTCATGATTTTTCAATTCAAATATTATTGCACAAATAAGAGTCAAATATAATATATTACTGAATAAGCAAATTATTAGCAAATAACCAAAATTTTACAGTAACTTTAAGGTTTAAAATATGTTATAAAAATCTAAATTAGTGATTATTAAAAAAATTGTTAAACCTCAAAATTTTGCTACAATTCAATATTTTATCATCCACTTTCAAATAAAAATCCAACAGTCATATGAACAAATTAAGAGTTCTTAAAACATTTATAAAAAGTCCATGAAATAATTGCTTTCTGCATTTGAAGTAATTGCAATTACAAAAATGTATTCTTTAGCTGCATTTATATTGATCTATCCTTGGAATCTGCCAAGAAAAACTTGTCTCAACAAGAAAAGCAACTTCACCTTCAATTATTTATACACCATGCAATGAAAAATATTGTCATTCATGTACAACAAACAACATTATGTTGTTCATGTTAATGAATATATGCATAAGCATATATTCATTAACTTGCCTATTGGCAATTATGAAAATTGTTTTGATTTGTTAAGACTTAAATGCCAGTGTCTGGTTTTATTTAAAAATAAACAATGGAATAATTTTTTATTCCTAGATGAACATTTCTGCAATGTTCATAATAAGGAAATAATTCAATGGAATATTTTTATTCCATTGAAATAAAAAAGTATTACATCAACATGAGTATTTATAAATAACCTTCTCCAGCACAAGTTACCACTAAAGAAATTTTTAAGCTTATATTTAAAACAGTATTCTGTAAGAATTAAAAAGAAAAAAAATGGCTTGCCTTCTAATTAATAACACACACATATTATTAAATTTTTAAATGAAATAAAATCATACAATTATTACATAACACTATACATGTGTGAACTATTTTTAACATATATTAATATTAAAAATAGTTTATCACAAATAATATTATGCAATAAATATAGCACTATTATTGATGTTCGATTTAAAAATAAATACACATAATTATAAACAAATTTTTAAAACTGGAGAAGATTACATTTAATTTATTACATTATGTAATAATTAATCTGTCTTAATAAACAGAATGACACATGTATGAAGTAGTACTTAAAGAATAACTATATATATGAAATGCACTAATTTTAGTTTTTACACAAAAGAAATGTTATGAATTTATGTTACAAAATTTTATGGAAACATTAAATTGACTTCAGTTTTTTTTGCATGATTGACCAAGACCTAAAATTTAAAATGAATTACAATTACAAATGTGTTGAGTTTGAATTTAAACCCATGATATCTTTAACTGAAAATTAAAATGAAAAAATTTTTCATGTTCATGTATAACACTTTTGCTTTAAATGTCAGAAATTACATAAGTATAAGAGAAAAATTGAAGGATACTATAAAATATTTTGTCCAGTAAAACTAGATTACTATTTAAATAAAAGTATTTTTACAACTTATATTTCAATAATGAATGCAAAAAATTAAAATATTTTTGTATACACAAAATCACTTAAACTAATAAGGCTTTTGAAACAAAAGTATCACAAATAGTGTAAAAATTGATTACTGGTGACATGTATAAAAAAAATTTTTTTTCTCTAATAACACACATTTGTGGGTGACATTGTAATATTGAATATTAAACATTACACATTTCACTGTCATTAAAATTGTATTATATATAATATTATATTCATATTTTCTATTAAAAAGAAAATAATACTCTGAATGCGTTTTTTTTTTTTTTTCTTTTAATTAAAAAAGATGTTATTTGATATTATAATTTTTTTTAAAAATAATGGTTTAATTTGTTTTCTCCTCAATCTCTCTCTCTCTCTCTCTCTTTCTTTTCTTTAATTATGCATGAAGGCTAATTAGATTGGATATTGCAGATGAGAACAGAACTCACAATGTGTTGAATTGAAAATCAGATACCAGGTGAGTGTTTGGCTACCATCTTAGCTATACAGGCGATTTGCAAATGTTATGCTTTTTTTGTATTATGTGAGCACACAGATAAAATACATAGCTTCTCTTGTTGTCATGTGCCAGCTCAGCTAGTATTATGGAATACAATGCTCCACGTTTCCAACTGAACCATATTTAGGTGTGGAGTTCGATTTCCTCAGTACACACATGCCATAGGTACCTTTTCATAGGGTAGGCAACCATTCATACAAGGAAAGGACAAAGACAGGATAACCAACAATCCATTAAACAAACAAAAAAAAAATGTAAGCTGAAACCATTCAATTTTCAGCTTGACAATAATAATAATAATAATAAAGCGAAATACTCACAACCAAAAAATTGAATTAACAATTTGTAGGTGAAATAATTTTTCTTCTAATTGTAAAAAATAATTTCTGTATGTAAAAACTGATTTCAGTGCATTTCATTTTATAGCTATTTGTTAAGACGTTCAGTGTTTGGTAAAAATGTTTAATTAACTCCAGCCTTAAGAGGCCTGAAGAAAAGTTGCCAATAATGTCCAATACAGACACTGTTTATAAGTTCATAAGCTTGAACTCTGTTCAGTAAATCCAGATCAAACAATAGTTGCCTGCCTAGAAAATAAGTAGAATTTTTCAATGAAATGACGTTATATAAATTATGTAATAGAAGTCAGTTATAAATTAAAAGAATTAAGATGTAGTTATCATTATTCTCTACTTAAAAAATATTATTTTTAGATAAAACTGAGAAATTTTATAATACACTAGAACTTAAAATACAAATAAATAAGAATTACTTAATACAGCAATAAAATTACATAATAATAGTTTTAGAATTTGAGTTTTTTCTATGAAAAAAATGTCTATAATTAAGAAAATAAAAATTTTATATCTATTAACCATTATTTCTAGCTGAATTAATTTTTCATAAATGACGTTTTTGAGAGACTTACCACTAGAATGTTTTCCACTTTGGTCTTTATCCTAAAATGTAAACTTTATATTAAAGACAATTCTATTATATAAAATTTAATAAATATTAAAATTCTCTTGTATAGTTAAATATAATTTTGCTATTTCTAACTCCAAAAGAACATGAAGGAGAGTTTATTATGTAGTTTAAAAACTAAATTTAATCCAAGTTAAAAAAAATATCTTTAAAATTTAATAAAGTTTAATTTTTAAAAAAAGAAAGATATGTTAAAGCTTAAAAAACTACTTTGAAATATTTTTGCCACATAAAATTACTTTTAATAAAGCTCACTGTTCAACTAATATTTGCATTTAAGTAATGCATATTATGTAATCAAGTAAATGCAAGATCATTGGTAGCCTAGTGGTTAGGGTATCAGCCTTCCACCTGGAAGGACAATGTTTGATTCCCAATGCTGCCAAAGACCTACTGAGTACATGCATTATATATGCTCATTAAATCTGTGGAATCAAATGTCCAGTGGTTGGTCCATGAATAGTTATTATGGGTGTAATGGTCTGGTGAAAATTCCCCCCACCCTTCAGATCAATGCAGAAATGAGGAAATTGGTGGTACTATCTATCAGAGGAGTTTAGAGCAAAAGCATACTTGGTGCTCTGGTTAAACAATACTGACTTAAATTTACATAACAAATGGTATAGGGAGGTTGGCTTATCAAAGAAAAATAAGTAGCAACAATGGGTAAATGCATGTTATGCAATCATTTTAAAAGGAACAGTACTACTTATGAATTAAAGTATTCATTTCAACAAGGATTAAGATTATAAATATTTTTGGTTTACTCAAATTTTCACCTAAAAAACTGTAAAATATTTCTTACAAAATAGTACATTCTTTGTTATCAACAAATGTATTAACTAAAAAAAAAAATTTGCATTATGTTTTTTACATTTAACCTCAAATTTAAACTTATTGACATATTGCAGAATGTTAAACTAATTAAACATGTCTCTACATGAAGGTGTTTAACTGAGTTAAATTTTCAAACAAATATTTGTTAATTAATATTGTCAACAATTAATCTTGAAATATTGTAAATGTTTGTCAGAGAATTTACTATTTAATTATACTAAATGTTTTTTTAATAATAAGTTCACAGATAAATCAATATTATTTCATCTAAAACTAAAAATAAAAGTAACATTGCATTTAAAAAAAATTGATGTTTTAAAATTAATTCTTATATGTATATATAGTTATTAAGTTTTAGGCTCTTTAGCCATTTAAAAAAAATTCTTTAACTTAATTTTTAATTATAAATAAACATAATGCATTGAAAATTTTCGCATCAAGTGTTTGAGAAATCATAAAATTAAAATTCAAAAATTCACATGTAAAGTATGACTTTTAACACATTTTTAACTTATTTTGATTGATGTTATGTTATAAACTATGATAATCATATATTTCTAACGAAACTGACAAACATTAGAGAATAAGAGCATAGTATAATTTTTGTATTGAGACAATATTATGAATAATTAAGCATAACTGATTATTATATTCAATACAATTATTTCACATTGTGTTGAATATAGTAAAACAAAATATTCATATTTTTATTTATAAATTATTAATGTTGATTTAATATTTTACTTAGTCGGATACATTTTCATTATTTTAAATAGCTGGATAATTATATCTAAAAAAAATCTAACAATATTCACTACAAATCATTTAAAAATAAAATTTTTATGATTCTTTGAGTTTATTAATAAAAATCTTGAGCATAAAGAAATCATCTAAAAATGACCAAGGATAACTTAGTCGGAAGATGGCAAGTAAAAAATTACAAAGAGGACCAAAGGTACTCTATCCATCTTGAAATAAAGTACAAATGATATCAAAAACATAGAATGAAATCATACTTAACATAATTTATAATCATTTACAAAATAAAAATATTTAGCACACTAGATCGAATGAAAGGTCACTATATCTAGCTAGGACTAATAATTATGAAGATGATAATAGTAGAAATCAATATGCCTGAAGACAAAACATTATAATGTGAACAACTTTTCATGCTCTTTAATAAAAAGATCTTTTAAGATATATATTTTCCACAAATAAGCAAAATTTAAATGCATAGAAAGATCTAATTTTTTTTATTTGAAAAATGCCATTATTATTATTATAAATTTTTTATTATTTATTTTCCTAATTTTTTAAATCTGGTATATAATGCACATCCATAAATTTCCATACAATATTTTATTCAAAAATTTATCATAAGTAAGACCACTGCCTCAAATTATCTGATACACGAAATTTAGTTTAATAATTAAAATAATTTACTTAAAATATTCATTTCAAGGTTGGTTAATTTCATTTTATGCAGGACAAGGGAAAATTAAACACTTTCTCAGGGTTATGAATATAGCAAAATATAAACTTCAATGTTGATTATAATCCATTTTTTCCACATGAGGGTTAATTCAAACAGTATCTACAATTTTATAAAAGTCATAAATTCCTAGAAAACATTTATGTTAGAGGTATGTTGACTAGTTTGCAACTGCAGTCGCTTTCAGTATATGAGGTTTAATTTAAAGAGGTTTGGTTTGTTTGTCGCTCAACAGTCATTTTTGCACACGAGGGCTAATTAGACTGGGACCTACGGTTTAAAGTGGATTACGAACCACTACAACCATCCATGCCCAAGGTGGGATTTGAACCCAAGAACTGTTGAATCGAAGGCAAGAGCGCTAACCATTCGGCTGCCAGCTCGGCCTAATTTAAAAAGGATATACAGTTGAAAGTGAATTCTATATCACAGTATGAGGTGGTATTGATTTTTTGGAGTACAAATTTTAGTACACAGGTATAAAACATACCAACTGTTGAACTAAAAGTAAGTGTAACCTGAAACTTTGATTTTGTAAAATTTTATTAGCAATAGAGATTACTTAGAATGAATGTACCATTAAAATAAAAAAATATGCATTGTAATTCGAATTTTCAATTTCTCCTGCAATACATTCAATGCTAAATAAAGGAGAAAAATATAATACTAGTCAAAACTGCTTTGAAATATTTGGAAATCACAAAATTCACATTTCAAATTGTTTTTGAATATTGAATAAAAAAGCATGTAAAATAAGAAAGCTTTGAAAATGGATTTATTATGTGATTATAAATGTAATTTTACAATCCTAGATCATAAGAGAAAGGCATCAAAATCAATAATTTCATTGCTGAATTTAGCAAAATATATTCAATACATTTCTAATAAATATAATAGATATTATGTTGCATATCATGAAGAATTTCAAAACATGATATTGGAAAGCAATAATGAAAATTATAAAAGAGCAACAGAATATAAATGCAATTTAAAAATAACCAAATTCTCTTTTCATATCCCCCCCTACACACAAAGAAAGAGCATGTAAACTGATAACTTAGTTAATAACTTATAGAACAAAATTAAATAACGAAAAAATTAAAAACATTTACAAACTTTAATTTTATAAAAATTTCACTTACCTCACACTCAAAAATCATCATTATTAAATTTTCATTGATGAATGTTTCCTCTTTATACTTATACAATTTTATAGGATCTTCTTTGTTTTCTATATTGATAATAAAATCAAATTTTTATTCAATAATCTTCTAGTTTCAGTTAAAGAAAATTTCAATATAGTAGATTACATTTTAATCAAAAACTATATTTATCAACCAGTTACCTTATAGCATATTAAACCACTTAAAACATTCCAATATCATTATCTATCAAAGTAAGATTAAAGATAGCATAGATCTTCTTTAGCTTTAGGCTATTTTTTAAAACATAATAAAAAACACACTAAGAACCTAACAGAATTATTTTTGTCTTAACAAATATATAAATTAATATACCTGAATATATGCCAGTATTTTCCCTATCAAGATCATTTGTAACAAAGTTCTTCATAAGATCATCTAATTGTTTTTTCTCCTCAGAATTTGTAACTGGCATATCTATTGAAAAAGTGACATTAATAATTTTTATGATAAAAATAAAAATATTTTTAATAAGATTGAAAATGAAATTCAAACAGCTATATTTTCAATGCAATGATGTAGACACACAACTGGAGATATATGGATTAATGAATGATTAATATCAAATAAAAGTTGTTATAATAGAATATGGATTATGTGAAAAATATATAGAACATACTAGAGAACCACAATTTTACAAGCCTAATTTTAATAAATTCTCAACTTCCATCATATATGTATATATATCTCAATAAATTTCTATATAGAAAACACTAATGTGGCACAATTTTATTCATGCTTAAAAATAAATGAAATTTCAATTTCACATTTTTCGTTGATTACAAAGAGTTTTCACTGAAATTTTGAATAACAAACATTGTTGGTCTTATTTGTTTTCAGACAATAAAGATTATGAGCAAGAAGTTGAACTTTTTCTGTGCTTTGTAAGTTTTTTAATTCAAGGAAATGAATGTTAAAATGGAAAAATTTTGCATAATTAGTTGAATAGCTATGACCAAACTTATTGGCACACCAACCCATATGGATGCCAAGGCCTTTGAAAATCAACGAACTTTTCATATATAAGTATTTTAAAATATAAAAGCATTTATGTGTGCATATAAAATATTATAAGCCTATGAAAAGGGAATAATATCCCATAAAAGAATTTATTTGGGCTCAATGATTTAATAAATATTTAAGTTTTGAAAATAGTAATATATAAACTTTCTTAACATACGAAATTTTTTAATATTTTCAAAAAATACACAAGAAAAAAATACAAAAGGCAAAGATTATAAATGAACATAAATAATTAATATAAAGCAATTTATTATAAATTGATTAATATATATTAAGGTTCATAATATAGATTAACAAATTCATTAATCAATATCATGAGTTGTACTTTCATCTGAAATAAAGATCTTTGAAATATTGTTAAAGAATTTATCTTATTTTGATGTGATTTACTATAATTTTTTTTTTTTTTTTTTTTTTTTTGCAGTAGTTTGATTTACATAATATATCATT
This sequence comes from Latrodectus elegans, assembly GCA_030067965.1. Lineage (NCBI taxonomy): Eukaryota > Metazoa > Arthropoda > Arachnida > Araneae > Theridiidae > Latrodectus > Latrodectus elegans. Next base: position 12,557,318 of record CM057812.1, read on the forward strand.
AAAAAATTTTCTAATAAAGAAATACCCTAAGAAATCTTTACAAAATTATTTTATAAATGAAAAGAAACTAAATAAAGTAATAATTATTTAAAACCAGGAAATATTTTGCTATTGTTATTACATTGAAGTACCTTTATCTAATATAAAATTAAAAATAAATAACAAAAACTATGGCATTAAATACAAGCAGAAAATATTAAATCTATGAAAAAATAATGCTATTCTTCAAGTCAAAATAAAATTTAAAAAAGATGACTTAGCATTTTTTTATTCACATAATATCAATTTAAATTTACTAATTGAATTATATATATTTAAACAACACTGATCATAAAAATATAAATATATGAATAATCTAAGTATAAATACATAAATTTTTTTACCAAAGTTTATGTCATGATCCTCCAATAAGTCAACCAAATACTTATCCCATTGGGAATCTGTTAATGGTAAATCTGTTAAAAAATCACCACACAACTCTTCAAAGCAGTCTGTATTAAATAAAGCAATAAAAATAATGAAAATTAAGATTTGCTTTTATTCCAAAATAAAAGATAAATTTACAGAATCAATATTTATTACACAAATAGATTTTTTTCAAATGGCATTTTACATTAACATACACATAGAACATTGAAAATAAAAAATAAAATTCATTATGAAATTGCAGTGAATAGTTGCCATATATATTAAATTATGGAACATCTAGTAAGTTATCAATATAAATTTCTTAAATAACATGAATTTAATTATATATGAACAAACAAAAAAAATTTTTTTTTCCAAATCAGATAAGAAAACTATTACTTGGTAAATTAAATTAACTACTAAAATTTGTTCTTAGCTCATGGCATGTAATAATTAAATAACTCTTTTGATTGACATAAAGAATAAATATTAGAAACTCCTTGATTTTGCATATAATAAATAAAAAGTATAATAAAGAGTATAGAAGATTGAGAAAATAATATGTAAACCGAACTTAACTCTTTTAGAGCAGATACCTTAAGCTTGAATCTTAGAAAATATACAATATATTTTTTTAAATAATAAAGATTTAACATATTTCAACATTCAATGGAAGTACTAAGTCTACAATATTGGCATTTTCAATTTTAGGGTTAGATTTAGTTTTCTTATTGCTTTCTTAGTCACTTTTTGCACATAAGAGCTACTTTGAGTGGAACTTACAGTTGAAAATGATTTAGAATCTCCTTTCAACTGTAAGTTTCAATCAAAGATAAGAATTAAATCTATGAACTGTTTAACTTATGGACAGAACTCATCTAAGTGCTAGATTTTTCCATCTATTAGATAATGGTTAATTAATTGGTAAATGGTATAAGACAAACTCATAACCAATATGACACATAGGATTGTTAGAGTTTAACTTGCAAGAATATTTGGTAATCAATTTTTTGACATTAAAAGCAGACTGAGTCAATATTGTCTCACCAGAAGATCAATTTCTTTCTGCAGTGAATTATATTAAAAGCTTCACATTTCATATTAATTTTTATTGTAAAAATTTCTTATTTTTTACTATTGATTAATTTTTATGTACATATAACAAAGTAAGCAAAATAAAAAAAAAAAAAAAAAAAACTGGAAAAAATGTTTAGGGGAATTTTAGACAGTGACAAGAAATTTAATAGAAAAATTATGCCTCTTATATTATTTATTATGCAAAAAATAATTATCGGATGAGTATATTATAATTAGAATTATTGTTTTGACACTACACCACAAATATAAATTTTAAATCATTGGCTTATGCAACAAATTCATCATTATAAAAATATAGTACAGAAACTGCTTAAATAAAATATAAAGCAATAAAATTTCATAATATGAAGCAATTGAGGAAGTATAATTATTTTTAGAAAGTAAAATTCTAAGTTAAAATTTTAAAAATAATATAATTAATTTAATTTCTTTAATTTAAAAGCCAGAAGTTCTACGAAATTAAAATAAAAGCAGACAATTAGCAACCTATAACTTAAAACAATGGGGTTCAGATTGTTGTTTAAGATATATTTAAATTGATAGTTATAAAAAGTTTTGCAAAGAATTTGAACAGAATTTTTACATATATTTTTACACTTTATGAAAATATATCAACAAGTTCTGCAAAATAAATAAATAAATAAATGATTTAATGGTATTAGGATTATTATTTGTTAACATGGCTGATCCTTTCTTAGATCATATATGTTCCCTATTCAATAATAAAATATTAATGGAATAAATTTAGTAATTATTTGCATTCTCAAATTTTAAAATTTGCAATTCAATTTCAATTAATAATTTATACAAGAAAATTAGCAGGAAACTAAAATTTTTTTTAATACCTTCATTAAACATACAAATCTAAAGAGGATATTTAAATATAAAAATTCAAAATGTTAATTCAATTTAAAATTTGGTATCAAACAGATCAACATTAGAGAATAAACATTTGTTAGAAAATAATTAATAGCATACCAAAATTTTGGTTATTCTCATCAACACTACTGAAATTAGACAAGCTAACTTGTTCGTCTGTTGTTTCACAATAAGTAGAACCAAACCAATGGTCATGCATGATAGCAGGCAATATATGGTGTTTGGCATCATATTCCAAACATTTCTTTTCCATCCATTGATCATTTGATGATGATATCAAGTGCTCTTCTAGCAAATCATTGAGTGGACTGCAGGGTGACATCTCACTCTTACACATTGAGTATGATGACTCTGAATAACTATTGTAGCCTGAATCAACAGACAATGGAGAATAGCAGTTGATGCCCTCAAATTTTTGCTTTTTTAGGAATTTTTTCCCTGAAAACAATAATTTTGAAAATACTTTAGAATTTTATGCTTTTTTTTTTTTACTTAAACATAAAATTTTATACATTCATAATACATTTAAATCAATGTTATTTTGTATATAAAAATATGTAAAGTGAAAAAATAAATCAGAACATTTTAAAGTAAGATTCAAAAAGGAGAATCAAATGAGCAATTTGACTCTTAATACCTGATAAGCTCTTCCTGAATGTAGCTCAGCAGTGATTATTTATGTCATATTAAACAATGACTATCTTAAATTCTTGCACTTTGTGTTACGGAGGAAGCCAACAGATCTTCGTCCTTATAAATGTATTTCTTCTTATCAACTTATATTTTTAATCATATTGTGTATTTTTCATTTTATATAAAGGCACCAAATTATCAGTAGTAAATATTTTCAACATTTGGTCAGAAAAATTGCGGATGGAGAAAACTGCCTCCAGATTGTGCAATGCTTGTCTTACTTTTACTTAGAAAAAAGCCCTTACTAATAATAAGCTGCAGAGGATTATGTACAAGAAAATAGGATAAATACCATCTTATAAATCTGTATGGCAAAAGAAATAATTAAGTATAGTTAAGACTCATCAAAGTGCAATACTGTTTTAAATGAATTAAAAAATACAAAACAGTTTACTGCAGTTACTAGATCATTATTTTAGCCTTTCAAATGAGATGCCTACAAATAAAATGACAATTAAATACAAGTTATTTTGTTTATTTAAGCACTAAACATAAAATATATATTCTTACATGTATCTATAAATGAAATATTTTATCTAGAAATCAATCAAAACAAATTAATATTTCAATATCTTATAAATTAAGAGAATTTTTATACAAAAATAATACAAATATAAGAGGAAAAAATGTAAGAAAAATTTTTAGAAGACTAACCAAACATTCTTGAGAAATTAGAACAAAATAGTATGTTTACCAATTTGTTTCAATGTACAATTGCTAATCTTTAAATATGGGAAAGGAGAAAATTTAACTTTTTTATGATTTAATTTTAAAATATTTCAAATTGCAAATATTTATAAATTTTTTTGACTAAATCCTATGAGACAGCAACATGATAAATGCGGCAAACTGGTTTATTTTGTCTGAAAGTTTTCTTGCATTTGTATGACATGGAATTTCATAACAATGTGATTGAACACACTTTTTTTTTCTTGATGTGTCATCTAATGCATCTGATAAGTGTTTTGTTTCCATTTGACAGCAATTTAAGCTTGTGGAATGATTGATTTTAAGTTTCCTTATATTTTGAAAGAGTTAAATTTGAATTTAAGTTTAAAGTGAATTTTTTATTTTAAGTTTATTAGGTGATATTCACTGTGAGAGTTTAAGTTTATAAAGTTAAATTTATTTTCAAATTATTTCATTATAAAATTTGAGTTTCAGTATATGTGTGTAGCTAGCAATAGAAAAGTATAACAGGTAATAAATTGCATGAATGAAATATTTGAAATTTAAAATAATATAAGATTGCTATGCTTAAAGTTCAAGTTTGAGTGTGATAGGGATTCTGAAAATTGGATATAGCACAAAGTGACATAATTTAGATGGATGAGATAAATGTGCAGTGCTTGGCATGAAAATTAGAAATCATGCCAAACCAGTGCTGGCTCTGAGGAATTTAAACATATTTATTTAAAGATCTCTATGCATTTGGATTTCAAGCAAAACAAATAAAATACCTTTGACTTCTTCTGAGCTCAATAGCCTATAAGTCAAGGGAAACTTAGAATCAGCAATATGCTCCAGATAATCTGATTTTCTTAAGGCTGCAACTAATCCAGATTTAACCTTTGAATAATCAACATATTTCCTTTTTTTGATGGTACACCAGTCCTAAAAAATTTCACATAACTTGCAAATAAGTTTCAGCAATTCAAATTTTTAATTATAGACTTAATATCAAAATGAAATTTAGTGCCTTTATTAAATCCATTTCAGAAAGAAATTTAGTTCATAATTTCTACTTTTGTTAAAAAAATTAACTTATATATTTTCATTGAGCAACAGACTTTTAAAAAATTCTTTTTGTTCCTTCTAATAGATCTTCCTTAAAAAATTCCTAGGTCTTTAAAAATAGAAAAAATTTTTTATAAAATGAGATTATTAAACTGACAATTTAAAATTTTTATGCATGTAAAAAAACAAAAAATGAGTGTTAAATGAAAAATTACAAAACATCCACTATTAAAAAAACAAAGGAAATTTTTCTTTCAGTAAAATGTAAACTATTTCAACAGATTAAAAATTAGTTTTTGACTCAAAGTCATACTTATGTTTTGAGTGCCAATTAGAAGATTTTTGAAAAATTCCTGCATATATTCTAATAGACCCTTTTAGAGTTAAGCGCAGAACTACTAATGTACAAACACTTTACAAAATTATTTTCACTTCATATTATCAAAAATCAATGGTGAAATGTTTCCACAGAATTTAAACATGCTTTAATAAATTTAAGGAAGCATTCTCTCTCACATACATCTGAAAATTTTAAAATCTCATATTGCTAAATGGATATTAGCTTTAAAAACTTTTCTTGCAAGTAAGAAAAATGAGAAAGAAATGCTTCAAAGATACCTCATTACAAACACAACTACTATTCATTGAAATTCATGTTTTATTCTTTATTTCCAATTTTCTATCGAAAATAAAAGATGGCAAGAAATGTTCAACTTGCATTAAATAATGATCAGTATTTTATCAAGTCTTAATATTCACCTCAACTTTTTTCCCAGAGGTTAAATTGACGTAATTTGAAATGGATTCTACACTAGAAGTATTCATTCCAAAAATTGGGAGTTAAATACATTAAGAGTACACATATCTTGTAACAAACATAAGAGGTAATGTTATTAGAGATCCAATTAGTGGTTAATGAATAATGGTTTCCATCAGCAAGGGCCAAAGAAGAAAATATTAATATTTATCCTCATATAACAATTTTCAGCTTCAAAAATTATAATAAACAATCAATAACTAGCATATAATTTGAATATGAAGAGATAATATTAATTTATAAGCCCTTTCATTTAAATTTTTAATGATTAATTTTAAATATCAAATATAAACAGCAAAAGAAATTTAAACTAAAAAAATATCTCACATTATACTTTCAAAATTGGAGAATAAAAGTTGTTATATACACATATATATTTATAAAAACACTTATGATGGTAATTTATACAAAAAAAAAATTTAGTTAAACAAAATTTTAAATGCTTGTCAAATTAATTAAGAACTATCTAAGTATAGCTAAGAAATTAATTCTCAGTAAACACGACAAGAATTTAAAATTATGATCAATTTATTTTTATTGTATAAATTACGATCACAAACTTAAAAACTGGATGAGTATTAGTCAATTTAATTTCTACAATTAATAATAAATCTTACTTTAATAAATTCCTTTTAAATATCCTTAAAAAATAGATCTAGTTATAATTAATTTTTATTATAAAAATTTTTTATGTTGTTGTTGTTGGCTTATTCTCTTTAAAGTTCTGACAATTGCTAGATCAACTCCATTAAATTGTTTATAGTTAAAAAGTCAATGACTAGCAAAAGATAAATTTTTTATAATAATATATAGTAATAATTTATTATAAAAACCTATTAATAATAAATTTTAAGCATTCTTAAAAATAACAAAGTGTTACTTTTAAAAGTTGAATAACAGCACTGTCAAGAGCAGAAGACTTTCTAGGCAAAGTTATTCGTATTACAGTTTTATCCTTTTCATCAACATATTTAAGATACGGCTCATACAATCTTTGTTCTAATCCCATCATCAAAAAGGGTACAAGAACTGAGCCTTTTTTCCCCATGTTTCTTTATTTTAATAACTGTAAAGACACAAAAGGAACAAATTTTAGTAATGTGAAAAATTATAGCTACAATATATAAATATGAATAAAAAATATTAAGACTATATATTTAAGATAAAAATTTTAATAAGATAGAGGTTAAAATTAGCTGAATAAAATAAAATCCATAATTTTAAAATTAGACTGACAACAGCAATATGGAAATTAATACTATTTCATTTCATTTAACTTTAAAATTTCAATTTAGTTTAAAATACTTTAATATACTTAATAATCAGTGCATTTACATATTATCTCATATCATTTCTATGAAAAAAATTTCTCCAAATATCAAGATTCAATACTAGAAGTTACAATTTAGTGATTGTTTTCACTGATCAAAATCATTTGTTCATGTTTCATATTTAATAGCTTTAGGTGAAGCCAGTTTTAAAGTCATTCATTTCCTGTGATTGTGTCAATGCAAAAATATGATCCATTAAAACTAAAGTTGTTTCAATAAAGACACAGCTTAACTGCTCTTTATTTTCATTTCCCTGTGAAAAATTATTAAAATTTAGAACCTATTAACCAGTGGTTTTGGTATTAAGCTGAAAACTGGAAGATGGGATAATATGTACATAGCTAATAATCTAAAAGAAAGTTCACTTACAAATACATATATATATATATATATATATATATATATATATATATAAAGATTGCATTCTTTAAGGGTGACAATTAAAGAAAATACATAAATATTTCATTTGGGGAAAACAATCATTCATGGAGATCGCTAAAGCCTATAGAGGGCCCTTCTATCAGGGTGGAAACTTGGGTGTTACCAAAATTTCCTTTAGTGTGACGCAATCTACAAAAAAAAAGTTCTTTCCAAAGATAATTTATGTGGTGTACATCCAAATGTTTTACAGCAGCCTAGAGCTTTTAGAACATCTAATATTTGGTGTCGAAACAAGGATTCAAAGTAATATAATAATAGTCACAGTAATAAATAGCGGTAATCACATAAACTTTCCATTTAAATAACGTAAATTTGTGTCTTAATTAACATTAAACAACTAAATATTGTCACAGTGACAAAAATTCTATTTATATTTTACAATATTACCCTTTATCAGTCTGAGAAAATTATAATCTCTAAGAGAAGGTATATTTTTTTCCTTTAAAATTTAAAAAAATTTTGAGTTTTATTTCATAAAATATTAGGGTAGCACTTTTAAAAGTTATCAAGACTGAAAATTTCAAGTTACAACATTTATTGAGGAGTTTTACAAAAGTAACATTTGTTTCAAAATGAAAACTTGATTTCAAAATAGTTGAGGCAATAATAATAATTAAAAAATGCAATTCCAAAAAAGTACAATAGGTAATTATTTTTATAACTTTTAATTTATAAGCACTCACAATTTTTTACAAGTTAGGGGCTACTCCCAACCCTGACGTCATAGACAGAATAATTTTAATTCCCATTTACAAGCTAAAATTTTGAAACATCTTTTTTGCAAACTTCCAATTCTGACAAATAGATTATTTTAATTTGTTTTTATATTTTTTATGATCTGATATTTTCCAGTTTTTTTATTTGATTCCTTTTTGTATAATGCCTGAAAACTTGATTTTTTCTTTAGCAACGAAGGACATGTACAAGTATTTAAAACACTGAGGAAACCATAGAGCAAGCGCTTTTCTTCAATTTGTCGCCAAGGGTATGGAAACAGTAATCGAAGATACATAGATATCAGACATTTGATGGAAAAACAAACTGTGGCACTGAGTTCAACATTTGTTTTTTCCCATGTAATGACAAAAAAAAAGAAGAAACTCTTCTCTCCACCCCTTACATAAGAACATAGAAAGGGAAAACATTCTTTAAAAGTTTTCACTCGCTTCTTATGTAGTTAGTTTTGTTTCATTTAAGTTACTCAATTTATGAATTTTCCTTTGTCAAAAGTGATTGGGCCAAAGCCCTTGATGAATTGGCTTAGTTGCAGAAATGAAAGTGTTTATCAGTTTAAGTAAAAAAGAAAATTCTGGAAGTTGATAAAAAAAATATTTTAAAAAAAAAAGGGGGATTTTAAAGATTAACTTCTTGACAATTGTAAGAACTCTAAAAAAAAACTGAAAAGGGAAACAGTGAAATCACTTGCAAAAATATTGAAGAGAAGCAAAAGATCCCAACTGGTAACAGCTTTGCATGTTTTGCTGTGAAAAAAGAGGAATGAATATTTCTGTTGGTTGTATCATTAAAGATTTTCAACTGCTTTGAAAAGAAACTGAACATAAAAAGATTTCAAAACATCAGATTTGAAATTTTTTGTTCAAAAATTTTAAGAAAGGCAGGGTTTGAACTTTAAAAAATTGTATGGTGTCACAATCAATAACATGAAAGTACTTTAAAGTATGAATCTCATTTTGCCCATATTTCTTTTAGGGCATTTTAAATAATTCTCTTTAATATTTTATTTAAAAAAAAATAGTTTGATAAAAAAGAAAAAATTTAGATCTTAATAATGAATTGCATTATTTTTCTTTTTTACAAACTGTTTGTCTGTCCCACCCTACAAATTCATAAAAATGGGCATCTACAGTATAATTTTTTTTAAAAATTATAATTTTGGGCTTAAAAAAACAGTTTCTTTGCATGAATATATTTTTAGGCTCAAAATTTGGCTATTTTATTTTCCTTGTGTTTTTAATGTCCATAGATAATTTGTATTAACGCTTGAATTACATTTAGTTTGCATTGTTAGAAAACCACTTGATCAAACAAGGTTCAATTTCTTATAGTCACAATAAATTCTAATTTTCTCTTCAAAAGAAGCTTAGTGATTTTTGAATTAACAATGTTTGTGCTTTTGAAAGTTGGATTTGAAAATAATACTATATATTGCTAATACTTTTGAAAAGAGACACTTTTTTCTCTCATACTTTATTAGATTTGTTTAGACTTTTTCCCAAACTAGACATCTAAGAGGCGGATTAATGCACAGACAGTTCTAAAACAACTAAAACTTCCAAGAGCATTCAATTTTAGCCATCCAGTTTATGGGGCAGAATATTTTTTACCATATTACAATTAATATTTTTATTTCAATCATTTATTAGTAATATGAGTACATTTTGAATGAATTTTTAAATAACTTTTCGTATTTTTCAAGCCATGTTACTTCTTGTAAATATTTGTATTTATTTTTCACTTCCTACATTTTTAAATTTCTTTTACATATTTTAAGGTTTGAAATGATTATGCTTTTATAACTTAAAACTTTAAATTTTCACATTTTATTAAATTATCCTTAAAATTTTTTCAAAGATATATGTAAAGATCTTAGAAACAATTTCAGATATTTCTTCAATATTAAAATTATATTTAAAAAATTAGAATAAATACAAGTTAATATTACACATTATTCAATTTATATATCTGCACTTGGTTTCATTATAATATATTAAAAATTGTCATCAAATTTAAATTTTAGAAATAAACTCTTTGATTTTTAAAAAGCTTTTAGTTTAAATAACTGATGAGTTTTCTATATTACCTAGAAATGGCAAATGAACTATTTGAATACTATTTATCAAACTAAAGAATGACAATTAAAATTAGAAATATTATAAGAAAATAAGTAGAATGCAAAAGCAATTTTATTACTCTAAACAAATCTAATCTCTTTCCAGAATATTGATTATATGTTGATGTAAACTATAAAAATTTTTTAACTATAAGAATTTTAATGTTTCTCAAATTTTTTATTTTAATCTTTTTTAATAAATTACCATTTAGTTTTGAACAATTTAAATGAAGATTTGGATTAGCAAGTGAATACTGAATTACAGAATTGCACATAATTGTAAATATTTAAATTGAAAAATTAACTTAATTCATCATACATCAAAAAATTAACTGAATTCTAATACAATATTCAACCCTAAGACTAAACCTTTAAAAAATACTTTCCCATTGTACACCTACTTTTGAGATTAATGAAATAGCATGCTTTTTACAAAGAAGCAAAAATAATGTAAGAGATTTGGTGATTTTTTAATTTTATTTATTAATTTTTTTTCTTTTAATTTTATTCAAAATTTTATTTTAAATTTAATATATACTAAATCAAATTTTTTGTGCAAATATTGACTAAAAAGTGTTAAGCAATGGTAAACAAGCTAAATGCTAAACAAAGCTAGAGCTAGTTAGTGCAAAAGATTGCTTTTTGATAATAATAGGGTAATTTTGTCGGTTAAAAGCATTACGGTCACAAGTCACCAAGAGCAAAGACTTTATGTCTCATTGAAAAAAGATACTTTTATATTACATTCAGGCAATCGATCACCATGCGATTGCCTAACAGTTTCCACTAGAAATAAACATTGTCGTTTTAACAAGTTTTAGCAACAAGTGATAATGGTTTAACTTGTAAATGTAAATAAAATGTTTATACTATTTTTCAGTAGTTTCTGAAAACGTAAACACTGCTTAACAATACATGATGCAAATAATAATTTAGGACAATAATCTTCGATTTTTTTTTTTTTTTCCTTTTTCATTACGGTGATTACCAAAAGTGAAAAATTTATGTATATTGGAAAAGTACTGAAAAATATTTTTATTTTATTCTAAGCATATTTTAAGTAATCAAAGAGTAAAATTCACTTCGAATATACAGTCAATAAATAAAATTCAAATGTTAATAAATAAAAATTAACGTTTGACTAATAATTAAAATTAAGTTTTCACCCATCAGTAGTTCATTCTAGTAGCATCTATTTTATTTTTGGCAAAGATTTTTTAAGGAGGTGATAATACTTATAATTTAAATTACAATGAGTACTAAAAATACTACACTAGCAACAATTTTCAATCATATACAGCATTATTTCAGACAATACAAGTATTTCAATAAGTATAATCTACAATCGGTAAATATAACAAAATTTACTTTATTTCCAAATAAGACGAAACAAATTTCATTGAAATAAACTAGCTTCAACAATAACCAAGATAGTTAACAAAATATTTCACCATTCTCTTTCATGCCTGTTCATGCTTGTTATGATTCTTGATCATAACACAAGATGACGTAAAAAGGAAACATTTTTGGATGGCTCTTGGCAAAAAGTGGCGATTTTATGCCACCAAATGTGTTTTAAAAAACATAATGAGCCCAAAAACACTATGCAACGAAACAAAACTTAAAAAATTACACAAATTTTACACACTTTTAAACGTAAAAATAAGATTTTTTTTAGTGAAAAGTATTTATTACCATATTTTATGGCACCAAAAATTACGCCAAATTGGCGAGTAACAACGGGCTACATAAAGTATAGGTTAACCGGAAGTAACCTTTAAATAAGTTTCAGTTTTCATTTTGTGCACGCTGCTGCCAGATGCATTGATCTTATTTTTAATATTTTGAAGTTTCAAATTATTGTATAGCGGCTAGTAGTGCTGAGTGGGCCTGTTGTTGAAAATTTCCTATCCAAAGCATGGAAAAAGGAACATAAGTGGAACCGCCCTATTGGTTAGCGCTTGACGTGTGTGCCAAATCCCCTTTGTCTTCCAAAGCATTACACTAAAACCTGTTATTTACTATGAAGTCTCTTGTTGAATTTGTTGTTATTCGGAATTTTCTAATTTTAAATAATTATGGCTGCTTTCAGTGCTTATGGATGCATAAATAGCCCTTCAAAAAAGCTCCTGGAGTAACTTTTTATATGTAATTTCATTAATCTTTAAAACTTTTTGAGCTCACTAAAGTTAATATTTCTAATCCAGCTGCACGTGCATCATATTGTTCAATTTTATATGCCTAAAATTGAAAATGATTGAAATGAAAAAAAAAAATGATTTTATTTCAAATTATATTACTTGAAATCAGACATTGATATTTTATTTATTTATTTACTTATTTTTGTATTATTAGGTTTCCCGTGGAAGATGAAAGGTTTTAAAACCTTTGTAATTTGAAGAATAATGCATGTTCTTAATATTTGTAAGAAAAAAATTTATCTTTTACAGACTGTGGTCTCTCTAAACTTCCAGGAATTTAAAAAAATATTTGAAAGAAAATATACTTATTTAAACTTTATTGTTTAAAAAAAATTATTTAAATGAATGCTTATTGAATAATTGTTAAAGAAAAATTTCATATTGTATTATATTAAAACTCATCTGTAAAAAAATTAATTTAAAGGAGATTAATTTTATAAGTCTAGGAATAGATTTAATTATTTTGCTAGTGAATAAATATCAATTTTTTAAAACGAAAGTACAGACTATTTAACATTACATTTATAGTAAAAATATCATACTTCTTGAGAAAATATTTTTATCTTATATGAATCTCATTAAATATAATGAATCAAGATTTATTGAAATTAAATTTTAGATATATATTTTTTCTAGGTTTCTTACAATTGACTCTATATTATATATATTTCTCTTTACATTATTCAACGAAATTCATTTACAAATTATTGATAATAAATTTTTTTTTCCTAATATTGGACATAAAATACACCAAAGGAAAAATACTTTTTCCTTTGGTGTATTTTATTCCAAAGGAAAAATATATTTATAAGGAATAATTATGCTTCTGTATATAGATTTATTATTTAGATATAAATAAATCTATATACAGAAGAATAATTATTCCTTATAAAGGGAAAAATTATAACCAAATAGTAGAATATTTCATGCATGGATAAAATCACAGGAATAATATGGGTAGGAAACTTTGCCACTAAGTAATAATAAAGTAAAAGTAAAAAAAATTGACATTTTTCATAACTATAAATATAATATATGATATTTAATTCATGATACTCAAGTGCTTATCTCAAAGTCAATAAGGTGAATAACACGCCTAAAATCTCTTTATTAAAATACGCAATATTAATAATTAGCAAAAATACCAAATAAGCACTTAACTATCAATAAAAGTAACTTTTTAAAAAAAATAGTAAGTAATTTAGATCCCTTTTATTTCGTTGTGTGCAATTTACATGAAAATACTGCTTGCTATACTGTGTCCTCAATAAGATTGTTTTTCTTGAAAGACAGAGTGGGCGTGTTATCATCTGTTAGCTACTTCACTGACGCTCATGTATTTTGCGGTTAGAGCTGCTTCTCTTATATTCCTTCCCCCGTGATCCCGAGGATCAAAATTTTAAGACGATGGAGCTTTGATTGGCGAAAACAGGCATAAATTAAATAAAAAGTAATATGTGTTAATATTATACTTTAGTGAGAGAATATTTTTTCTCAACATGTTTTTCATGTTAGTCTTATCAAAATAAAACAAATTTTAATAATTTTAAATATCCCTGAGTAGCGCATTTCTAAAATGGTGTCCAATTTTCTAACTTGAGAAGTTTACACTGGCAAGCAATATTAGTATACTAGTTATATTAAACTAATAACAGCTATTGTTATATCAAAAAATTATTATTACATTATCGTAGCAATGTATAACCTCTAGAGATATTCTTCATTTTTTAATGAAAATACATATGATAGCATTTCTAAGCGATAAAATAATTATTTTTTAATAATTGACAATTTATTAATAAATTGATGAAATTCTTGAAAAAACGTACTCAAAATCAAATGAACTTCAAAGAAACAATTGCTTCTTTGAAGTTGATTTGATTTTGATCAAATTTGACTTTTATAATAGAAAATGAATTATTTAATGTTATTTGTATCTATTAATTACGATCATAAATGATTGGAATAACCCTGAGGAGATTTTATATTGAGATAAGCATCACACATCGACACAATTGATGTGATCTGTCTCGATCAAATAATTTTATTCATTGTCTTTTCTTTTACTAATACACTGACATTCTAATATTTCACTTGAATACAGAAGCAAAACTCTACAATTCTTTAAAGTTATAAAAATTTCATAGACGTCTATGAAATTCTTATAACTTTTGTACGTGACGGACCAAAACTCTGAGAATCACAACAACCCCTTTCAAGTATCAAACAAGCATAATTTTTACTCCTATTATAATTCCTTCCTTCCCTTTATAATCCGAAAATATAAGCCAATCCTATATTCCTCATAGTAAACTATCAAAGATTTGCCATCCTTTTTTACTGCACTTGTAAAATATAACCATGGTAAAATATACAATTAAGCAAAATTATTTTAAATTAAAAAAATGGGGTAATTTTAACAAAGGAATGCTTTTTATTTCCTTCGCTCTATTTTTTTCAGAAAATATTAAAAAAACACGCTAAGTTTTAATGTATTCCAACCGCCTTTAACAAACAAATGGAGATCTATGGTCGATCTGCATTCGAAGCCACTACTTTCCGACACCCTAACCAACCAGGCCTCAGTGGCCCTAAACAAGGCTGTTGTAGCACTAGCATGCTTCCCAAAACTTAGCCCCGAGTTGGGCTCTACAAGTTAGATATAGAAGTAGCCGGATGGAATCTTCGAGATTTTGAAACAAGGATCAACCAGAAGAACCCCAACTTGGCTTACCACCCCAGAGGTATCGTTTCACTTGGAGGACATTATGACCACACCCAGTTTTAACCTAACCCAGCAGCCTTTAACGAACACGACAGATCTTCGGTCGACCGGGATTCGAACTCACTACCTTCCAATAATGCGAACGACGCCCTAAGAAACCACGCCACTGTGACCCTAAACGAGGTTGTGGTACATGCCATATCCTTGCTCGTTAAATCTTTGGAATTGAAAGTCCTGTGGTAGGTCGTTGAGCAGTTATCATAGGTGTAATGATCTGGAGAAAATTCCCTCCCCTTCCAGGTCAAAATTCAGAAAAAGTGGGTCCTCTGGTTGTGCCATCTATAAGAGGAGTCTTAGAGGAAAGAGATACTTTCACCATAGTGTGCTCTTATTACAACAAAAGACGTACCTTTGACTTAATTTCACATAGCGAGCTTGACCTGTCAAGTGTCATAAGTAACAATAGTGCTGTGTTTCTGCTGAACAAATCATTTTTGAAAACTTATTTTTTCAGTTGAGCTAGTTCCATTAATTTAATTTTGAGAAGTAAGTTAAGTAATATTCTTGTTCAGAGATAAATGACATTTGTGCTTTTGCTTGATATCAATTTCAGTGATCATTCCTTTATTAAAAATATAGATTGATAGATTTTTAATAAAGGAGTGATCATAAAATAGTTTCTTTTATGATCACTGTTAAAATAGTTCTTTCATTGCTGTCAAAATTTAACAATGGCAATGTACACATCACTTTAAAAGTAATAAGTGGAAGTATTTTTGATCTATAGTAAGTTATGATCGTCACCGTAATAAGCAGATTATATGAAGACTAATGTAAAATTAACGATAAAATGTGGATGACTAAATTGAGATAATTAATTTCACTTAGAGTTAAAAAAATATCAATGTTATAAGGATATTTTAAATAAGAATTTGTTTGAAATAATGTATGATGAAATTAAATACCAATCTTCAGCTAGAACGAATATATTTTTATACCTATAATACCAGCTAAATGACATCACTGCTTTGCTGAAAATTAGTTTGCCACTCCGACTATTCTACGATTATTTCAGAAAATACAAATAAGAATTTAGAATAGTTAAAGAAAAAACAGGCTCATTTATATTTTTGCATTAAATTTGTAGTTGTAGAAATTGCTTGAAATATTCTGTCTCCATTTTCATATTAATTTACAACATTCTATTTTATATCAAGAATGTAAATTAACGTTATGCTCATAAAATATACTAGTAACAGAATTTTTAGTGCTTAAGAAAAAAATGAAAATATATAAGCAAATGAAATTCCCAAATTCTTAATATTTTGCAATAAAATCAATTACAAGAGTGTTTTGAGTCATTTCAAAGATATGTAAACCCAAGATTACGATTTGTTTCAGCTGTAATGAGTTATAATGATATATTATTCCAACTTAAATTACTGTTTACAATAAGCTGATCAAGGACACTCTTAAAAGACAAATTATTAAACAAGTTCGATAGCTTACTTTTACCATTCTAAACGCAATACATAATATAAAAATATTGCAACTCAATATGCAAGTAATGTATGAAATGCTGTTTTAACAAATGTCAAGAATTTAACCTCTAAAAAAATGAAATTTACAATATGACGATGGATATTTAACACTTTCAGGCAGTTAAATAAGATTTTTTCTTGCATGACTTGTTAACATAATAAAATTGACATATTAGAATAAAGTTATATTTAGTTACCGTAAATAAAAATACATGAAGTTATGACAAATAACTTTTCACATTCTGTGTGATAATAGTTTTGTTTAATAAATGGAAACCTTTTAAATCAGAAATATTTATTGGATAAAATGCAAAATCACAAGCATAATGAAACAAATCCAAAATAAGCAGTATAAACAAATCAGAATTCTTTTCATTTTATTAGAAACTATATAAAGAAATCATCATAAAATATTTGCCATAAAAAACACAAGTTATCAAATAAACTTATATTAATAGGTAAATATATACACATTATACATTTTATTCTTTTATATTACAAAAATCACTGGACAGAAAAAATTTACAATATGACTGAAATTAAGCAATATGCTTTTTTACATGTTTTATAAAACAATTGTCAATTCCATTATATCATTTAGTGTCAATATAAATATTTTAGAATTACTTAGAAAACATTCAACAATTTGTATTAAAGTTTTTATTCCATGAATACAAATCTAAAAAGTAATATAACAATTCTTAATTATAAAATGAATTCAATTACATTATAATCATCGATAAAAGCATTATCTTTTCTTTATTACAAACAATGGAAATGAAAACCGAAGTCAAGCATAAAGTAACAATGAAGAAAAACTTCAGTTCCAAACATTAACAATTTTTGAAGAACATCCAGATTTCGGAGTGTTCTACAGTTCTTGCATTAAAAATCAACATTTTTTAATCTGTTCACAAATCAAATCGTCTCACGATAAAGTTTTGACCTTTTAATCTAGATTAGTTTGGTTTGTTTGTTGCTCAACGATAGTTTTTTACACACAATCGGAAATTATAACAGGGCCTACTGTTTAAAGTAGATTATGAGACAATACAAACATCCAAGCCCAAAGTTGGATTTTAACCCACGAACTAATAAAGGTAAAGGCAAGAGTACCAACCATTCAGCTTCCAGCTTGGCTTACTCAAGGATGGTTTAATGCTTCAAGAGTTATAATTAATTTCATTAACTCTCAATACAAAATGCACCACATATCGATGCATATAAAGAATTATGTAGACAATATAACTCAGCAATATATTTATTCTCAAATGTTAAGACTCGCACGTCAGTGTTTGGTAAAGTGTAAGTATAAACAAGTCAATAGATATTTTGATAAGGCATACATAATATAAAAAATTATATGGTAAATTTTGTCCTTTTTAATCTTACATAAAAGTTGAGAGTCAGAATGAGTTTAAGTACTTTTTACAAGAAAGGAAGCTTTATAATAGTTTTTAGTTTTGCACTTGAATCACAATAAAAACAATAATTTGACAATAGATATTAATGCATTTTTTCTACTAAACATTTGTTAAATGAAATAGCGTGTATTGTAATTATTTCCTATCAAACAAGCTTGTTAATGTAAATTTTTAAAATCTGCACATGCATAGTATTTTTTATATGCATATTTAAAAATATTAATTTTAAATGAATGATTAATAAATTTATCACATTTGATTTTTAAATTTATCTTCAGCATAAATTTTGCAATTTTTTTTTCATGAGGGTCAAAATAAATCAATAATTTAAATCATGTGTTTGGACATAAATATTATAATACATTATGCAAAGAAAACCTTAGCAATAATAAAACAAGTGTATTAATCAGATTAATACATATTTATGCCATAAAAAATTTTTTTAACAAGACATATGTTAAAAAATTTTATTCAATACAAATACATACATAGATAATTTTTAAACATTTCAATATATTCTATTTTAATGCACAATAATCATGCAGTTACATTCTAAAATTCAAATTTGTAACACATAAAGAAAAATTATGAAAGAAAACTCATTTCATTTTATAAAGAATAAAAACAATTCATATAAAATTAAATGCATTAAAAATTTAACAAGTAACTAAACTAATTTCTTAGTTATTTGTTAAGACTGTTAATGTTTGGTTTTTCCAGTTTCTTTAATGATTTCCAGTTTCAAGAAATTTGAGGAAAATCTGTAAATAGTTGCCAACAAAAATACAGTTTATAAGTTCGTAAGATTGGCTTTTCTTTAGAACATCAACATCCAATATTAGGGTTATATCTAGAAAATAAAAATCAAATTTAAAATCTAAATTAAATGAATACCTATCTTAAAAATATTAGGTCTACTGAAAAGTTGTCCTTTTTTTGTTGGAATAATTTTCAATAAGTTTGTCCTATTCATGTAACACATTTGGCTCATTTTTTTTATTACTGAATATATACATACTGACCAAGGAACTGAATTAAGATGATGATTTTTAATAATTTTATATAAGATGAGAGCATTAATCTATGGGTACTAATAAAACTCATCTATGCCATTATTTTGTACAAATTCCAATAAGGAAGGAATACAACAGAATTATGTATATTTACAAAGGTACAATTTTTGACATAAATGCAGAAAATAGTTTGAATCGTTACAAAATGGTGATTTTGATTTCGCTGATAAGCCACATCATGGGGAACCAACATTGATGATGAATATTAATAAGGTCATGTTAATTCAAACCACATAAAAAAAAACAGATACCTGAATTTTGTTTTAACTCAAATCATTTTAGATCACATTCATAAATAGGACTGATATGGAAATATTCAATATGGGTACACTATGAGTCAATGAGAAGAATTTAAAGATCCACCCTACTGATATTTTTGCTTGCACAGTAGAAAACCAATCACATTTAGGATCAGTTTATAACTGGGTACGAAAACGAAATAACAGAATGTTACATATACAGTGGAATATTCAAGGACTATAGCATTCGGACTACTCAAATAAAACAAAAAGTTAAATTCAGAGATATACTGTTAACATGTGAATAATTAAAAAACATTCCAAGAACAGAAAGTGGTAACATTCAACAACAAAAAAATCCTAGTGCTTCATGACAATGCTACAGAACCAGGCCTCCCCACGGACCCCTTAGGGGTCGTGGCCACTTTTGAATAGCAGCTGCTGTTTATAAGTGTTGACCCGCAGATAGTTTATTGCCGGTGGATAAAGCCATAATGCTCGACCTTTCATAAGCTAGGGGTCGCATGCTGCTATTAACTATGCCTGCTAACGGTGCTCGATGCATAGAAACCTTTTACGCCGCTTTTCCTCAGGACATCATTCAATGTTGAACCTCCTTCATGAGTGCAGCATTTGCTTTCTTCACAGTTTATTACTTCAACATGGATCAGTGACTTAAGTCTGGATCATTGAAGAAGTTAGCATATTCTCCATTTCCTTCACAGCAAAGAAAACTCCTGGGGGAAATTAATGATGAAGGAGGATGGCTAAATGAAGAGCAGTTACATGAAGTGTCACAGCCGGTTTTATTATGCAAAATTTCATCAAGTTTTCAATTAGTTGCATTACCTTGTGAAAGGGGAATAATTAAAAAGCGTAAGCACATCGAAAGTTATTTAAAAATGGGCTTTATCAAGACAGAGGTGGGAGAAGCTCAGTGTGTAATTTGGGTGCGAGTCCATCCAAATAGTTTGATGGTTCCAGTTAAATTGAGTTGTCGAATTACGAAATTTTTTATACGAATTACATTCAGAAATCCTAGCTTTATTCTTAGACTACCCTAATACTAAATTAGCAGAGATTATCAATGACTAAAACTGGCAATGTATATTTACTTATTTGGCAGACTTTTCTCCAAACTGAACGAAAAGAATACTTCACTGCAAGGGAAAATTAATTCAACGATCACTGCAAATGACAAAGCTTGAGTGTTCAAGAGGAAAATCAGTTTTTGAGCAGAGAGTGTGAGGTAGTGTGTTTCTCTTTCTCAACGATTTTTCGAAAGACAAATCATTGCCGCTTCGGACAGGTTGTTTCATGAAATCTTTGAACACTTCCGAAGCTTGACGTCATCGTTGGAGCATTATTTCCTAACAGCTCAAGAGAAAAGTTGTAGGAATACGAATGGGTGGTCAACCCATTCGCTGTATCCAAAAAGTCACACATTCTATCATCATATGAATAAGAGTTGCTGATAGAAATTTTCACAAACTCACACACACACAAAATCGTGAAATCTACGTATGATAGTGATGATTACTGACACTTTTGGATAACAAAAAATTCTACTCCCTAGTTTAAAAGCAAAACGTGTTATACTTCTGTTTGTCACAACATACATGTGAGAATCTGGATTCTTGATCTATGCCGATCCCAAAACTAAGTACCAAAGCTATCTAGATGTTGAACCTGACATCCGTCTCCAGTTGCCAAGTATTGAGCTCGACTTTTCAAAATTGTGCCATCAGAATCAACTTCAACCTTCACATTAAGATTCCATTATTATTCCTACAGAATCATCTCTAATAAAGAGGAACGCATTGATTTTCGTCGACAAGAATTGATTGCTCCTGGACTATAATGTCTGTAGGTATTTGTACTTTTTATAAATTTACAATTAAATGAGTTCTTTTTGATATTTGTTTTGAAAGTTAAAATGTTATCCACCAAACTTTGCTTTTCTGTGCAATATATTCCCCTCCATTCAATTAGAAATATGGCCTGCCTAGTGTGTTGAAGGATGTGAGTAAATCCAACAGCAAGTATCTGAATATAGTACGAGAATTCAGACTATGGAAACGTAGTTAGTTTAAAATTATTTCCATTCAACATTAAATCAAAGACTCTTGATTCTTTGTGGGGTTATTGAAAATGGCACTTGCATTTTGAAGTTTTCAATTCCGATGGACTTTGAACAGAATTTTACTAGATACTGTGCACTTGACTGACAGGCCTCCACCCTGGATTTTTGCCTGAAAAAGGGGTCCACCAGCTAAAAAGGTAGGGAAGATCTGCTATAGAGGATAAAAGTTAAAAAAATAAAAATGTCAGACCAGCGCTGATTTTTTTTTTTTTTTTTTACCTCAAAACAAAGAAAGATTTTGAAAGTCAGATATGCAAATTACCAAGAAGTCATATGATGACAATTATATTATTCAATAAAATTTATTCAAAGTAAGAAAACTTTATCATTTTGTTTTATTCTTCAAACAGATTTCAACAGTAAGCAGACCCAATACTTGCATGTTTAATTCTGTCAAAAAAAAACAAACTGAATTAATAAACAAATAATTTTTTTTATTAAACATGTTTATATGAGTTAGTAATCTATTTAAAATATTACTTTGTCTAACTTTCTCCCAGATATTATGCATTTTTTCTCTCCATGCAGAATATTTGTTAAAGTGGCAAATATTTTCAAAATTGAATTATTAAGTCTTGTACACTAATTTTCTTTTAAGAAAATTATTAACAATACATCCCCATTTTTTAAAAATTGTTTAGATATGAATTTTAATAATATTGCTATCATTCAGTTATGAAAACAAGTGTCTTTATCATTATATTTTCATGTTATAACTAGGCAAATAATTTGCAAAGAAGATGAATTTAAACACGGAATAACTAAAGACATAAAATTAGTTCATTAAAAAATCTAGTTTATAAAATAAATGTGATGAAAATATTATGAATGCAAAAGTGCATTTAGATAATAATGGAGATAAAAATAAAAAAAATTGTAAGTAGTTGGGAAACAATATTTACATTGATAATTAAACGTTACAAAAAAATTCTCTGTATATTTCTATTTTTTCAATCATAAGAATTCAATTTCATGTAAGTAAGTACTACTAATAAATCATGTATAGGAAACAAAGATTGTTTTATGCACATTATAAAGGAAAATATTTTATAAAAAAAATACAAAATCTTATAAAAAAAAAAGCATGACAATTATAAAGAGAAATGAATTTTGTAACATTTTTAATAGTACAATTCAATAGAAATTGTTTTTATAGTTATTAACATTAGTATATATATTAAAATTAAAAACATTCTTTAAATACTAAATATTAACAACAGAAATGCAAACACTAAATAAAATAGTATGATCGAATGTCAGTTATTTAAAGTTCATGAGCACAAGCTCAAACTAAAATCATGCATTAAGTTTCATTTTTAACTTATATTGGGTATATTAATTTTAATCTTACAATAATGAAAAACAAAAAATTCATGGAGTTCTTAAAAAATAAAAATACAATCGATCATACTCATTAAAAAACTTTCATAAGTGATTGTGCCTACTAAAGATTACACAGATTACTTATAGTTTAAAACTGTTGCTATTATTGTCAATGGTTACCTATTAAAATTTTCAATAATAGCATTTATTTCAGAAATATTTAAGCAGTTATCACTTGTTTCAGATTCTGATTTTAATCTCATCATTATCATGGTAGATTACAAGTAATTATAAAATAGTTTCCCCCTGTAAAAGAATAAATGATGGCAAAGTTTGGTATTTTTAAGACAGTATATTTAACATTTTATTTGGAACTTCTAAATGTTTTTATACTGTATAATTGACAGTATAACTACCGAAGAATGCTGTAAGGTATTTTAATATTTACTGGGTATATTACCTTCTAGGACTTCTCAAAGAAAGAGTATTGCAAGGGAGGAAACCTGGAAAATCCCAAGAACTCATCTCACATATATGCATATAGAAGTGCAACATTCATCTCTGATTGTTTAACAATGGCTAAGAACAAATCCAGGACCTATTCTCAGAAGAAAAATATTCAACCACTAGGTTATGATGAGCTCAAAGAGAGTGAGTGAGCCTTTTTCAGTGCAAAAACCAAAAAAGGGCATACTGTGCAGAATAAATGGTTAAAAATCTATCACATCAGAATAAAAGATGTAAAGTGTCCATCATAAAATTGGGAAAACACAGGTTTGCTGCAAACAAAAGGTATAAATAAGAAGCTTATTTAAGAGCAAAAATGGAACAAAGAAAGTGCAAAGCTTTGATAGTCCATAAGAAAGCAAAGGGATTTGGATACAGTGTTTCCCAAATCAAGTCTAGTAAATTTAAGACAATGCAGTGAAAAAAGGTAAGACAAAGGTAGTTAAGATTAGGACATTCAATTAAGATATGGTATGTAGTTAAAACTATTTTACAACTCACACACAAATGTGCAAGCTTCTTAAATAAAATAAAATTTTGCATCAAACAAAGTCTGATTGATCCACAGTCAAGATAAAATAACGTCAGCATGTCTGTATGGGATAACAAACCAATTCTGAATGAGAAGTTTAATATAGAAAAGTTTATTACTTGTTGATTCTAGGAATTCTGCCAAATAGAATGGTTATATACAAAGATTGAAAGCTTGATGTCAGCATAAGGGACTTCTTGGTTTATAGGATCTTTATTGTTTAGCAGTGAAGTCTACTAATTCATTGTCAATAATACTGATATGACTAGGTATCCAGCAAAACAAAATTTCTAAACCTTTATGAGGCATTTCATTTAGCAAAACTAAGATTTTATTTACCACAGGATGGAAATGCTGAGAAGGATTAAACTGCTTCACAGTGTTCATATTATCAGTGTAAATACAGAAGTTATAACTGCAAGAACTCTAAATTATGTGAAGAGCTTTCAAAATGGTGACAATTTAAGCAGTGTAAATAGAATAGAATGAAGTAGGACAGTAAGTTTATTATCTTTAGTTATTGTCTAAGCGCTACAAGCTACACCATAGCCAACACATATTTCTGTTTTGATTCATCAGTAAAAATAAAGTAGTAAGGAATTAATTCTGATAAAAGTTATAAATCTGCTTGCAAATAATGAAAGCAGTATGTTCTTTGCTACACAAAGGTAAGTTGTTGAAACAGCCCATTTGTGGAAAAACTCATGGGGGAATACTGATGTAGTCATCAATCTCAACTAGAGTTAAAAGATTAGCCTCTTCTAAAAGAGGTTGAATCCAAGCATAACAAGGAAGAATGCAAGAAGGATAAGCATTTAAATATCTCCTTAACAAAGGATTAATGCTAGTAGATATTAGAGGGTGGTTTAGAGTAGAAAAACTCCAGAAATAATAATTGAGAGAAAGCTTAATGTGCAGCAGCTTTAAAGGAGGTATGTTGCAGTGAACATAAAGACTGTAGACAGCTGAGGTGTGAAAGGCTCCACTTAAGATATGAAGTGAGCGTGATGAATTAGGGTCTAACCATTTTTGGGTAGACTCTGAAACAGAGTCATAAGCCAAATAAGACCTAAAATGTTATATTTGAAATTTTTGTCATGGAAAGTGAATAGTGTTTACATTTATATAAGAATAAACATAGTTATATAAATAAATTTGGTTTATTTGTTTTACAAGTCATAAAAAGGACAAATTTATTTAAGACTATAGTTCTTAATAAGATTTCGAAATCAACAACCATCTCAGAAACTCATAAAAGACTGAAATGAAGGCTCAAGAACTAACCATGCAGCTGTGAGAACCATTCATCATATGAAGTAAGTAGGGTATTTACCAAAAATGCTCTTAATCAGAAATGTCTATAAAAGGGCATGCTTTGGCACCTTGCTTTTTGGATTAAAAATCCATTTCAACACTAATATTAAATGTAATTAAAAAATTTGTCTGCTTCAGCATATTATGTGATTCAAATGCTAAATCCATCCTTTTGTACAAGAGAAACCAATGCTGACACTACTTCTGGTAACTAAAATTCATTGTGACAATTTTATACAGTTATCGGATACTTCTTATATACATATATATATATATATATATATTTAATAACGACAGACACTGGGTGACTAACTCTTTGCCACAACAAGGCTGAAAACTGCTATTCATTTGTAGTTACCTAGTGAGCACCTGCAAACCAAGTCACGGGCTATGGCACAAAATGTTATCAAACAGAGGTGCCCAGTACTGTGCACATGTATTAAGAAGAGAAGAAGAACCAAGTCACAGAGGTGATTAGCATTAGCCACACCATACTACAACAAACTGCTTTATAGGGCAGGACACATTCATACATCACCTCAGAAGAAAGGACAGAGAAACACACAGAGAAAGTAACATCCATGCCTGAAATGGTATTCGAACCAGGGGACCCACAGCACTTCTTATATAACAAGTGAGTATTTTTTTTCAGTGTGAAAAGCATATTTACTTTAACTGATGCCACCATTCTTTAACTAGAAGTTTCAAGTCAGATAATTTAACAGTTTCAGGCTAATTTTACAAGCAAAGACCTAACACAATTATGTTTTGTCAATCCAAAATGTTCCCACAGAAATAGAAACAATTTTTATCCATGAACATCTATTGAAGTTTCATTTTTATAAGAAAATGTATCAAAGAAAAACACATTTTGGGAAATTCTGAATTGCAACACACCTGAGTATTAACATATCCAACAATGCAAACAAGGATTTCAGCTCTCAGGTAGTCTACTAGGCTAATTGCAAAAATAATTTTCTCTATGCTGCATTTTTAACTTTTAAAAAACACTTTATAGAAGAAAAAACAATATTAAATAAAGTAAGTTTAAAGAACATTAGAACTCTAATTATGTGAATTCCATCGATTTGAATTGCTTTCAGAAAAATAAACTGAGTGCTGAATAGAAGAAAATTGAGAAAATGGAAAAATTTCAAGAAAAGGAAAGGAAAAAGAAAGGAGGAAATGAAAAAGACATGTCACACGAGGAATTCAGAACATTCTTTGGAAAATTACAGGATATTCAGAAGTTAGTGTTGAATACATAGGAGAATGTATTATGAATCAGACCCCAGATTTAAAATTGCAAATTATGGTAAACTTATAGAAAGTGTCAAGGAAGAAGATAACTTTAATGTCCGAATAGAATGAGACATGGAACCATCAGCTAATAAAGCATGTGCAGGCCTTGAAGTGGATGGAAGGTGAGTTCGAATACGACCACATGTTAATTCTCAACCCCATTTGATTTGATAATTGAAATTAATAATTAGAATTAAGTTAATATTTTTCATACAAGGAATATTATAGTTCCTTAATGTTAAAGAAAACTGAAAATGGTTTTCAGAAACAAATCTTTGCTAAATAATTTGTTTCAAACATATGACTAATGAAATATTTTAATATAAACTCATGAAATTTAATAACAGATTTTTTTTTATCAAACAGTTTTTTTTAAACTTACTTGAAGTTTGGTCTTCTTTGTCGTTGTCTTTTTCCTGAAATATAATAAATATTATTAGCAGATAACTCAATCAACAAAAGAATAATTGCAGTTAGTAATTTTTTTAAATGACATATTTTTCAATAGTGAAATTTTCAGATGTGTAAAAAATCTTGTTATCACTATTTATTAATATTATTTAAAATATAGAAATATTTCATAGATCCTTCAAAAGGGCATTAAAATCTTGCTGTACAATGGTAGATTTCGAGACATTTCCTTTTACACTACTTTTTTGGTAGTTACATTTGTCATAAAATTAAATTTTCTCATTCATGAATATCACTTAATTGCACTAGTGTAACCATTATCACATTTCTAGATATAACAAAAGTTTCTTTTCAGATTAAAAAGAAAAATATTTTTTTTGAGGCAATATAACCACACATAATTAAATAGTTGTTTTGATTAGTACATATTACTTAAGGAGTGATTTTCTAAAAATAAGATCACATAAAAAATTTATACTAGTATTCAAAAAGAATTGCACATTTTGTAAACAGGCACAGGTAGTGTTCTATGGATAAAAGAAATCTTTTGGTAATTGAGGCGCATTGTTAGGTCAACAAAACCACATAGTTGAAAAATTGATGAAAAAGTTTTAAAAAAAAACTATATACATAAAATTTAACAATTGAAGCAATCTTTTCTAATATTTTTAAGTGGTATAATTTTTTGCTCTATTGTATTCTTAGATTTAATTCAATTGACTAACACAAATATTTTGTTAATTTTAATTTGAAATTTTAAAAATAAACTTCAACATGATTTCATATATTTATAAAATCAAAAGTTTCATTACTGGCAACATGATTTAACCTTCATAATATTAATCATAAAAAATAATTGTACTTATTAAAAGTATAAATTTAAAGGAAATATTCAATTTATGTTTTAAATGGAACCGCTATAAAAATTTGGAAGTTTTTTAAATATATTTAAGAAAATTTTTTAATGTATTATCTAAAAAACTGAATTAAAATTTTAACATAAACTTTTTAATTTTCTTAAAAAGTGACATAATTATTAGTTTCAAATATGATAACTTTAAATACTGTCTTTGTTTTGTAAATCAAAGACAAATAGAAAAAAATATTTTAATTGAATCTACAAGTATGTTTATAGCCACAATTTTTTTTTTAATTTATTTAAAATTTAATTCTGGAAATTTAAAAAAAATGACAGAATGAATTATTTTGTAAAAAATTGCCATTTCTTTTTAATTTTCCAAGTAAATAATTTGATTCAATAAGTACTGAAATAATTTTAAATTGATTCATTTGCATTTCTATGATTACATTGAATACAAGGATTAATTTGACCAGGATCAATAGTTTAAAGTGTTTTCTAATCCACAATTGACAAACATGCACAGTGGTGGTAACTGAATTCAGAAATTGCTGAAATCCAGAAACTAACATAGATGATTAAAAAGTGGAGAGAACTTAAATTATTTCCAAAGTAGAACACTTTCATATCTTTCCTATAGAAAAATTCTATTTTCTTTTAAATTTTTCTTAATAGCTTTGAAAATTTAAGATAATTTACGTACACAAAATTCTTTGTTTCTTTCGCAATTTATGAAAGAAATTATCAGAAATATTTATTTTTGAATAATTATAAAATATAAATAAAAAAATTAAATATATATTAGAAACATTGGAAGGTATAGAATACATATAAATTCCACATGTATTTGGATTGAAATCTGAATTTTCAGAACATTAATAAACAGAAAAATAAAATTTATATAAAATTTACAGGAAAATAGATAGTCAAAATAAAGAAATGTTGCTACTACAATAATAAGATTAAGCTATAAAACTATCAGTATTTAATGTTTAAAAGATTATAAAAAAATTTTACTTTTAAAAAGTATTTTGTCATACATTTGATATTTAATTTCTTTATTAATCAGCAATAAATATATAATTTAATAGTTTATTAAAATTATACTTACTTCAGACTCTAATATCATCATTAGAATGTTTTCTTCAACATGTATAGCTTCTTTATACTTGTAAACCTTAGCTTTATTTCCTGTAAATAAGACGATTATTAATTTCGTTTTGCTCTATGCTTGGCATATGAGGGACAACTTAATAGGTAATTTTTATTAAAATAAGATTTAAATATAATCACATTTGATAACTAACAAAAATATTAAAATTTTCAAATAAGACATTTTAAGGACGACCTTTACAAACAAAAAGATAATAGAAAGTACAAAAATGTATTAGTAAATATTATGAACAAAAAAGTATAAACGCAAAAGTATGAAAATTTATAATATTAAATTTTTATTCACAAATGATGCTATTTATTAAACTGAGACTAAAACAATTCATGTTGGTTATGAACAAAATCTTAAATAATGTAGATCTTTAGTTGGTTGGTTGGTTGGTTTGTTTGTCGCTCAACGGTCATTTTTTGCACACGAGGGCTAATTAGACCGGGACCTATGGTTTAAAGTGGATTCCGAACCACTACAAACATCCATGCCCAAGGTGGGATTCGAACCCACGAACTGTTGAACCGAAGGCAAGAGCGCTAACCATTCGGCTGCCAGCTCGGCATGTAGATCTTTACATTATATTATAGATTGCATGCAATTACTTTGTAATAATATTTTTAATTTTAAGTAATTCCTATAAAAATTATCAACAAACATTAATGGATTCTTAACATTTTAATATATAAAATATCCAAATTTAAACATAACATTCAGACAAATTAAAAAAAGGGCTTTCAAACAAATTTATGCAGCAATACTTGCACAATGTGTAAAATGATTTTTTGGGTGCAAATGCAGCTGCATAAATTATAAAAATAAGTTTCAAAATTCAATCTATGATATAAAATTAAATATTGCTTTTCTTGACATTTCATTGAAGAGATTTTTAAAATTTATCTAAATAGTTCAACACATATTTTCAAATGTGTTACTTAATTAGTAACAAGTGTAGATTTTGCATTTAGATAGTTTTAGTTTTTTATATTTTTCATTAATTGGAACAAATAGCTAAATAAAATTTCAACATTGGGTATTTCTAAAAATTACTTGATGAATTATAAAAAAATTATTTCTAATAAGAACTTTCATTAAATGTAAAGATAAGATATAAAAATAGGTTGGAAAATTTTTAATATATGAAAAATAATATTCTGAGATATATCATTTTAAAAATACTTACATAATATCAGAGAACAGTTTTAAATTTATAACTTCATAGTTCCGTTTTTAAATACAAAGAAAGTCCTATGCATTATATGTTTGCTAACATTAAAAAACCAGAAGTCAAATGAAACTGGAAAATTTATCATACACTATGCATTTCTATTATTGCTCATGTGCTGAATGAAGTAAAGCAGTTTCTACATAAACAGTCATAAATTTATGAGTTTTCAGGTCAGTCACTTTAAAAAACAGCAAATAATTTAAATTTTATCATTCATTCGTTATTAGCTTTAATATTCTATTCTTCAACTCATAGCTAGATCAAAACTGTTATAAGACTTTAAGAATATCTAAAGAATATTGTCTTAGGAAAGTTTCATTTAAAAGGAAATATTTAAATGTTTGCAAAGGTAGCATCTTCTAAGATAGGCTTGAAAGTAGAAACTGAAAATGGAAGATCTGTTATAACACTCTTGTGGATCAAACAATCAATTAAGAGCCAAAAAATATTTCCTTATTTTTTAGTAATAAACAAATGCATATGAATTTAACATTTGAAATTAAGTGATTATTTTAACTTTAAGAGTGTATAAAATACAAGTATGATTTCTCATAGGAAAAATATACCTTATTAAAGATAGACTGAAATTTCAGCTTGTAATATTTTTGTTTAAAATAATTCTTTGATACACAAATCCCCATAATCATAGATTACAAAATTTCCAAAATATTAACTGAAATGTTGAAACTTAAAAAAAATTTTAAAAGGAAGCAAAAATACAGTGGCTTACATAAAACTTATTTCAATTTTTTTTTTTTGGACATTAAATTTAAATGAATAATAAGTAGAAGTACCAATTGCAAAAGTATTGGGAAGGTAATCTCTTTCTAATGCATAGGTAGTTATTAACAGAGACAGCAGCTGTCTCTAAAGGATGTCAACAAAAATATTTCAATGCCTTTTTAATGAATGTGTCATTCCAGTATACTTAATGTTTTTTCAATGTACTATCCAGGTAAAAATCACAAGCACTGAGTAAAATGTAAGTTAGAAAATCAAACTTTGAATTTTTGTTGATTGTGTATTCTCTTTTTATTAAACAAATATGATATCTGAGCAAAATATTCCTATTTTCATAACTATGTACATTCCAAATTGTAATCTTATTACCAAAAAATAATGGCTATTTATTAAACTGCATTTTTTTAACAGATCTTATTAAATTCTATATGTATCAAAAATAATAGTTGCTAATTTTCACAAAAGAGTCAAATACTTAAAAAAATCGAAGTATTTGACTCTTAAATGAAAATGAAATTTAAACATTTCAAGATTGCAATGTTCCCTAATTCTTTTTTTAATTTAACCAACAAAGAACTAGAAATGCAAAATGTAATTTCAGTAACAGATAAAAGTATAGAAATCTAATTTTTCATCATATAAAATGGGAAAACATGAAATTTTTATTATTTCTGTATGATATTTTGCTTGTATCGCAATGATAGCAATTTTGTTGATTTTTTCAGACCAATGCAGTTATAATGAAACTAAATTAATTTTTTTCAGAATGCAGCTTTCTTATTGACGAAGAAAAAAAGTTTTAATGACAAATAAAAATTCAGCAAAGAGTTTTATAAATTAAATCTCACTATATTGATAAATAATTTTGTTCAGCTCTGTACTTTTAGAATTAATAAGACAAAACATATCAAGATAAAAATTATTTAAATCATTACTGCTGCACGGTTAAGGATTATTTCAGTTTTTAATAATTAGAAAATACTACTAAAATATGTTTTACAAACAATATCAATTAATCATTCAAATGAAATTATAATAACCATAACTAAATTTTAAAAATATGTTTTAAAGTGAATAAGAATAAAATTTACTTTAAACTTCAAGGACTATTTAACATTTTCATTCTGTGCACCAATTATTAATTTTAAATAAAGTAAATATTTTATAGAATGATAATCAAGACACTTTTAATTTATAATACAAAATACACATATTAAAAGTAAAAAAATTATATTGCAATTAAAAAAAAAACTTTTTACATTACACACTTTTATGTAATATGTTCTTGTTTATTGACCATCCCTATGTGGGATTTAGTCAATGGCTTTACAGCAAGACAGAGAGCAGCAATTATTTCAAACAGAGAACAACATTGAATTTTAATTACTGTGACAAACAATAATGTTGAAAACTGAATTAAAATTTTCAGTTTTATCTTATTCAGTGATAAATGGAATTTTTAATCTGAATTTTAATGAAATTATTTGTTAGTTGTGTTATTTATAACAATAATTAGTCTGTTTTTCTGTGAACCGTGAAAAATTTTCTTTCTTAGTTAATGAAAATACTAAGTAGATGATAAAAATGAAATTTCGCTTCTAACTATAATGAATCCATTAAAACTCTTCAAAGTTACTAGTTAATTCATGATTAAGTAATCTTAATTATGAAACTAAAGAAGTACCCAGGGACATAAAAACAATGCTTTACAATGTTTCTCAACAAACTATCACAGCAATTCCTTATTAATTTTTAAAGTATTTTTTTTTACAAATGTAAGTCATTAATTGAATTGAAATTTTAAACTAAATGGCATACAGTAAAAGAAAGAAAACCAGTTAAGTAAAAAAT
Source organism: Latrodectus elegans (assembly GCA_030067965.1). Lineage (NCBI taxonomy): Eukaryota > Metazoa > Arthropoda > Arachnida > Araneae > Theridiidae > Latrodectus > Latrodectus elegans. Next base: position 12,590,149 of record CM057812.1, read on the forward strand.
AATATATGTAATTAAGTAAATAACATGATTTAAATCCTTGAGTGGTAAAAGAGAATTTAGTTCATATGAAAAAAAATTTAATGAGTAAAAAAAACAAAACTTTAGATTATGAAATCAAAGAGAGAAAAAAATATATTTGAAACTTACTACACTATTTTGAATTCAATTAAAAAATAAAAACCATAAAATAATAAAAAAACAGAATTATAGGAATGCACAAGCGAAACATTAGTTACACAGCTTATGTACTTCGCCAATTCCATCAGAACAATGTTTATTATTATTATAGCTTTTGGGAATTTATCAAAAGCCATAAGCTGTTTTAGCTAAAGAAATAGGCACATTACTTATGGTATTTCAGAATTTTTTTATGGTATTGATACATTATTTTCAGAATTAAAAATAATATATAATCTTTCAATTTACTTTTACATAGGCAAATATGCAAATTAAAAAGCAACTCTATTTATAAATTGAAACAAATATCAAATTTAAATGTGAATGAACTGATAGTAATATAAAATTAAGATTACTCGAGTCTTCACAACTGAAGTCATCAAGAGAGGGAAGATCCTCCGCTAAATCATCCAGGCATACCTTTAATTCATTTTCAGGTATTTCAAAATCCTTTAATTCTAAGTCACTTTCAAGAGCATCTATTATGAAAAAAAAATTTCGGTTGAAAATTTTTTATTTTCAAATTATCTGAAAAATACTGTACACACTTTGAATGCATATGCACAACAGACAAATTAGGTATTATAAGGAAGTTGCTAGGACTAAGATAAATTCAATTTAGAATTAGAAAAATAGATGGATTACATTACATGATAATTTTATTAAATATTTCTTAATAGTAATTGAATATTTTTATGAAAACATACCTTAAAATATTTATGCATCTAGTATGAAACACTAGCTATTAAAGTTGTTTAGTAGGAAGACAGCACCTGTCTTTGAAATTTGTATGACAACATGTTCTGATTAGTAAATGGTTAGCTTTTAACCATATTAATGTAAAACAGGTAGTTTCAGAAATACCAACCTAGTATATAAAAGATTAGTACCTTTTAAAGCTTGTCAATAAAAATACATACATTACATTTGTCTGAGAGAAATTACACTAAAATGTTATGTAAGAGTTTTTATGCCTCATAGAAGAAATGTCTAATTAGTAAAAGTCTGATATTGAATGAGGTTGAATTAACTTATCAAGAGAGAGAGAGAGAATATTGTTTATCTTACTCCACAGTAATGCTTCTCAAATAAGTAGGTTTTGATAGTAAGCAGAATATGGAATTGAAACTTTGTAAAGCAAGAAATGGTTTAAGTCATTTGACCTCGTTTGAAGCAACAGGGACTAACAGCAAAACCATGATGAATTTTTGTATTTTTAACACTATATCACAAAAAAGAATGGTATAAATATTTTGATTTAAAAAAAACTTGGAAGTAAGAATAAGATGGCATTACCTTTTTAGATAAATCCAATAGAAGACATTTTGACTACATCTGTGTTTGTAAAAGCATTATGAAAAATGTAAATTGCAATATGCTTTTTGACATTGTTACACCAACCTATTCCCTAAAACAATGATATATGTGAAGTGCCACTTGATATATATCTCCATTATTTTTTGTTTGCATTGATGGCAGTTCTTCTGATATGATGGGTAATGTGATTGTTCCATTTTTGAGGAGGGCATGCTATGACACCATATTTTAGCAGGATTACACATTGGTAGTAACTGGAAATGATTGCAATGTCCGCCTAGTGAAATAATACCTCTTGTGGTGGCAGGCCAAGTATTTAGGGTGTTTTGCTAGGTCCCTGCTTCAAAATCGTGAAAACTCCACCTGGCTGCTCCTATCTAACTGGTAGAGCCAAACTCAGGGCTAGGTACAAGGAAGCATAGTGATGCAACAACATTGGCAGTAGTCTAGAGCCAATACTTCTTGATATAGAGGATGTTTGATTCCTGTCCTAAGAAGAAAATTTTCCAAGATTTCACATTAATTAGAAATTTTTCATTGGTGGTTGCCAAGCAATGGTTTACCAACACTCTTCAATCACTATAGTTGTGGCGCAGAGCAGAAACTATATCAATTACTTTACTGAACATGCTATCCAATCTCTGTTCAATTCCAAACCCATTAGATTAGTGCTATTACTGCTCTAAGTAGTATTATTTTGGGAAAACTAGTGCCGAATTAGACAAAATTGTGGCAGACTTCCAGATGTACCTAAGGGAGGGCTCTTTGGATGACCTGTCCAACATTATTAATATGTCATGGACTAAAAGGACTTCCAAGTGAGTGGCATAAGGCTGAAGTTATTGCTATCCTAAAGAGTGATAAAGACCCTAGAGAAATTTCTAGCTATCAACCTATCTCCCTCACAAACACTACCTGTAAATTAACAGAGTGTTCAATTTCAATAAAGGTCAAATTCTATTTGGAAATATATTCTTGCCTATCATAGACAAGCAGGCTTTTGTAAGAATAGGAAAACTATTGAACAGGTGGTTAGGCTTACACAAATGATTAAGCATGGTTGTCATTAAAAACACAGTTCCATGGTAGTCTTTATAGATTTCAAAACCACTTTTGATAGAGTGTGGTGAAGAAAACTGCTCAAGAAAATCATAGATATGGGAATCTGTGGAAACATGTACAAGTGGATAGAGTCAATTTTGACCTAGAGATTTATTAGAATCAAGTTTGGCTGTCTCCATTTACAAGCGAGCTTGACAGGAACTTCCACAAAGCTCTGTATTGAGTCCTATCTGGTCCAAAATCATGATAAATGATGTAATCCAGAGTTATAGATGTTGATAAGGTTAGGGTCTTTCTTTTTGCAGATGATCTGGTCATTTGGTCAACTAACAGAAATATGTAGCACATGCAACTTTCGCATGTCGTTCAAAGGTTTAAGAGACCTGTTTTAAAGGGCTAATAAAAAAATCAAATGACTAAACTCTGATTAAACATTTTACCAGATGTTTACTTTAAGTACAAAAATCTTCTGATTTTAATCTATATTCAAGTTCCCATGAAATGAATAAAACAGCTAAATACTGAGCTTCACTTAAATTCAAGGTAACCCAAGCCAAAATTGGTGAGAAATGTTAGATAATTCTTTTTCCTCGTTTTCTTTAGTTGCGAAAATAAAATCATGATCCTATTTAACTGAAAATCATGATTGTACTTACTAGAAAGCAATGAATGGTTCGTGCATTGATTACAATCTTCTGTACTCATAAATGATGTGACTTTTTCCTGAAACAGAACTTCTACAGAACTAAAAAATTCATTCATTATTTCATTTTCATCATCTCCAATGCTGCTATATCCAGATTCTACAGATAATGGAGAACCATAGTCTAAACTCTTTCTGGGTATTACTTCCATCTTATTGTTTCTTTCTTTTTCCTTTACTTTTTTCCTTTTTTCTAAAAAGGAAAACACAAACTTATTTTAAAAAATAAGGCAATATAAAGTTGCACCATGCTAAAACTATCAGACTAGCTTATGGAACATAATAAACTATGTATAATAATTTACATATTCTAAAAAACAATTTAAAATCTTTTGTGGACAATTTTTATTTTATTATGATAACAATATAAATCAATATTTATAGATATATAGGATTTAAACTAAAAGGACAATATTTATTTTACTTCAAATATATTCTGCAAAAAAAGTGTAAATAATAAATTAAATGCTTAAAATATATAAAATGGAAGATTAAATTTCTGTAATTTTTAATATATGTAAAGTTTAAGCTTTTGGATTTTAGGAATTTTAATCCACTTTTATTAAATGGTTACATTTTCCTTCATATTTTTGTAACACAATGCTTGAAAAGAATAAAAAAACATTAGTTAGATGTAAATTGGTAAATTTAGATATGTTGACTGCATAGAAAGGGATCTCACTATTTTAAGAGTGATTAATTTAAAGACAATGGGCAAAAATAGAAATGCCGGGAGAAAAATTCTTGAGAAGTCCAGGGGGCTATCATGCCACTGCAAAAGGAAGATTTGATGAAGGACAAATAAAATTTTATGATTGAAAAGTATCAAATTAATAAAAAACGATCCCCATGTTACTTTCTGAACTATCATTAGGATTTAAAAATTTATAAATCCTTTAACACAACTATAGTTTTCCAACTTTTAACCTAAATAATTTTATTAAAGTTGGCAACAAAATGTGTAAATTTAAATTTATTTTACGAAAATAATTATTTCTTAAGAGCCAAGTACCCAGATATTTTAACAAGACATTTAAATAGATCTCTTATATTAAGTGCTGGTTAAAGCATTGCTTTTTCAAAGAATTTAGAGGAATATAACAAAGTAATATTCACTTTAATTTTAAAAATGATATAAATAATATTAAGAATTAAAAAGTAATTGTGTTGTTCATTGCAGCTATATTTACATTAAATTCGTGATTACATTTTCCTTAATTGTAATGCTTTGAAAATGAGTTTTATGTAAATTGAACTACAATTTATAGTATTTTCTAGAGCAATAGAATCCATCCCTGTATGGCTATTAAATTAGTACAGAAAAATTCACAATTTGGATCAACAAGAACTTTTTTTAGATATGAAGTAAGCATTTTAGTATATTAAAACTTATTTATTTTTTCAAACTTTACTAAGACAAGTAAAGCTACATATTACAGGTTTTAAATATTGAAAATATTACAATAGAATCACAATAAGATATGAAATAATAACAAAAGAAATTAATTATTAAAAGTAATAAAGTATTATAAATCTTTTAAATGTGTAATAATATAATTAAATTTAACAGAGTACAGTAATTAGATTTTTTATCTTAGCTAAAATTCTATTGAGATTTAAATTTCTTAGCAAATTTTTTCAAATTAAAATGTTTTTTTCTATGAAGCATAGTAATTTTATGCATGAAAGCTTCAAACCTACATTTTTTTAAAAGATTCTCTTTAAAATGAACTTTAGAATAATTAAGGTACAATTTAAGATATTCAAAGTCAAAAAAGTTTAATAATTTAAAATTTTAACAAATTACATAAAATTAAAAGAAATTTAAAAATCTATTTTATTTATATTATATTATATATTTTATTTACCAAGAATATTTCATGGAAATCAGAAATAGTCATTATATTATAAATGGTTGACAATTTTTCAAATTTAAATATTTACACTGCATATAAATTAAAGTACATAATCTGAAAATTTTATATCCCTTAATAACATTAACAAAAAATTTTATTAAAAAAGCTATACTCTTATATTTTTTACAGAAAATTTGCTTATTTTTACAAATATAATTTCTAAATGTTACTTCATTTCCAAGAAAATTTAAATAAAGCATATTTAAAACTTAAGGAAAACTTCTAATTTTAATACTGTGTGTCATATATACAGCACATCTGTTAAAATCAAACATTTTTAAGCATCTTTAGTGATTTTATAGTAATAACTGAAATAGATTCATTTCCACTAATGACACTAAATCTTGGAATGTATTTTGCATGGAATTTTGTTCTCAGCTTCCTTGAGAACTAATTTGAATTTGACCATAACTTGCTTTATATTATTGTTAATATTTAAAATATTTCTCATATATGATCATTAATAGCTCAACATTTTAAGTTTTAAATTAGAATATCAAAACATAAGTTGTCTACATGTTTAAAATAATTCTTTATGAACAGATAAGTACATTTAAAAATATTTTAACTAATATTCAAGTTTCTATAAATTTTTCTGTTATTTATTTCAAAATTAAAGATTTTTGCATATTCCATTTTAAGGCAGGTTTTCCTTCTTTAAGTTGTGTGTATATATATATATATATATATATATATATATATATAATAAATTTTAAAAATAAAATAAAGCAGATTCAATTTAATAATAAAATTAAAAAATTAAATATGGCATCTCAAAACTTCTTTTATTTCATCATGTAATATTGTTTGCCAAAATTAAATATTTTGTTCATTTATTTTGATTTGATTACAATGTCTTATTTTGTCAAGGTGGAAAAAATATTCAATGCCAATTAAGAAATTAAGTATTGGCCAAAATTAAGCCTACAATTTCTCATTACATGAGAAATGGCAGCATTTCCTAATAATTTTATATTTCAAATAAAAATTTATTTCAACAAATGTAAATTTTCTAATTAATTTCATTCCCCTAAACAATGGTATAAATCCAACAAGTTACAATTTTTTAAACTAACCCAATTTTCTTGTATTAATAATCTAGCAGATTAAAATCATAGTCAGTTCTGGTTAAAGATATGCATAAAAAAGCTTTGATAGAAGTATTAGATAAAGGTAATTGTTGACACATTGAAATGCAGACTTCTCAATTTTGTCAATGATGTAGTTTTTATTTTCATTTTTTTAAAAATAATAATACATTTTAATTTGAACACTTAAGTTAATATTATTTCACATATTCTATGATACATTAGCCTGTTATTTTATTTAATGTGATTGTACGAGTAAATAATATTGTAAATATACTTATCTAGAAAAAGATACCAATAATAATGGTATCACTATAATATACTATAATAATGGTGGAAAGGACTTTCAAACATCACTGATAAGAATTAATAAAACTTGGTTAAATGGAAATATAATGGTAGCGTATCAACCAAAAACATTTACACATTTTAAAACAAGTTTAACATATCAAAAAAAATAATAATTGAAAGTGTAAAATTTATTGAGAAAAAATGAAAGATAATTACTTGACAAAAAATATACAATGATCACTCTTCATACATGTAAAATAACCCAAAATCGCACATTAACGATAAAATGTATATAAGATATTCTTGTATTGAACATATGCTCAATATTTCTCATTTAAAAAATTCAACATGCATATTCACAATTTTTAATAATTTATAATAAAAATATAAGAATATTAAAAATGGTGGCAATACTCATATTTTTATATAATTTTAAGAAAGAGATATAATTTATTGTTTTGTTAAGTATTTTAATGATAATAAAATGAAATTTTGAAATTGAATACTGTGGAAACTTAAGTACACTTTTTTACTTAAGCAAACAATTAGAAATACAATTAAAATACATAAATACTTTTAACTTCTTCAGGCTTGAGAATTCGATAAATAAGAGGATATCTTTCATTGGGTACATGTTCAAGATACACAGATTTTTTAAGAGCAGCTTGCATTGCTTGTTTAGCCTTTGAATAGCAAAAATTTTCTCGGTTTTTCTCTGAATACCAATCCTAAGATATGAAATAAAATATACATAAATAATTAGAAAATAAAAATATTCAGTAATTAAAAATATCTGAGAATTTATTATTTAATTATAAAAGATATAACAAAATGTCACTTAGATAACACAAAAGTAATTATTTTATCAGATAACTTTTTATTTTCCCTTCAGTTTAAAAAAAATTTCACTCTGTGAAATTTTTTTGGGTTTTATCCAGACAATAGTGAAAAAATTTTTGGAAAAGTAAATATATATTTTATATTACATAGTGACTGTTTATTTAATTTCAAAAATAAATTATCGGTAATACAAATGATATTTTAAGTTCTGTTTTAAGATTTTCACAAAAAACATATATTTATTTTAAAAATCAAAATTAAAAATTCTTAAAATTTAATTTCTGAAACTAAAAATATATATTATACTCAAAATATATGTTACAATGAGTGACTTTATATTAAGTTGACTGATGAAGTAGAATGAATAACTAAAATTTTTTAAAATTTGGTGCACATATTGATGTCAAATATAAAAAAAATCAGAACTTCAGGGATCTGCTTAGTAATTCATTTGTAGAGATAACAAGGCCATGAATATACCATAAAATATATCACTCACATATTTAATATAATTCAGTTAGAGATATTTATTATAATGTAAGTTTTTACTAACAGTTCTACTGTTGCAAAATAGAAATGTTAAATATCTTTGGAAATTACCTTTCAATCAGAATCAAAATACTACATTGTACTTTTATCACTTTCTTTTTAAGCGATGTGTCTGGAATTTGAGAGTGAAGGTTGTTTTACTAACTATAATAAAACATTTCTGGAGGAAAGGATTGTATTAGGGCAGGGATATTAAATATGCTCGTAGAATTTTCACTTCTAGAAAAATCTTTTGTTTCATAAAAAGATATCCTTTTGGTAAAATACCAGATTACAACCATCTTGTCAACCCTTTTTCTCATAGAAAAATGGACAAAATTTGGCATTTTTGTGTCTTTAACCTACTGAAATAGGTAATACTATTTAATTTAAAAGAATTTGCTTTTGATTATTCTAAAAATAAACTGAAATTCTGATAATATTTTACAATTTTTTAAAAAATATCATTCTATCTCATTGACTTTAAAATTAATAAAATGGAAGAAATTTTATAAAGTATTCATTATAAATTCATGCAATATATCTAAGAATTTTTCTATTTCACTTGAGTGTAAAAAAATCATGGGAATATCAGATTGGATTAGAATTTAAATATATGAAGTAATTGAAATTAATGAATTTTGATTATGAAAACTTAACTCATAATTATTCTGATATAAATATAAAGTTGGTTTAAATAAAACAAATATTATATCAATAGAAATATTATTACAGGAACGCATATAAATATAATGCATAAAGAATGAAATGGTATAATAAATTATACAAGACATAATAAATTATACAAGTTAAAAAAATTTGCTGGTCTTTGAAATTACTATTCTGAAATGTGATCATAAGATAATGTATCTTTTCTACAGTACTATTAGGTATAGAACACATATGTTCTGAAGCTGCTGATAATATTGGTATACAATCAAACAAATGCTAATGAGTCTCAGAATTTATTTGTATTTTAAGCAAGAAGTTTCTACAAAAACCATGAGAATAAATTGTACTTCAAAATCAATCATCTTCAATACACATTTCTAAAGCAATTCATTATTTATCATATTAGCACCCAACATATTAACCTTCAGAATTGTTTTTATACATAAATCTTTCTCCAATTTTTATCTACTACAAATATTTCAATTTGATTTATTTCCATCCAAAGTAGATAATAAAAGTGTAGAATATTACTAGTTTGAACAAATCTGAAAATATTTTACAACTTCAATCCTCCAGAAGCAGCTAATCTCTCAGAAAAAAATAAAATCTTGTTTCTTTTATATTACTTAGTTCTAAATAAAAGCTTTATATTTTGTAAATTTAAAATAATTAAACAAATTAAATGGAGATAATATTTGATCCTTGTAATAAAAATGTTGAAGACTAGATTTGTAAGCTGACCTTTTAATAGTATTTCTAATACCATCACATGGATTCTTACCTAGAGATGGTATAAAGATTGTACCCAACATGCACTTTTTGAAAAAAAAGTTGTTTTTCTTTTTTTGCAGTAGCAAATTTATAAGTTTTTGTTATTTTTGTACAGAGCTGAAATAACATTACTTAAATACAATACTTTCTTTTATGTTTAATAATTGTGATATTAAATATAGTATAACAAGCATTTGGATAGAAACTGTTGTAGCAGTACTTTTCTTTTACAGTATCCTATACTAAATACAAATTAATAATGAACTCAAATAATTGACTAAAATTATGAAACAAAAGAATGGAGTGAAGTTTGTGTGCTTTCCTAATATAATTATATATTGTATCCTAGGCAATAAATGTCAAGTTCTCTGAAAACTAATTTAGAAAAACACTCATCTAATTTTAATTCTGCTTTTTTTTTAAAAATATCTAAATAGATCTTTGCAATATAATGGTGTTTTGCCAATACTTTAATTTTTACTAAAATTTCTGTTTTAAAGTCTGGTAGAGATAAATTGAAATGAAAATTGAATGAACTACTGTTACCCCCTAAATATGAAGAAAATGAATTAGAACATTGTTCCTTAAAATATATCATGGCAAATATTTTTTTAACTGGTTACCAATAAGATATAAATGAAAAAAATTAACCAGGTTCTGTTTCTTTTTAAGTCAAGCTTTACTTATCAGACTAAAATTTTATATACACATAGAAGAAAAGAATACAGAATTTTCACTAAAATATTAGTCATTTCTATCCATTAAATTGAAATGCATATATAACTGCTTTTTTCTGATTCTTTTTATCTGTTACAAAGAGCTTACACTATAATAAGGGAATTTCCCTTTCTCCCAGACCAAACATGACCTAGTATAATGGAGGGACTTTCCCTTAAAGAAAGGGAAATTCCCTTATTATTGCTATTTATTGATTGAAAGCAAGCTGATAAAAATAAGAAAGGGAAAAGGACTGTTACCTAATTGGTTTTGGAATTAGATTACTTCCCTTTAAATAATCTCTGCAATAGAAAATTATTTAATTCCACATTAAAATTAATAAGTGCTAATTTTTCCTTTCATGAAATTCAAAATTTATCTGAATATATTTATTTCTAACTCATCTGATGTTTCAATTTACACTATGCAATGTCTAAGTTTTAGTCTATTAAGAAAAATGAAATTGTAAGCACATCTCTTAAATTGATATTCCTAAATACAACTCATATTTTTATTTAGATATTTTAATTAAAATTAAGAGAGATGCAATGAAGATGAATGTATGGTCCTTTTCTATTAATTAGTTGATACAGTATAAAATTTAACAAAGTTAAGAAGTTCGTCAAATTATTTTACATAAAAGAATATTTTTTATAGAAACCAAAATATTCTCTAGGAGTGAGAAACCAAACCTTTGGTTTTTCAGTATATGATTTCAGTTGGATGATATATTACCAAATGAAAATTGTAAATTAGAGTGTAGGCAATGAATAAAAATTATTTAATGAATATTTCCCCATTTAATAAATAAAATATGATTTACCTCATTTCTTGCTTTATAATCCCTTTATGCTAACATGGGCTACTTTGAATAAGACCCAATTTAAAGAGAATTTTAAACTATTGCACTTGTATCAAAGTTGGAAATTGAATTTAAAATTATTCTGTTACACCTAGAACCTATCCACAATAACTATTTAGAAAAGTTTTTTTAGTAAAATAGTTTAGATAAAATAATCTGCGTCTCATGAAGATTATTTTATCTCATCATCATCTCTCGTATTGTTCGAAAAATGTAACAACACTCCCAAAAATTTTGAATTAAATCAAAATTTGTGGGAGTGTTGTTTCATTTTTCGAACAATACCAAAAATTACTTACAATTAAATACTTCATCTTAAAAGTACACAAAGTTCAAGATGCAATCATAGTACAATTTTACTTTTAGCTTAATGTAATTATAATAGCGGAGCTAAATAGATTTCAATTAATAAATAATAGGAAATTAATTTATAATTAACCTAAAAGATTTTTAGTCTTTATTTTAAGGATTGAATAATGAAAATTTTTCCACTTTGAATTTTTTATCTTTTTCTTGCCAGCACACTGGATTATAAGATATTCAGATACTGATCACAAAGCTGATTTAATATAGTAGAAGATATTTAACAAAAAAGTCAAATTGAAGTACTGTTTCTAATAATTTTTTTTTTATAAATTACATACACAGGCATATATAAGCAAATAAATACTTATAGACAGATATACACACATAGTAGATGCTTGTTTTTACAAAGTGCTACTTTCCAAACACTTGGAATTTTATGAACTATTGGCTTGTCTCTAACAATCCTATAAACAAAATATTTCTCTGATATTTTATTCATTTTTTATTTTATGTTTTAGAAATTTGGATCCATATTATTATTGGATAATCTTTGAATTATGGATTACTAATTGCAATATTAAGAATTAAAGTCATTTTGATATACATGCTTCATTAAATAAATCACTGTGATTGAAGAAAACCAAAAAAATCCTGAGTGAAGATAAGTTATTCCTTCATGAATACCACCAAAGAATGCATTGCTGATTGCAATTTTACTTCAAGAAACTTCAAATCTGGATTCACACTTTATTTGTTAATAAGAATTATTAGGTGATTAAATGATTGCGAATATAATAAATGTGAATGAAAAGCCTTTGGTTAAACATGATAGATTTGGTATTTTTACTTCATCAGAGCAAGTAGATGAATGATTAACAAGATTAAGGTGCAGGGAAATGTTCTCTGATGTCTATTTCTAAAAATATAGTTTTAAAACAGAAAAAGTAAGATTTTAATTGATTTTTCTTCAGTAAAATATTAGTAAGAATTCTTAATTATGCATTATTTGCATGCTTTTTATAACATGCACATTAAATAATGTTTTCTAATAGTACTTTATGAAGAGAGCAATGTGGTAAACAAATACTTTTAACATCAAATAGTTATATTTAATTTTATGAACTTCCAATATTAAAAGCTATTTTATTGATCTGTATTCATAAAAATGAATGTCGAGGTAAATAGTTTATATAGGAACCATAAGTGCAGTTTACATGTTAATTATTACAAAGTAAATTGTCAAAAGTAATAACACAAGAATACTTATGCTGTTAGAACCAAAGTTTTACAGTCAATTAATACCTGTAAGGTTTTAACATTTTTAAAAATAAAAATATAATATATATTATTCACGTTATACAAATGCATACAAACAAAATCGTTACATTTGATTATTGATTTAAAATTTGCAATTTAATATGCGATTCTATGAATAAAACATTATAAAAGCGAAAATTATTACTTTTATACAATTGTTTAATTAATGGAAGTTTAAGAGGTCATGAAATTACATATTTTAATATTATAATCATTGTAAAAAGAAATGCACAATTTTGTAATGTGCTAAAATACATTGATTTTTATATTTTGAGTCGAAATTATTGTTCAGATAGAAAACAGTTAATTTGCTTAGTATATCATTGTAATACCACGAAGTTTGCAATTTCAATAAAATAAATTAGAGAAGTATCCTGCAATTTACACAAAATTAAAATATGCAGCAGAAGTACATCTGAATATGATATATTCTGTTAATGCCATAGTGATTAATAATAAGTAAAATCAATTTATTTCATTTTAAAAAAAATTATTTTCATGGAAAAATTTTTAGTTCCTTAAGCAAAAAGATTTTCTTTGAACATTCAAAATATGGTGAGCTGTTAATAAACTGAAAATTTTATTTACTAAATTAATAATTTTAAATATAAATCAAAAACCACTTTACCTTCAAAATCTGCATGGGTTCAGAGCATATTTTGTTTGACAGTCTAGGTAAACTCATACGAAATATATTATTTTTTTGCTCAAAGTATTCGAGATACAGACCATACTTTTGACTTTTCAGTCCTCTCTCAAGAAATGGGATTAAATCGGACTCTGTCTTACCCATTGTTTGGTTTATATTTACCTGTAAAAATTCAAGAAAACTTAATGAAAAGCAATATGAAGTACAATTATATGATAACAATATTAATTTACTAAGCTATTTTAACTTATTTTAGAACCTGGAAACTCTTGACGTTCCAAACAGTGTGAGTTTTCAACAAAATCCGATAAATTGCAATTCCAAAACTCGTAATTAAGCTTAAAATATTCTGAATATCAAATAAATAGCGATATGCCTCAAATATAATAAAAATTCAGTCACACACAACTCTACAACAGCAAGGATATACTCTGAATGACGAAATATTAAAATTCTATTTAGTTTCAGTTTGTATTTGGCGAGGAAAACTATATCAAGCCAACTTATGCTTATAAATAGATTTAAACATCGCCAATTATTAGTTTACATGACTTTGAATCGGTTTGTGATATCTTATATGCCAAAATAGGGAAATTCCCCTTTTATGTTATCAGTCTATATAATTTTGATGCTGCCATCTATCGATAGAATATAAAATATATATCCAGTCATCCTCTCAAATTAGTTTTATATAGAAAGTGAATATAAATTATAAATAAATATAATTTTAAAATACTATCTTATTCAAGAAAATGTTCTATTTTAAATATAATTTTTTCTTATTATTAATATAAATCTATAAAAAAATTAAGATTATTTTATTTTAAAGTTTTTCTAAAAAGTACTTGTTTAGTAAATATTTGAAATTAAATTCGAGTTTCAATTTCTTAAAAGTTAAACGAGATTTTTCAAAAATATAATTACAAATGTAACTGTTGGAATTTACGTAATATTTAAAACTTTCCCTTTATTGTTTTATGCTAATAATATTTTCTTTAAATGTTAAGTTGAATTAACCACATAGAGAGAGACAAGGTAAATTATCTGAGTCAATAACTAACAAAAGGAAACACTCCTGAAGCAAATGAGTAAGTTAAAAATGCAATAACTATCTAAAGAAAAAAATTAAAGATCATTTATTTTAATTAGTTTCTGGAATATAGATATATTAATAGGGAAGACAAATATTTTGTTATACAACTATAATGTGAAGTAGTAAAATTCACCCTACAAGTTGAGTAATGAAGGGAGTTCGGACCTATAAGACTCACCCCTAAGGTCGCATTTTGTGTAGGAGGCTCTACGATATTGAAAAGAGAAAGCACTCATTTTTAAACGAATCACATCTTCTTAACAAAGCATAAAATATAATATTTGTTTTAGTTTTGATGGCCTCATGATTGCAACAAGGTGGTGCTGTGGATGCTGAGACTTAAGAAGTTATTCCTAATTGGAAAAATCAACGCAGTAGAGCAAATGAGCCTTCTCTTAATTTCAATAACATAATACATAAGTGTGAATATCATAAACAGGAATTATATGGTTACAGCGCTTGAATCAAATATATATTGAAATCGTAGGTACGACTGAAAATTAATCTGGGAGCGAGAGTTTGCTCTTCAAACGGAGCCCCTGTGCCTTTGCACGCATCTCCTAATTTCTTTATGGAAAATATCTTGATTATTTTACATCTCTACTTTAAATTAAAAATGAAAGTTAATTTACAGCAGCGCTCGTGTGTTGACTTCGATAAGAAGGAGCATTACCAGTTTACCTCTGTCGTCTCCCGAAGAATTCTAGTTCTCCTCTTTAGCCACGTCTCAAGTGCCCGAATAAGGCTGGGGCATACGGGGCAGTTGCTCCAACCCCTCCATCGAATAGAAAGTTTATTTCACGTGGTCAATCGAATAGGAAATTTGTTGCTGTTTTGGGGATTACTGGTCAGTGTTCAGAGCGAAGTACAGAAATAAGACATATATATATATATATATATATATATATATATATATATATATATATATATATATATATATATATATATATATATATATATATATATTGTTATAACTACTACATCTCATAGCCGGTCGCGTTCCATGCAGCTAAATCCTTCGAATTCCTCTCGTCGAGTGGTCAACCAACGGGGTGTTGGGTCAACTGAAATGTCACGTTCTCCCTCGAGCGCCTTCCTCCCCCGAAGGGGAAAAGGGGGTCGGAAGTTCATTTCTTGCTAGACCAGGGTATCCGTGCCTTGGAACAAGGGAGTTTGTTTCACCCTCACCAGATGACAGAAAGGGGAAAATACTATTTCCGTTACTAATTTGTACGTGAGAAAGGGATCACTACAGAGTATGCCCCCAGCGACTTGGTTCGCGTTACGACGGAAAATTATCAAATAAACGTACATAAAAAACATGTTATTTACACTTATGTGGATCATTAAAAAATTTGTTGATACACACTCTAATGATTTTAATTTACAGAATAAGCTATGAAGTTACATATTTTTTAAGATTGGATTAGTATCGATATTCAGTGATTAAAGGTTTCGGAAAACGAACCTTCCTTCCATATCTAGTTCTTTTCAATGGTAGTGAAGGAGCTTGAATATCAGAACTATTAGTAATTTTGTTTGACCTGCAGTGTCGCATTAAGCATAATTAGCGCCAGGGTACGATACCTTTTTTGGTACCCCCTTGAAAATAAAATAATTATACAATATAAATAAGGGAATAAAATGTATTAAGTAATAAAAGATATATAATAATATAGCGATATATAATACATTATAATAAAGAGTATAATTGTAATAAAAGTACAATATAAATAATAACAGAATGTGTTGTACCTATTATAAAATAATCAAAAATATATTAATTTAAAGTATCAATCTCAGCTGTAAATTTAAACAAAATTTAATTCTAATTAAAAAAAAAACACTTGTATTAAATTCGGAAAAGTGTCATTAGAATGGCCAGATTATGTAATTTAGAATTAATTATAAAAAGATATAATTGATTTTATATACTAATACAATTATTTTTAAAAACAAAAAAAAATTTTAAACGGGAAATAATTCTTATATATCATAGATATAAGCAGATGTAATTATTCGCAATCTACACTATTCACATTTTTCTTGTCTTTGCTGAAACGAATTGATCAATTACTTCATCAAAGTTGATCATTTTTCTTTTTTCGATAAAATTGTTAAATCATTTAGACGGTTTTGATTCATGGTGGATTATAACTTGATCATAATAAGTTAATAAGTTATAATAACTCGATTATAATAAGTTAAAATTAATTTTACTTTGCTGAATGAACGTTCACATCTTGCAATTGATGCAGAAATAGTAAAAAGTATTTGAATGGCAAACTCTTCTCTCTATCTTCACCATTTGAGGTATGCATATTGGAAGTTCTAATAGAGTTTTTGGTTTAATTTCTTTTTTCTACTGCTGAGTAACATCTTTCAGTCCCACATTTCTCTATAGACTTCTGTTCTATGTGGAAATCTGTAAGACAAAATTCACCCCAACTTATACATTTGTTAAGCACAGTGACTTAAAACTGCCAAGGTACAGGTTCAAGGTTCGATTCTCAGGCTAGGTCAACTCAACTTTTCATCCTTTCAGTGAATCGATTTACTGAGTACCAATCATGCTTGAGCTACTAAACACCGGGGATTTACCTTTGGGCTGACCACCTAATCAGTATATGTTTCTTACCCCAGTGCTCTCGGTTAGGAAAACAGGTATGGGCACTGTAGACCTTGAACATTGGCGAGATTTCGCGTACCGCGAGGTGTGACCGTAATACTCAGTTTAGCCAAACTTTCAATCACAAAACGTAATACTGATAGTTTATATTTCATTTTTACACCATAAAATTAATTTTTCTATTTCCAAAATTAGAAGACTTTTGTTAATAAGTCTCTCTCTTTCTTTATCTAATTTCAGTTAAGATAACTAAATTATGCCATAACATTTTCATTGCAAATATTTGATGATCAACGGAACGGTAATACAGACAACAAAAATATTTTGCAAATTTCTTAAATCAAAACACACATAAATTCAAGTAAAATTAAGTAGATTTAATGAAATCAGTAATTTTCAGCCAAAAAATATATATCACATTATTAAAAGTAATTTTTTTCTCAAAACTGATGCACTGAATATTGTTCTTTCAAGTTTTTCATTAATATTATCAGAAAATACAAATGCTTAATCATATCGCTCATATTACATATCGCTTAATTTTATTTAAAAAAATTTTCCCAGTTATCATAGTAGTGGAAATTTTCTTCGTAATTTAAAGGCATTTAATAAAACTGTTTTTTTTTTTAAGATATTAAAATATATTTTATTATTAAAATAAGGACTAATTTTTATTAAAATTAATTTCTAAAAAATTCATTTTGGAAGAGCTCTTCATGCAATAGCATGTTTTGTTTTGTTTTTTTTTCTTTTCAATAAATTTATATCATTTAATAACGATCTTATTTTTAAATTTTTACAATGTAGGATGAGAAACATGTGCGATTTCTTTATAAATTTCTTGAACGAATTTTTCAAGTTAAAAGAATTTTTTCATATAAATTTAACTAATTAATTAAGAAATATATTCTGTATGTTTAAGGGGCGTGCTGTAGAGGTAGCTAAGATCTGTAATAGGTTGTTACGCTACTAAAGAAGATTCTGTATGTTTAAGCATACAAAAATAAAAAAATTAAAAAAAAGAATTAAAGAGGAAAAAATATTTATAGATTTTTAATTTCTACTATTTGAAAAAAGAATTTTTCTATATAAGGTGCTAATGTAAAGCCAACAAAATTACGAGTCAAATAAAAATTATTTCCCCAAACCAAAACAGTTAAACATTAAATAAATTACTTTTAAATGTGAATAGTTTGAACTAAGTAATTTAATATTTAATTTTCAAAACTCTGCAAAAATATGTTAGTACCAGTTTTATACCAGCAAAAATATGAAATAAATATTCAAATTGAAAGAATACATATTAGACAGATAATATAACTTACAGCAATATTTTAAATTTCAAAACTCCAGATTTTCAAAACTTTACATTTTTGTTTCCGATGAAGCGATGTTTTGGAAGAAACGAAGTACTAACCGTGTGAACAATAAAAAGGAAGGAAGGCTTGTGTGTCTTCCTAGAATTCGAAGGTAATTAGTTCTCGGTCCCCTCCATTTCTATTCCAGGAAGACATTCCCGGACGACCCACCATACACGATAGATTTCTGGACGGCCCACCACACACGATAGAATTTGTTGAATGATTTGTTGGAGGGGGTAGAAAGTAATTAAGCACACACTTCCCTCAACATCTGATGACCACAGTAGGGGAGGTACATCTGGAGTGGGAAGTTATTTTTAAGGATGCAATTTTTCAACAATTATTGCTTTTGGCTTAAAATGTGTGCCTTGTAAATGAAAATCAAAAATCGCCAAAAATTTCAATCATTTAAAAGTTTTTCAGTCACTTTTATGACTTGACGTATTTATGTATCTTTTTAGTTTTTATTGCTGTACTCATTTGTCTGATTGTAACGTCTGCCATTGAATGTTATCTTAGTAAGTTAAGTAACATGAGTAAATTAAGCACAGAAGTATTATTGGCTGTTGCTTTGGACTGTGATGATGGTGAAAAGAAAACAAACAATAAAAAAAAGAAATGGGCAAAAAATTGGTTGCTCTAGCGTGAAATTCTTTCACATCTAAAATTAATTACAGAAATACAGTCGGAAGATAAAGATTTCTTTAATTACATGAGGATGAATGAAAAATTGTATCCAACGTTGTTGGATAAGGTAACACCTTTCATTATAAGAAAAGATATATCCATGCTTTCATCTTTAAGTTCTCATGAACCATTAAGTGCAACTTTGCACTTAATGGTTCATGAGCGCTTATGGTAATTGCGCTTTCTGACAAATAGTGTTAATTAAAGAGCCACATAAGTACATCAAAAAGTTTATCTATCGAATATTAATTATTATTATTTATTGGTAGATAAAGAATCAATTATTAATTTGTTACCTATTATCCAAGTATTCTTAGATTTTATAATATTTTCTTAAATTATTTTTAAATAAAAGGGAAACAAATTAACACTTGCCTTATCATAACTGAAAGTGCATTTAATTTCAATTTCACTTAAAGGTAAATAATTTCCTTTTGTTATTATTAATCAATTAATTATTTTTAATTATCTAATTTTATTATTGTTTAATTGTATAAAGAAAACAACAGAATAATCTTAATTAATACCTTTATATTATTGTTTAAACTTAATTCATATTTAAAAATATAGAAAATTAAAATTTTCAAATGTTCATTTAAAGATTTGTAAGAATTCTGAAATAAAAAAATATTGTTTTCTAATAAAGCTTATTATAAAATTTCGTAGTTAAATTTTACGTTAAATGTGTAATTATGTATATTTATTCAGTTAGAGAATAATTTTACAAAATAAATTAATATAACTTATTTCATTACCATTCTCAACAAAACTTGTGTCCGAATTTATGGAAGATATTTCAGCACGTGGAATTGCAGTTTCGTCCAGAAATGATAAATAATCAAAGTACCATAAAGTCGGCACACATATACATCCTCCGTGCTTACACCACTTTGTTTCGATTCATTGATTTTTCTCTTTTATAGGTTCTACGGAGGGCATTAATTTTTTCCTTTACTTCGTTGATTGAAGCCTTTTCATCTATCGTTTTATATATTCATAATAATTTTTTGTAAGCTAACATTCTTTTTATTTTATTTGTGTAATCGACACTTATTATTTGCCACAAGCAAGGCTCATCTTTATAGACTTCAATAAACTCCTGCAATATTTGCTTCATGGGCTTTTTTAAAAAAGGGATCTAATGTTCGTGACTCGTTGTAAAACGTGAATCTAAGTTTCAGTAAAGGAGAAATTTCAAATAGTAATTTTCCCAAGTGTCGCCAAGAAATAATTTGCAACCCTGTGGGACAGACAGGCGACAACGGGAAGTAATTACTTACTTCCTGTGTAGGAAGAAAAATCAGAGCTTGTTTGTATTTTCTTGAATCTGTCCAACTTCCCCACACACGGTACAACTAGTTCGTCGTACAACAAATCCATCCGACAAATCCTATTGTGTGTGGCGGACTTTACTGCAGCGCTATTTCATGAAAAATCCCCCCCTCCTTTCTTTGAAGGTCAGTCTGGTGCCGGACACAATGTTTTTGACAAAGGGAACCGCTAATATGAAACACGTTTCAACAGGGATTTTCTCACGAGTTTAGGATTGAGGGAGGCCTGTATCTTTCCAGCCATTCCTTGGATAGTCTTAGCCTGGTGATAAACAAATCAGAAATAAAAGACAATAATGAATAATAAAAAGATATTATGGTAAATGTTCCCACTGGATGCACTTTGCATGACTTTTGTTTTTTTTGACTAAGAAATTGAGTAACCCTTGTAATAAACACTTAGATGATGACAATAATTCATGTTACACACAAAATTCCTATAAATTTATTTACAAAGGAAAAGATACGGAAAATACACAGGATGATTACAATAGTTCCTTTGAAGTACACAAATTCCGTTAAAATATTTACAAGGGAGTTACAAAGGAAAAGCACAGATTGATGATAATAGTTCTTGTTAAACACAATCCGTTAAAATATTTACAACGGAAGACAAAGAAATACTTCTTTTTTTTCCGTTTTTGTTTAAGATTAAATAAAATTGAGATATTTACAGGATGCACACAATTTATTTACAATGTAGTTTCTCAAAAGATTTTATTTAGGCAGAGATATGATTTCCATTAATTATTATTATGATTCTTTCTTTTCCGTTTGGAATTTTTTGAATGGATGGAGACATTGGTGAGAGGTTTGACTCCCAACACTGCTCTGGGCCTGTGGAAATGCATTGGATAACAAGGACTGTAAAGTTCAATACCCTGAATCTCACTATTGTTGATTGTGTATATTTTATGGTAGAAATTAAATGCAAGAAATTTCAGTTAGCGGGCTAGGGGCAGGATTCCCAAGTTCTCTCTTATTTGCTGATTTTTAAAATAAAACTCTGAGTTAGTAATTAGTCTAAGTATTCTGCTTTGGTGGGCTTCTAAAACTTTGATATTTGAATCAGCTGCTCCTCCCCAGATTGGAGCAGCATAGGTTATTATCGGCCTGAAGTAGGCTTTATAGATTAGGAGTTTATTTACTAGCAAGAGTTTTGACTTGGGGCTAGCTAGGGATAAAGGGTAGTTTTAGCTGTTATGAATTTATTTTTGATTTTAGTAATATGGGCTTTCCACCTTAGTCTCTTGTCAATAGGAAATCCAAGTTAATCAACTCTACTAGCCCAGATTATTTCTCTTCCCGCTAATTTGACCTTTTCACACGCTAACATCTTTCTTGTGAAAAGAACTGCCTGGGACTTGGTCGGGTTTACCTTTATTTTCCATTTAACACGCAATTCTTCTACTACCTTCAGGTGTTCTGATAGGTGTTGGTGTAATGTTTTGTGATTGCTATTTGTGAATATGGTAGTGTCATCCGCAAACAGGCAAATCATAGTATTAGGGCTCTGCGGTATGTCATTGATGAAGGTATTAAATAGGAATGGGCCCAGCAGTGATCCCTGTGGGACGCCTGCTAAAATGGGCTTTTTCTGGGAGTAAACATTAGCAAACCTTACGGTAAATTTTCTATTAGTTTGTAACTTTCTTAAGAGTTTGATCTGGATGGGGGTTAGTTGTAAGTAATTAATTTAAATAGTAAGCCTTGATGCCAGACACGGTCTAAAGCTTTTTCTATGTCAAGAAAAACTCCACCAGTAGTTTTTTGGTGGCAATACCTTTTGTTATCTTCTCCACTGCCCGGAGCAATTGGTGGGATGTGGATAGTTTCCTCCGAAAACCAAATTACTGAGGGATTATGATGATCATCTGAGCATTAAAATCTAACAGTTTATTCAGAATGAGCTTTTCAGCTATTTTGGCCATCGTTGGCAGTAAGGATATTGGCCTGTAACTGGAGGGTGGATTTCTATTCTTTCCCTGTTTATAGATTGGAATGACTACTGTTTTTTTCCAAAGTGTGGGAAAATGTCCAATATTAATTATGACATTGATTATGTCAGTGAGTAGACATACTGCACTAACCAGGATTTGCTTGATCGCCTTGTTAGTTATAAGATCGTGGCCCGGACTCTTTTTGGGTTTTAATTTTTGTATCACCTCTTCCACCTCAAAGGCATTGATTGTCTGGGTATCCTAGGGGATAAAATTATTGTGACGAAAGTAGGAGCTAATGATAAAGTCAACATAGGATTCATTACGAATACTTGTGTCATCGTTTGTTGTGTTTTCTTGGAATTGCTCCTGGAGGGAAGTTTGCAAGCGCTTCTACTTTCTCTTGTACTGTAATTTCCATTTTGGGGTCGTCTACGAAGGGGGGGGGTATGTCCTTTTTTGTTTTTCTTTTCTTGACTACCCTTTAGAAGGAGCTATCCTCGGCATTAAAATTAGTGAAATAGGAGTTCCAGCTATTACAGTTTTCTTTAGTAATTTCATTTTTAATGGTTCTTTTAAGGGCGTTAATTTGGGTTTTTAATTCATTCGCTTTATATCTATTAAATTGCTTGCGAAATCTATTTCTAGTTTTAAGTTAATGATGTTTTCGGGAAGAAAGTTGATTGGCTGTGTGGGTTGCAGGCGTTTACTGGTCTCAAAAGCTTGTATTATTTTTGTTAGCTCTTTCGCTTTATTTTCAATTTGTTCTCCAGTAGTAATGAGCCTTAATGAATTAAGTGAGAGGGAGTTGTTAATGACATTTTTAAAAACATTCCAGTTATAGTAAGTGGTGTGGTATTCATTTCCTTGTTGTGTGGAGTGGCCATAATAAATTAACACCGGGTAGTGATATGATTGGAGGTCTTCAACAGTCGAAAGTTTCATTGGAGATTAGACTCCTCTGGAGAGAATGAAGTCAATGTAGTTCCCATGTATTTGTCCATAATGTGTTGGCTTATCTGGCCTGTTTATGTTGAATTCAGTATTTTGAATTAGGCAGGGAATCGTGCGCCCAGATTTATTCTTGTAGGGGCAGTCCCAATTTGGGTGATTGGTATTGAGGTCGCCAGCTAGAACAATTTTGTAGCTTAGCAAAGCTAAGGTTTCTAAATCAATCGAGAGTGCTGCATTGGGGGAATTATTCGGGAGGATGTACAGCGATGCAACTATAATGTCTCCATTATTTGAAAAATGCAGTTTAACAATTGTAGCTTCTGCAAAAGGGAGCCTGGGTGTTGGCATGTGTGAGTGAGAGATTATTGTTTTTATAAATATGGCTGTTCCGCCCTGATGGCTGGTGCCATCATTTCTATACACTGCATTATTGGGGATGTTGACCATATAAGAGTTCATCAAGTAGGTTTCCTGTACCAGGATAAGGTCAGGATAATTGTTTGACACAAAATTTTTTAATTCAGTAAATTTAGTGAGAATGTCATTGGCGCTCCAAATCATTATTTTTATGTTGTTAAATTCCTTAATTGTCATTATTGGTATCGTTAATATTTAGGGCTTTTAGTAAAATGTGCACTTTGTCCGTGTGATTAATAATGCGTTCTAAGATTGGCACAGCCTGCAGGAGGGCAGGAAAGGCTTTAAGGATTGAGTTAATTTCTTTGAGTTGTTTCATGATTGTATTAATGTTTTTTAAATTGACTAAAGTCTAGCGTGGGTTGCGGGTCCGATGTAGGTAGAGTTGACTCTTGTTTATCATTGTTATTTCTGGCAGCCTGCGCAAATGAGAGGCCTCTTTTAGTAAAGTTACTAGTAATGTTAGGAGTTTTCTTGCTTCTGTTGACTGGGTTTGCTGAACAGCCTCCATAAGAGGCTGTGTGTGGCTTTTTCCACAGTTGCAACATTTTGGTTTGTCTAATTTTTGATAGTCTCTGGATGCTTAGTGTGCTCAGCTCCACACTTTACACAATTTGGCTTCAAAAAGCAAACCGCAGAATTGTGATCAAATCCCTGAAATTTGTAGCACTGAACAGGCCTGGTGTTTGCATATTTTTCCACCTCTATTATTAAGTTCAAAAAATCTTTGAAATGATAAATTTTTGGTGCAATTTTATTTGTGATCAGAAAGCAGGGGATATATATAGGCTCCTTCTCTTTTTGTGTTTTCTCATGACTGTTACAGTAGCAACGTCAAAGCCTCAAAGCATAAGTTCATCTTATATGAGATCAGTAGAGATGGTGGGGGGGAAGCCTCTTAATGACCACCTTTGTTGGTTTGTCAAGTCTATTTTTGATAATAAGACATTCAATATTATTGTCGATTAAATAGATTGTAATAGCTCTATGGGAATCCGATGTAGAAGGGAAAACATTTAGATGTTCACCTGCGAGTTTCGTAGTAATGTTTTTATCAATATTAGTTTTTAACTGGTTAATTAGGACGTTAAAATTTTTGTCGTATTTCACCAAGATGGGTGAAATTTTTTCCTTCGGCTGACTGCTGAAAGGAATTGGGTCAGTGCTTGCGTTGTTTTTTTTTTAAATAAAGTTAGCATTGCCTAACACATTAAATTTATTGCTAATATTAGTAGGGGGGCTGTCAGAGTAGCTTTAATGTTAGCTGTTTTCCTGGGCCTAGTAAAGCCTTCTTCGTCGCTATTACTGTTGATCATTCTTTTATTTTTAATTGGTGTAGACACCGGGGCCTGTCCAGTGCTTAACATTGGAAATTGCATTTTATAATAAGCATTATTTACATCCATATCGTTAGAAACAGTTACAGAATTACTATTTATTAAACGATTATTTGCACTATTAATCATGCCATTGTTAGCATTGGCATAGTAAATATTGTTTGGAGTAGTAATAACATCATTATTAATATACAATTACTAGTTAAACCATTTCTTACATTATGTGACATACCATTTTCAATATTTACATCTGAACCATCTTCAATATTTGTACTATTGCTATTAAATATATTACCATTATAATAAGGGATATTGCATATTACTGGGTTATTAGTTGCATTTGCATTACCAGGATTACTCACAATATTATTAGAAGTTACATAAGAATTGAAAGTAGATCTATATCAGTAAAGTTATTATTAGAAATTATAGTTTGTTTACTTTTGTTTACAGTAGCAGCATTATTAACATTATTAGAAAGGACTGACCATTTAGTTTTATTTTTAGTATTTTTAGAAATTTTTCTAACAATTTTAATATTTTTTAATTATTTAACAGATTTAACATTAGCATTAACTGAATTATATTCTAAGTCTACATCTCTATCAGATAAAACAGATTTTACATAAGTCTTAGAGTCATGCAGAGTACAATTTAATATTAGGCAATATACCAATATGGAGCGACACTACACTGAATGGGTACAACAGCATATATATATATATATATATATATATATATATATAAATGAAATTTTCTTTTTTTGCGCGTAATTATTTATTCTGTTATTATAATCAAAAAAAGATTAAATTTTCGCATTTTTATCATAAAAGGATATCAAAGTATTAGTGAAGTATTTCTTGTTAAACAAAATAATTCAATCTGTTATGAGAAATTAAAAATAGCGCGTCAAATAATATGTCAAAACACTGAAATTTCGACAAAATACTTTTAAAAAAGTGTTGAATTTTTGAATAATTATAAGATTTAGAAGGGTATAAAGGAAATAATATTCATTGAACGTTTTTTTATTTTTATTTTTTATATTGAGTAAAACAAACTTATTTGTTTTGTAATAAATGTTATTGTTATAACATTTTTTTAAAGTATGTAGCTTGACTTAGATAACCTGTATAACAATTGAGTCATAAAGGGCACTGTGAATCTCGGCGTATTCACAAAACTAAATAGGTGTCTTTCATGAGCTTACTCTTCTGTAATCTCCCTTAGTTAATAGATCCAAAAATTATTCTATAACATTAACACAAATAATTTGGTAAATGACTTTATACTAAAATCAAAACCTCTCATTTGCAATAAAATGGAAGTGAGTGATATAATATTCCAGAAATTTTATATGAAAAACAATTAAGAAAGATATTTTCGATATCTACACATTTACAAGATTTGTAGTATAAAACAATCGTATCACAAACTATAGCAAACTATGAAACTTAAAAAGAAAAGGATTAAAAGAATGAAAACCGATATCCTAACTAGTCAAGGAATGAAAATCGAAAGCGTGGTTAAAAGAACACAATTTTTAAGAGGAACTAAAACATGCAAAATTAATATTAATTAAGAAATATAATAGTAAGAGTTTCGTTTATGGTAAGCTTTTGCAGCTCTTTTCCTCATTTTTCATTAACAACCTCTTCTCTTTCCAAATCTGATTCCTCCCTGTTTTTCTTTTTCTATTTTTCCCTGGATATTCTGGTATATATTTAGTGGACATGACACAATAATTATAAAATGCAAATTTATTTCTTCTAATAAAATTGATACTATGATAAAATTAAGATTGAAATTTTCAGTAATTTTTTTTTAGATTTGAAATGATTTCGCGCCCTTCTGCAAGTTGTGCATGGGGCATGGTAGACGCCCCCCTTGCTAGCCCCTTCACCAGGTCTCTGTTGACATGGTTAAGTCGATATTATCCATTTCATCTGAGATTTCGTATGCTGGTTTTTACCGATTGATGGAAATGGTCTAATGTTTGCCATTAATATCTAAAACAAAATTATTATCTGTTCTTCTAATAACTAAATGTGGCCCAGTCTAAAAGAGGTTCTAATGGTGGGTTAACTTTATTTCACATTAAAAATACATGAGTGCAGGTTTTTAGAGAAGAATTTACATGTTTTTTTTGTGAATTTACCGTGATTTGTAGTGGTGGTTGGATTCAATTCCTTCATGCGGCACGAGGGTACCTTTTAAAATTAAAGTTACTTCTATGAAAGATAAATTACAATGATTGATTTTCGTAATGAAATTCTCATGCATTTTGAAGCCGCTGAAAGAGTAATATATCAGAATCATTATTTTTATTTTGGAGTATCTTTCATCTCTTAACTTCAAACATAATGGATTTAACTCCTGCATTTATTTGCATTTTATTGAAGTGAAAATGGATTTATTTTTATTTATAGGCAGTCATATGGATGATTTATAATTTGTTTTTAGAACTGGAGAGAAACTTATTAAAAAGGGATAAAAATACTTTAAGCAACAAGAGAAAATATATTATGCATTCTTTAATTTATTTAAAAGAGAAGAAATGCATATGCATTTTCTCCTTTTTGTTGTAAAATTATAATTTTTCTAATGAGATGAAGCAGTAGTATATATATATATACATATATATATATATATATATATATATATATATATATTGCCGATACACTGGCAAAGAGGGGGTCATGACTTTACATACATCTTTTTCTAGTATATCTTTTTGCATAATAAAAGGTCTAATTAAAAATATACTGTCTGAAAGATTCAAAAAGATTCTCGAATCTCGATCAGAGCAAAAGTCTTGGAAAGACAGACTTTCTGCGGTCTCAAAATGGCCCAGGCATAAAATGGTGGCTGAGTTTAGGCTTGCCACCGGTCATGACTGCCTTTTTTTAAACACTTGTACCGTCTTCGTATAGTTTCAAGTCCTATATGCAACCTCTGTAATCTGGGGATGGGATATGGATCGTGACCATCTACTCCATTGTAAGGCGATGTCGAAACGCTCAATTTCTACTGGGAGGACAGGGGCCTTTTAGATACATAGACTATTGTTACAGCTGTTTTATTTTTCATTTTTTTTCTTGCTATTTGTATTTTTGCTGCAATTGTCTTTTTATCTGTGCCATTGGAAATAATATACATATATATATATATATATATATATATATATATATATATATATATATATATATATATATATATATATATCAGACTAAAAGGCATTTCTTTGATCTAATAGATTCTTTTGTGTGAATAGTAATTTAGTAGGCATTTCAAAGTTACGCTTATTATAAAATACTTAAAATAAAATTACTAGTTTTAGTAATTTACTTGCAGTGTTATATTTTATTTATCAATTATTTTAAGTTAGGAATAATGATTTTGCATCTTATAACACTTTGCATATTACAAAATTCATTGTGCAGCATATATATAAAAAACAGAGAATATACCTGTTTAATACACTACCCGTTACTCGTTACCTGTTACTCTTAACAATTTATTAATGAAAAAGAAATACGTTAACTTATTGTTCTCTGTTTGAAGATTTCAAACCATATAATTTTTAAACCTGCGATATTTTCAAAATTAATAATAAATGTTTCTAAAAGAATCTAAACCTATATTAGAATCCATAATTATGATTCCTATTTAATATGTATTTTTACAACATAAAAGATATTATTAACGTTACATGGTCTTACGCAATTGTTTACTGAAACAATAAAATTTTATCGTTAGCTTTTAGTTAGGAAAGCGCTTATATAATTGTACAGCTTCTTAAATATAATAAAAACTTATAAAATTGAGTTTTAAACTTTATCTTGTGCTGGTATTATTCCTGTAGCATGTAATGACAAACTTTTATTTCTTATTAACATGAAACATGACTTTCTAATTGTTTGTTAAACATGATTTTCAAATTAACTTTTGCTAGAACTGTAGATTCTAATTATTAAAAAGAACACTTCATTAATTCCAAATAAATTTTTTTTTAATTTCTAGAATATGTATGTAAGCATAAATTATATGTAAATAAATCATATAAATACATCCAAAATACAACTACCTTTTAACTTCCAAAAGGTTGAATTGCGCGCATACCTATATAACGTAATGTTTATTATCCTAAACAATTATTTCATTAAGTATATTTCATTGAAATTGGATTTATTATGCTTAAAATATTTTTAAAGAAACTATACAATGTGATAAATAAGTGAAACAAAACTCAATCTTACATAAGAGGTTTTAGTTTAACATACTGAGTATATATATAATGGCATTTTAAATTAATACCATTGACATCAATTGTAGAAATTCGTATTATTTCCTTACTCCACACTGTTATTTAAACATAGTCATAAATTAAAATGAAGTTAACACATTATACTAGAGGATCTCTGCAAAAGCACTTAAGCTGCTTTGGTATGTTATTTTTATCTGGACAGGAATCAATTGCCCATTTTTATTGCTTCTTAATGGAGCATCCCTAAATGTCATCGCTTAATGATGTTACCAACTAAGGTTGGAGTATTTGTCTAGATTTAAGAGAATGAATAAATATATTGTTTTACAATAGATGGTTTTGTTCAGATTTCAAAAGAAATATTCTGAGTTATAAATGAATATCTCGTAATAGATATTACATTATAATAAAAAAATGTTATTATTATTATTTATGATTAAATAAGAACTCTGTTATTAAATAAAATAATACAGTAAAAGAAGTGTGTGTGCGAAGCGAGCATCTGGTGTGGCAAAAGTGCCAAAGGGATTTTGACTATTTGGCATTAAACACAGCTGCGAACAATATCTTTAATATGTTTGCGCCTTCCAGGCCAAACGAAACGTTTCGTAATTAAATGAATGAAAGAGAATAGATGGGTGAGAAAGATAAAGTAAATTTTTAAATATTTTTCTGTGCATACTTTTTGGTACAAATGGACGAAGGGTAGCTTCCGAAATTTCGCAATATTATATTTTCTATTATATCTTGAAAATATATATCTTATTATATCTTGAAAATATTAATATTTTCAAGAGGAAAGTGATGTTTCTCTAACTTTAAAGAAGTATTATTCTCAGTTCAAATATTTTGTAATTCCTCATTTTTTGAATGAGCCGTGGCGAATTCTTTAAAATCAAATAATGAAGTAGATATTTCATCTATCTCAATGCGATAAAATGCATCTATTACAGTGTTGTTAGATCTTTTTCTGTAACGAATGTCTGTGGAAAATTGGGAAATGAAATCTTAGTTTCGGGGACTGCATTGGTCAGGATTTTGCTTAAATGCATAGATAAGAGGTTTTTTTTTATTACCTATTCATACAATGAATTAAAAATTATAATGAATACTTATATAACATCTTGATTTCCCATGCATTAAAACATTGAATGTTAAAATCTAATTCAGTTAATGAATTGCATTAATTCCATTTAATTTAAGAAATTATCATCTAACTTTGTGTTTTAATTAAATATAAACATACAAAAATTTTAAATTTAATGTATTCAATCAAAAATTCAGATTTTTTAATCTTTACTTATAATTTTAGTTTAGTAAATCAAAATAAATTATGAAGAAATATTTTCCTTGGAGAGAACTTTTATAGCTGACTCACATATTTTCAGTTTTATGTGTAACAAAGTTTGAGGATAAATAATTGTTGTAAGTTTTAAATCTTCATACGTTCTACCTGTTGCTAAAAAACGCAAAGTCGCATTTAATCATTCATTAAGTCTTAAAGAAGAATGCATGAATGTATCCTTTTAATAATTAAATTGTTACTATATCCAACAATTCGTTATTTATTTTTATTTTCTAAGTGAAACTGCCAAGACCTAGGTCTGGGGTTGGATTCTCGGGCTGAAAAAGGTAGATTCAGCCTTTCATCCCATTTAGTGGGTCGATAAAACTGAGTACCTAGGTACAGAACACCGGGAGTATCGCGTTACGCTGACCACCAAGCCGGGACAAATATCTCGCATCCCAGGCCCTCGGTTACGAAAATAGGTATGGGCGTTGAAGTCCTTGGTACTCATACAGGCTGTCATAGCACTGAGATAGTTAAGTAATTATTTTCTGAGGCCATTTCTTTCATCAAATTGAGATGTGAAAAGGGTTCTTGTGCAGCAACCAATATTGTGCACATTTCCTTTTGTTATAGTTTGTTTTATTTTTAGTTTCATCAAAATGAAGAGCGAATAGTCGGCAGTATTTTCGTACTTAATATGTTCATGTTAAAGCTATGATGATATTTTTTTAAATAAAGATATTTCTGGCATATCATAATAATATAAAATAAACCATGAAATAAAAACTTAATGGCAAAAATCAACAAGAAATTAATAGCCAAATGAGCTAGGAATTTGTCGTACCTACCAAATGAGACAATGAGCAATACGCGTTGTTGAAACAACCAATTTTCAACAACCATGAGTTGTTATCACAAGGAGTGTTGACTCTTTTAAGACACAGTTATTTATACTATACTTATATATGTATATATATAATAGAAAATCCTGATATATTCAAACACAGTTTAATATATATATATTCAATTGTGCTTGAATATATCAAGATTTTCTATTAGTACAAGAATTATATACAAATAGGCAGTTTAAGTTTGATAAAATGACAGACTTCTCCGTTTACGACTTTTAAAAATTGTAATATTTTACTTTGATAAGAAAAAAAGAATGTTTTAAATAATGTATAATTTTAACTGTAAAAAATATAATTCGTCTGTTATAATAACAAATCTGCTGTAAAATTTCTACAGCTTTTATAAAAAAAATCAGCAAAATATAGTTTTTTTCTAAAAATATAGAAAGAATACAAAGTTTCCTTGTAAATATTAGGTTTCTCTTATATAAAATAAAAGGAAAACTGTTATTTGCACAAAAATTTGCCGACTGCTATTTTACGACGAAACAAAACTGCAATTTTTGTTTCCGTTGGTTTTTTTCGTCGTAAAAAATTACAATATTATTTTGTAAAAAATTACAGGAGAAAATTGATGCACTTGTTGCCAATTTTTCGCTGTAATATCAACAGGATTTTTTACAGTAAAGATATTTCATAAACTTATACTTTTATTGCATTTAAATTTTAAATTTGTCTATATTTTCTAATCGCACCTCTGTAAATATTGCAATATGAATTTAAAAATTTAAAGTTTTTATCTACTTAATGTAATGAAAATAAGTGTTAATTGTTTTTTTTTCTACCTCACATTCCCTCCCCCCCCAAATGATTAAAATTTTAACTGTTTGATTTACTGTTTAGTCGAGAATGGTGCTGTAAAAATTATTAAATATTCTCCTAGGTTGAAAAGTTGATTTTCAATTACATGTGTCATTTTTTTTTCTATTTGTGGGGATCTATACTCAGAACTTTCCGGTTTCCAAAACAGTTTTCAGTTTTACTTACGTCAAATATAAATAAAGCTACAGGAATTTTAAAATACGTCTTTTAAAAAAAAAAAAAAAAAAAAAAAAAAAAAATGAAACCGGAAGTAATAGAATTAGAATAGTAGTATTTTTCTTATTTTACTATTTTTTTTTTAATTTATGCTTTTTTTTATAATGTTTGAATAATAGGCATAAGTATGAGGCCGTAATTTGGCTTTAACATTCGGAAAGAGGTGTCAATATCGTTGCTATCACAAGCGAAACTATTTCTTTAAAAACGATTTTCTCAATCTTTGTTTTTTCACAAAATCTCCAAACCTGCGTTTCCAACTAACAAGATATCTCAAGATATTTGTAGGAAACTTGTGGCCTACAACTTTAAATGATCTATAAAATGAAGCAAAATTTTAAATATACGTAAAGAACTTTTTCATTTACAGTCATTTTTAAGTGGAATGTTGAGTAAAATTACCTAAAATATCTATATTGCCGTATTTACATTAAACTACATTTACTTTGTCTTTGAATATTTTTCTTAGACTTTGCTTCATTTCAAAGAACGTTGTCTTATAAACCAAATTAAATTAAGACTGATACATGACAATTTCCTGTTGCGGAAATTTCGTTAAAATTTACGAGAAAATAACCTATTTCACAAAATGTATATATGTAATTAAAATTTCAGCTGATTTTATGTTTTTATGATAATTTATCCCACAGAACAAGATAAAAATTAAAATTAAGAAAGAACTAGTTCAAACGTAGATGGATACCTTAAATACCGAAACTTTTATAAGTTATGTGATATTTCAAATTTTTAAATTTATGATATTCAAGAAATTTTATTTTTTATTTTTTTATTAATAATGTACTCTTTCTCCATTTTTTGATTTAAAATAAGTACATGAGTAACTTTCAGGGGGTGACAGTGGTTCTTTATTTGTAAAAATGTTTGATGAAACAAAATACTATATACAAATTAAAATGTCTTTATATTTTGTTAGGTTAGATCTACCTAACAGCAGAATCAGATAAAATTTGATCAATGAAAAGTTCATCAAGAAATTCCTCCATTAAATATTGCTGGAGTAAATTGTCACTGATCTTAACTTCTTTTTCTTGTCCAATAGCCACTACACCTGTATCACCAGTGACACAAGGGAGGTTTCCTAAAATAAAAATAAAAGGGTTTGACAAACCCATTTAAGGAAAACAATAAACAAAACACAAGAATAATACAAAAAATAACTTATTTATATGAGATAGAACTTGTTGAAAAACTTTATTCATCCAAATTTTCTCTTCAATACTTTATTTATTCTTAAAATGGGAAATTAATATAACATCAAAGTAACTAATGATCGCTAAAACAATATGCTTACGTACAGTTCTAAAAAATTATAATACATCAATGTACTTTTTTTAAGGAGGCAAATTGGCCGTGGTAGCCTAGTGGTTAGGGCATCGGCCTTCCATCCAGACAGGCGGGGGTTCTATTCCCAATGCCGCCAAAGATCCACCGAGTACATGCGATATACGTGTTCGTTAAATCTGTTGAATTGACTCAAGTCCTCTAATTGACTCAATTGACTCAAGTCCTGTGGTGGTCGGTCATTGAGCAGTTATGGTTATTGCAATGGCCTGGAGAAAATTTCGTCCATCTTCAGACCAATGTCAATATTGAGGGAGTGGATTCTCTGATGGTGCCATCTGTTGGAGGAGTTTAGAGCAAAGTCATACTTTTATCTACGTAGTGCTTCGGTTTAAATGAAAGACGCACCTTACAGACTTAAATCTGCATGGCCAAGGCATAGCGAGCTTGACTTGTCCAAGTGTCATAAGTAACAATAAAGCGGCAAATTTTGATTCAAAATTATTGATAGCAATTCCTTTTCTTTAAAACTTGATTTTGTATTTAAAAGGATTTCTTTTTACAAAAGCCATTATTTAAAGTGGATTTTTACAAATTCTCTTATGATAAATGAATTCAACAATGGGACAAAATCTCGTTCAATATCCTTGGTCATTCCCTCCAGAACGACAAGTAGGGGTGAACCAAATCTTAGATAGAGTGACTGCCTAAAAAAGGATCTCGACATTTTTAAAAGGAAACAAATGGAAGACCATGGCCAAAAATAGAGAGACCTGGAGGAAAATTCTTGAGAAGTCCAGGGCCCAACCAAATCTCTCATGCCACTGAGTGTGGGAGGAAGTCATAATTCTCGTTCGTCAAACTATAATATTTGGAATAAATAAATTAAAAATATTAATGAAAGCGCAAGAGGTAAGCGATTCACGTCAATTTCTCATCAGCTCGAGAATTTAACCTGTGATCCGCGCGAAAGTGTTTCTAGGAGGTAAGATTTTTTGAAAACGCAGTTTTAACTTGTTGAACTTTTGAAGTTCGAGACTCGATATTGCAGATCTTTAGATGTGGTAGATATTTACCCGAAGAAATAAAAGAAACATCATGTGACAAAGAAATGTTTCTTCAAAAAAAAAATACTTTTTTCATTTTTTTAATTAAAAAATGGCTTTTACTTTTTTTTTATGGCTATCATTCATTGCAAAAATAACTTCATTGTGATAACTTTTATTCTGCTACTACTCATGATAACAATATCCCTTAACAATTATAGCTTTATTTAAAAAAAATTGTGCTTTTCTGGAAATTTTCACACACACAATAAATTTGATTCGAAGTGATTCTCATGATTATTTAAGAGCGATTTCTTGTAAATTTTGATGCAGCAAAATTTACAAGAATTTCTTCTTAATTTATCCCCACTGGTTGTTGTAAAGTAACAAATTAAATTTGGCTTGTAACCTTGTGTGATTTGGCATCCGTTACTCACAAAATAATCATTTTGGCGCAAGGCGCAAAGTTCTTGATTCTTATATAAAGTAATTATATTCATTACTAACATAATAGTTTTGTAAATTGTTTTAAAATTTTTTTCAGGTAATTCTTTGGAGCATTTACTTAATTACGGTGATGGTAATAAATTACTTTTTTGGCTGTTTAATATTATATTATTTTTATGATTCTTTAAGTAAACTCTAGATTGAGTTCGAAAGTATTAAAACTCTCGCATCCTACGCAATTATAATATAAATAACCTTATAATTGAAGATTGGTATAAACTCTATTGAAATATTCATACCATAATGTATTGTGCAGCAATAAAATTTAGTTAATTCAATAAAAATGTTTCTGTGTAGACATTAATTTTACTGAAAAACTAATTTTTGTAAGAATTTCCTGGCTATTCACTTTCGATTGTTGTACAAGCATAAATATATTTATATATAACATATTTAAATAATTTCTCTTATATTAATAAAGACTGTTAATTGTTTTACAATGAAATTTAAAAAAAACAAACAATAGCTTTCTTAGCCCGTTGGAATGAGACAAAAGGAACACCAGTAGAAATTGCGAGTACTTACGGCTTTCCCAATGAGTAACTGGGAAGGTTGGATTCCAATTCCCAACATCATAGGAAGCTGGAGAATTTCTTTGAGTATTTTGTTGATGGTTATCACCTGGAAAGTAAAGTTAATTCATTTGAAGAGAAATAGAACTGTAAATTGAAATAAAATATAAGTTAAAATATTTATTTGAGCATAAGTTCACATATCTTATATAAAAAGACCCCAACAATAAAAGTTCTGTAAAAATCTACTATCTGTGATCAACCATCCATATAAATTTTCACAATTTTTTAAAACCACACAATTTGAAGGCATCTTGTCATCAACATATAATAAGTAGATAGTTTTATTTTAAGGCGGCACAGCTAATTCTTTTGGAGCGGTTTTGTTTTTGGGCGAATTTTTGACTCTCATCTCCGTTTTCCAGTTTTGATATGGTTAAAAATATAAGAATATTTTATAACTATTAAAATAATTATAATGAATATGAAAATATTAAATTTATGATTTGAAATTTGTGTTTACATTAGTTGTTTGCATGCATCCATTCAAATTTAGTTATATTTAAAGGTTTATTTTATATACAATTGAACTTTTATGTTCTATAGTTTTATTTGGACTTTTATTATTTATTGGCATAAAGTTAATTACTTAGACGTTTATATAAGCTTTTAAACATTTATTACGTACGTCACATTTGGTCATCACTGTGCGGCCATCCAAACTTGTTTTTTTCATACTTTATTGTTTAAAAATCAGAATATTTTAGTTTTATTCCTATACTTATTATTTTAACACTTGAGAAGTGAACTGACTAACTGTCTAAGGCTGTTGGAAGGTGTTTTAATGTCCACTGAGTAACTGTTTTCGATAGAATGTTTCATTGATGCAAAGGAGGAAACCTGGAACTGTCCTAAGCATCCATTACTACAGACAAAGATACAGAAAGCCGAAGAGTTCATCTCATACTTCTGGAAGATCCATATCCAATTGCTCAACAGTGTCTGGCATCGAACTCGAAAACTTATGCACGGAAGAGTTCTATCCTAATACTAAGCCTTGGTAAGCCCATATTTTTATGACATTTCTGCATTAACTCACTTAGCAACATTTTTGTTGACAAAAAATATTATTTGAAATTATGCTTGGTGATATTCTTTTGGTCACCTACAAAATCCCAGCGAAAAATTACACGAGACTTCTTATTTTAGATGCTTCCCGTTTTGCATTCCATATTCGTAGTTCACTGTTATTTAAATTCGTGTTTGAAAGTCATACAAAATAAAATTTTTATGACATTTAAGGTGAAAAAAGTGGTAATAAATAACATAAGGAAATATATATTTTATAAACTAATTATTTTAATTGAATGTTTCCGCTTATTTATTATTCTTTCCATTTGTTCCACACAATATATATATATATATATATTTATATATATATATATATATATATATATATATATATATATATATATATATATATATATATATATATATATATATATATATATATATATATATATATATATATATACTTTGAGACATTTTAGAATGTAAACAGTTTCATTTCTTCCAAAAACTAATTTTATTAAGGAAATATTTTATACAGATTCAGTTTGTTGTAATATTTATTCTTGTATGATAATATTAGAAATATGTTTGGATATAGTTTTATTTATCATTTCAGTGTATACGAATTATACTTTTTCTCAGTTTTATTTTTCTCTGAAACCGAGCGCATTGAGAGAAAATTAGGTTATTATTGTTAAAAATATTGTGGTTATTATTATTTAAAAATATTGGTTATATTTTTAAATGAATTGTTATACTTTTCTGTACTTAAAAATATTAGTGTGATAAGCATTTGGTATTAGCAAAAACATTTCCCATATAGTCATTTAATTTTTTTCGTTCTAGAAGACGTACAGCAGATTGGTTATATTGGATTTTTTTTCTATTTCCGATTATTCTGCACAAAAGAAAAATTTGGTAGAAATTATAAAGTTACTATTAAAAAAATTATTGAATTTATCAACAGAATATCTTTAAAAGATATTAAAAGAATATCTTCTATAAATATCCTAAAAAATAAAATATCTTCTAATAATGTAAATTCAACTACAGAATATATTTAAAGGATATAAAAAGAGAATATCTTCAATAAATATTTTATAAAATAGAATGTCTTCTAATAATATAAATTCCTTTACAGAATATCTTCTATGAATATCTTAAAAAATAAAATATCTTCTAATAATGTAAATTCAACTAGATAATGTATTTAAAAGATATAAAAAGAATATCTCTTCAAAAAATATCTTATAAAATAAAACATGTTCTAGAGTAATATAAATTCCTGTACAGAATATCTTTAAAAGATATGAAAAGAATATATTTGAAAAATATCTTATAAAATAGAATATTTTCTAATAATGCAAATACCATAGCGATTAACAAAAAAAAAAAAAAAAAAAAAAAAAAACGATGTCGAAATACACATTTTTATAATATGGGAAATGAATAAAATGTTCAAATTTTTATGGTAACTCTTATCGATAGTAAAATTATCGATTAATAGTAACCCTTATCGATACAGAGTATGCTATACGAAACGCTTATCCTAAAAACTAGCAATGTTAATTATTTTTCTTTTTAAATGTTTCTAATTCGAAAAAATTACACAAATTTTCGTCGATGAAAAATAGTTATTTAAACAATTAAAATTAAAAGCAGGTTTTCCGAAATTAAGACATGTCATTTTAAGTTCGAAAATACATTACTTCATCATACCTCCTTCCAAAATCTTGTAAAACCGATATTCTTGGTTACAGTTTAAGAATTTAACATGCCTTAGTTTTAACAGGGCTGCCCGGAACCTTTGTTTAGCTTTTGTAAGAGATCTTTTATCATTTGGATTCCACAGTCCTTTCACTATGGCCCACTCCTGAAATGAAATATAGTTCAATATTATGCAATAACATTAAATATTGCTTATATATATTTATAAGTTTTATCCGTTTTTAGAACAAAACAAAAGAATAAAATTTTCATTCATTGAATAAACTTTATTGAATAATTTAATTGCCGTCATTATTTAGGACTTCTTGCCAGCATGATGGCAATTTGTATACCCCATTTTTAAAAAAAATGCCTTATCTCTAGAGGCCAAAAATTAAACCAGCCCTTTTGGGATATCTTCTTGTTCTTGATATGCAAAGTTCTTGATTTGCAAGGACAAATATTTTTTTTAGCAATTATTGGAGAATAATAAGTCCGGGGAATATGATGCATAGTCTAGAATTTCCCAGCCTAATTCTGTAATATTTTGAACACTTTTCTTAGCCTCTTTCTTAGACTGTTTTTTCTTGGAACATCACCTGCCTGTTATCTTGGACTGTTCACTTTAAATTATCCTGTTGCTGACAATGCTTTTCTGAACTGAGCTTTTCGTTCAGTTTTTAATGCTTATAATGCATAGATCCTCAAATTCCTCACTATATACACGACATTCTCTTATTCAGAGCCAAATTTGTTTTAGAGTTGGAAGAGCTTTCCGCAGAATATATCCTTTTTCATACAATGTTTTCGTAGGTAATCCCCCCCCCCAGTTATCACCTGGTTTAAGGAAAGCTCGATTTTGTTCCGAACAAGCAGAGACAGGGGTATGATGGCTCGATCATCAGAATTCTTCAGACTTAATTAAAGGGGCATCCATTTTGAATATTTCCACAATCAGAATTGTTGTTGTTGTTGTTTCTAATCCCAGATGGTGTAGCTAAGCTAAACCATCTCCATAAAATTAAAAATCGCCAAAAAGTCTAAAAATGAAATAGGATTCTCCAAAACCTCGTTCATAGTAAAATTCAGAGAGTCAAGAATATGCCTCGGGGAGGTCTGATCAGCCTTGCACCAGTGACACCCCAGAATGACTTTCTGGCTCTGCCGAAAAGAAACGGACCTCATGTTGCCACTCAAAAAACGTGAAAGTGCAGAATGAATCTGAAACAATCAGAATTAATGTTCAACTGACATTAAAGGACAATGAGAATTGATATAATTTTTTATCCATGACGCAACGTTAATTAATCCCCTAAAGTTATAATATATTCTCTAAATTCAAAATATCCCATTTAATTTTAAATTATAAGTACAGTGATTATGGATGAACTCATGTCTTATCTTGCTTACTTCAATTTCTTTAGAAATTAACTGTAAATTCTAATAAAATTATTATGGAAAAATAATAAAATAATTCAAGTTTTAAATAGTTTCAAAATTCTGAAATTAACATTCATAACTGCTAAAATCAGGCCCCAATAAATATATAATTCTTCACCAATTTTGGCCTTGAGAATTCTAAATGTTGAAGTTAAGAGTATCAATATAATATTTGTTGTGTTTTCATGATTGTATATAGTTTTTTACAACTCTTTTTTAAAATATGTCTTTATTTTATTTTCCCCCCAAAACCTAATATAGGCAGTATATTTAGTCTTAACAT
This sequence comes from Latrodectus elegans, assembly GCA_030067965.1. Classification (NCBI taxonomy): domain Eukaryota; kingdom Metazoa; phylum Arthropoda; class Arachnida; order Araneae; family Theridiidae; genus Latrodectus; species Latrodectus elegans. The sequence goes on from CM057812.1 coordinate 12,630,489, forward strand.
AATTTTTTTTTCTTAAAAAGTAAAGAATGATATTTAATTAGATTGACACTTTCAATCTAATTCCTGTATCCTATACCTATGTACTAAATCAAATTTTTTACAAAAAAAAAAAAGTTGTTTTCTTAGTGCGCATATATTTTTCTAAAAATAAACATAATATTCCTATATGATTTACGTAATTATAGTTATATTCATTTAGTAAAAATAATACGGTGATCCTAGTATGTATCATTTTAAATTATTTTCCAAGATGGTGTTTCTTAAAGAAATGTTTTTGTCGTGTGACAAGTACAAAATGAAAAAGAAAGAAAAGGTAAATAAAGACAAGTAATATGGGATTAAATGCATGGAGCACTGCCCTGACTCCATCTTCAGCTTTTTCGATATAAAGGCTGTCATGGCAGCAGTCGGGGTCGATGTTGAAGAGGGTCGAAGTAACAGAGTTGCATTTGAAGAGATGCCACGGATCCAGTGGAACTCATGTGCAGAGCCTGCATTCTGCGTAGGTTCTAAGTCCGTCGAGCATGATTTTGATACCCCTAATGAGCCCAGTCCGCATTCTGTTGATGATAGAGGTGATACAACGGTCAGGATTAAGCTCCGGTATGCACTATTTTTTCCGTAGTCTCCCGCAGAGCTGATGCCTTGTGACGGCATTTGCATGGAAGCAAGAAGCAGTCGTGGGAGAGGGGTTGATATTCCTAGCCTCTGTCTGCTGTTCATTTCCCTTAATGTTAACATGTGCGGGGACCCATTGGATGGTGCAGGTTTTATCCCTTGCAACTATGGGGGACAGAAGCGCGTTGACGTTGTGGGAAAGTCTCTTTTTACCTCCTATAATGGCCTCCAGAGCCGATATACAGTCAGAAAATATGTTGATGCCATTTGAGGGCACTGACTGTGTGAGGTAAAGAGTAAGATCTGCTTTTATGGCTACAGTTCACTTGGAGGCAATTTTTCCAACTGCAACCCGATGTTTGAGGGATGTTTGGTCTGGAACTGGTTAGTTGAAGCACATGATATACTTTGTTCGCAGACGTATATTGGTATAGGTGATCTTAACGAAATAAAATTATAGAATAATTTCTTACCCTAAATACGCAAGAATCATCAGGTAAAAACCTAGAACTCGATTGATGTCTCCAAAAAATTCCAAATATTCTTTTTTGCTTGTCTATCCAGTATAACTTGCTTCGAAATGTTTCTGAATTCAAATGTGGAATTATAAAGTCTTGGAGAAGCCGTGTTCTTGGGTGTTGAGCTCGCATATCAGTTTCTTCGGAAAAAAAAAAGGCATAATTTTTAGAATTAAAAAATATACTATTTACCAAAAATACAAAATAGAGTTATGACGTATTTTGTTTTCAATTTAAATAATTGTTCTATGTAAAAGATAACAGCTCGTTTCTTGGTTAAATGTTGACTTCATTTTAATTTCTAATATAATTAGACTAATATTTCATTTCCCATTTTAAAGAACATATACCATAAAATATAATTTTCCCTCTCTTTTCAAATTTTATTTAAAGTGTTAGGGTTGATAAAATTTATTATTTTTATCATGCATATATCTAGAATATATAAAATAAGGAATTTTTGTTTTATAAGTTTTTAATCAAAAATTTCATACAGCGTTCTGTTGAAAAAGTTGCAAAAAAGGAAAATTCTTTTTTTTAAGATTTTATTTCATTTAAAAAATTGTAACTGTTTAGAGTTGAGTGTTTATTATTTCGTTTCTCACACACTGTGTGTGTGTGTGCTACATTTACCAGGATTTTTAAATTGGAAAACCTAGAAAAATGTAAGTATTATATTTTTTTATTTAATTTTTTATGAAGGTATTGATATGCCAGTTAAATATAACCAACATATTTTATTATCATGTTGCCTATACTTATAACATAATAAAATAGAATGCAGGAATTTAAATAGTGTGAATAAAATTTTAATAATTAAACAGCAATCGGTGTAACTGTCCATATTGCAATAAAAGGTAATGCATTTATAGATGATGGCACATCGAAAGAATATTTAATTTGGTTGAAATACATACAGAATTATGAATATTATCTATTAAATTAGTCAAATTTTGTTTAATTATAATTCAAAAATTTTCCATCGTGTTTATTTCTCATAAAAATGAAAACATTGTTCTTAGTCCTTTTCTTATTACTATGTATAACATACATATTTTTGTACTAAGATAATAAAATATTGGGAGCGATCTTAAAAGATTTCTTGCATTGAATATATATTCTTTATAGATTTTATAATAAAATAAATCTTGAGGATACGGCGTTCCTAAAAGTCAATTCATTACATATTATTGATTATCGAAATTAGAAGTCAAGCATTCACTGAAAAAAAATTTACTCCGAAATACTGCATAGTAATTTAATTCACTTGTTTGGAGCAAAGAAAATTTTGAAATGATACTTATAATATATTCATTTTTTGTTTTTTATTGAAAAAGTTTTCGACTACATAACAACTTCTATTTTAGTTTTACCAGTAATAATAAGTAACATTTTATAGTTATTTCCCATTAAATAACATGAAATTTTTGGGTTACACCAACACGGAATATCTTTTGGTATTTCAAGAGAGATATATTTTTAACAGCATGGAAGCAAATAATATTAATATAAGCATATGAATTCGATGCAAAAATAAATAAATAAATAAATAAATATAAGAAAAATGCTGGTGATTATTTGTTACTGTAGACTCAGAAAATAAAAATGTTAATTAAATGACTCAATGAAAATTTTGTATGTTAATAATCCAAATTAAACAAACATGAATCATAAAATAGTTTGTTATTTTCCATACTTATTGAAGGAAACCTTTTCCATAGTTATATTTTATAATGATTAAGGTGAAGATCGTGCTTTTGGTTATTATTTTATTTTGTAATACTTTTTTTAAAGTTATTAAAGCGGAAAAATAAAATATACGAGGGTCACTCTGAAATTTTTGAGATACAACTAGGTTTTTAAAGTTATACTTAACAAAATTTTAGGTGCATTCAAAGTAGTCTCCTCCAGCATCAATGCACTTTGGTAGATGAATTTTCCACAGATTAAATCCCTCAAGACATTCATTTCTTGGAATAGATGAAAAAAATGCATTTATAGCCACATCTTCTGAATGAAAACGACGTCCACGTAAGTTCTTTTATAGATTAAAAAATAACCAATAGTTTCACATAGCTAGATCAAGTGAATATGGCAGATCTTCGATCACTTTAATTTGTTTTTGTTTAAGAAGCTCAACCGTTAATCCGGCTATATGTGAAGATGCATTGTCATTGTGAAGAATTTGTTCCCTAACATTCAGGTCTTGTAGAATTTATTGAAGACATTTAGTGGTATACCAGTTTGCTGTTACTGTCTTCTGTCCTTCCAGCTTGATGGCTTTGACCAATCCCACACTTCTGAAGAAAACGGCATACATCACTTTTTTCAGAGCGCGTTGCTTTTTCACCATTGTCGGTGTGGGATCATCTTCAAGGACCCATACTTTGCTTTCTTGACGTGTTGGAACGTCAAAAAACATTACAATTTTAGAAATGATGCGGTGTCACCATCATTTAGCAATTTAAGAGTTTCTTTACTGATTCTGACACGCTCCTCTTTTTTGGTGCTCGGCTAGATTATAAAGAACCCAACGGCAAACTACTTTTTTCATATGTAATTCTTCATGAATGATTTTGTGTATGTATTTTGTGATCCAATGTTAATTTTTTTTCTGTATCATTTGATAGGTACAGCGATTATCATCCATTATCATTTTTCGTATGGCAGACACATTATCCGGGATGACTGCCGACGGCGGCCTTCCTGTGTGTTCTTCACCCTGAAGAAAATTGCGACCTCTTCTAAATTGTCTAATCCATCGGAATACAGTAGCATGAGTTAGGAGATTCCTCACCAAATGCTAATTGCAACCGTTGAACGCATTCTTGATTTAATCCTGCTTTAAAATCGTAGAAAATCATAGTACGAAAATGTTCTCGCGTCAACTCCATTTTCTATTCTGTTTAAAATTTATTCTACGCTAAACAAGTTGAAATAAGTCAATAAAAAATCGTGTTCTGTGTTAAAATACTTTGTATTTTAAAATTAAATCGTTATTTTTATTTTGTAAATTCTCGTCTGCGCGTATTTCAAGAATTTTAGAGTAACCCTCGTAGCACCAGAGGTCATCTGTTTAACAAACAACAGAGTAAACTTCTGAAGATAGTTGTCCCGATTTCCCTCCGTTCATTTCATTATACACATTCGCTGCGAGTAGTCATTTGACCCAGGGACATTATTTTCATCTCCCTTAAGTTAATTCTGATGTCGTTCCCAGAAAATGTAATCTACAAATTGTTGTAAAAGTTATTAGATTAAATTTTCTGGACTGAATCACAATGGTTTAACTTTCTCAGAAGACACAAGAGAACAATGCCTTAAAATTAATAAAATGGGCTGTTATCAGAAAATCCTCATATTGTTTTTATACAGAAGAAAAACTTAAAACGGAAACATTAGATACTTTTTATAAGCCGATATGTTTGTCTTACCGGCATATCGTTTGTATGAAATCTTAGGGATCGGTAAATTAGTTCTTATAATAGAAAGTTCGTAAAATAAAAATGTATTAATTATGAAAGTTTGATTTTTTTTCTTTTTAATGACATTACTAACAGCAAAAATGTTAATTCCTCTAAATTTTCTCAGCCAAACAAGCAAAGCTTTTTTCCAGTTTAGAATGTTTTGTACCTCTACGATATTTTCGAGAAAGAGCACTTTTGCGGGTACTGTTTCCTTTTTTTTTTTTTTTTTTTTTTTTTTTTTTTACAAATTTTTAAAATTGTTCAAAGGCTGCTCTTTAAAATGCCCTATTTATTTGGTAATTTTTTGTCTTTAATATTTGTTCAACTGATGAATTGTTGAGAGTAAGTTGAAGAAACGTTCATTTCAGCCACTGTGACTGATCTTCAACGAAACCGGCTTCATGCACCTTTCGATACTTCAAATTGTGTTGTTCAAATAAAAAGAAACCAACTACAGGAAAACATTTTACCCTTTTCTAGGTTCTAACGTACGGGAAGAAGAGGAGTTTGCCCCTTCCTATGGCATCAGAGTGTGTTCAGCCACTATTTCGTACAATCCGTATATTAGACGTTCGTAAAAACGAGAATCTGCTGTATAATTATTCACACAAATACGGTTTATTTATTTTTATTTATTCTTTTGTTTTCTAAACCTTTCATTAGTCCAGAACCATTTTTCTAATTTCTTAAAAATCTTTTCTGATTTAAGCTATTCAAATTACTTTATATGCTAAAAATTTCCAAAGCATGTTACTTTGTTTTTAATTAGTTTTTTATTTATACAAAAACGAGAATCTGCTGTATAATTATTCACACAAATACGGTTTATTTATTTTTATTTATTCTTTTGTTTTCTAATCCTTTCATTAGTCCAGAACCATTTTTCTAATTTCTTAAAAATCTTTTCTGATTTAAGCTATTCAAATTACTTTATATGCTAAAAATTTCCAAAGCATGTTACTTTATTTTTAATTAGTTTTTTATTTATACAAACTTGATTTCAAGTTCTTGGTTTTACAAAAGATGAAATATCACTTATTTTGAATAGGATAAAATAGTATTTTGTATATTATTCCTTTTCCTTATTTTATATTTTGTTACAAGAATATGTCCCATAATTCCAAGTCAAATGCTGTTATTGTCTCAACGTATTTCCTCTTTTTGACTTTTGATCTCTGATTTCACAATTCAGATTAAGTGATTATCATATTCAAATGAAAAAAATTAGGCTCTTTTTTCATATAATGACTTAAGTGTATCTACATTTTAAATGATAGTCTGCATTCCGTATTTAGAGTAATTTGGAAGTAAGAGTAAAGTCTGTTTGAGATAAGCATTTAAAAACAGTTAAAGTTATCAAACTAGGATTTTAAACTTTTTTCCACACGTGTATGCAAATAAGCCTTTTGTTAAAATTGAATCAGCCTTAGAGATTAAGAGGAAATTAAAAAAATAATTTTAATAATAATAATAAATAAAGTATAGATATTTATTGTTTGATAATTCTATACTTATTCTCTTTGGAAAAATTAAAATTTATTGAAATTAAATTAAGTGATTTTTTTCAAAAGTTATTCGATGATGTGTATTTAAATCAATAATTTTAGAAATTATTTAAGTATATGGAGAAGTAATTTGTCGGAATACCATTTATATATTTAAATAAATGATATTCGATACTAAAATAGTTTTATGATTTTGATTTTAACAAAATAATTAATGATTTTTACAAGCGATCAATGTGAATGAAATTAAATTTTTTGAAATTTAATTTCTAAAATGTTCTGAAATCCGCTTCAAATTTTTTAATCCTTTACATAAAAATTAAATGTGATACATTATTCACAAAGTTAATGTTAAAAATTACCAACATTGCGGTAGAGAATTTAAGAAATCATAATCAGATACAAATATATTACAATTATAAAATTATTCCTCAAATTTTATAAACACTATTAATTAAATTTAAAATCAGATTTGTAGTTACTGCCAACTTATTATATGGGAAAATTCCCTTTAATTTTATGCAATAAAGATAAAGGATGTTGAATTTTTTTTTCAAGGAATTTTGACATGCTAAAGTGAAAGAATCAAGACAATCTGTTTTGTTCAAGCTTTTGAAAATTTGAAATGAAATAATTTAATCATTGTACGCAATGATTTACTTAAGAGTAAATTAATTTTATTTCATTCCAATAAAATAATATTTATAAAATTTATATGCTAAATGGAATCACAATAAAGCATTTAAATCGAGTATTTGAACGATTCAAATGAAAATAAAAATGCTTTAGTATTTGAATTTCTTAACTTTTATTTTTATAGGTTTAAGAATTTGCTATTTATATAATATTGTGCAAAATATTTGAAGTAAAATTCATGTTTATTTATTAAAAAAATTTGATCTAGATTTCATTGAAAAAATTAATATAATGTGTATCTAATATACATATATAAAATAATCCACTCTAATTAACTCATGATTTTTTAATGAAATAATATCTTTAATAATTAACTACAAAAATTATATTTAATATAATTACCATCACAATTTTTTCTAATAAAAAGAATTATGTAACAATTAATAGTTTGTAAATAAGTAAACATAATTTTAAGGTACCTATTAATACACACCCACCCACACAACCCCCCCCCATATATATATATATATATATATATATATATATATATATATATGTATATATATATATTTATACATATATATGTATATATATGTGTATATATATATATGTATATATATATATATATATATATACACACACACACACATATATATATATATATATACATATATATTATATATATATATACACACACACATATGTATATATATATATATATATATATATATATGTATATATATATATATATATATATATATATATATATATATATATATATATATATATATATATATATATATATATATATATATATATATATATATATATATATATATATATATATATATATATATATATATATATATATATATATATATATATATATATATATATATATATATATATATATATATATATATATATATATATATATATATATATATATATGTATATAAAATTATAAAATAAAAATTAAAGTATAAGTTCGTTTCATTAGATTGCTAAATAATGAAAAGTGTTTAAGGTTATTTTATTCAAGCAAAATTATACTATTCAAGAATTATAATTTGGATTATATTATTGTTCTATTTTAATATATTATTTTGAATGAATAACTAAATCATTATTAATAATTTTAATGCATAAATGGAAAAAAATATTTATATAACTCTGTAAGAAGTATAGATAAATGTCCATAGAAGTTAAGATAAGCTTAATTTATGCTTACATAGAAATATAATTTGTTTTTTAAGCAAATGACATAATGGATCATGAGAAAGCAAATTCGTTTATTTAAAATAAAATTGATAAATAAAGAGGATATTTACTGTGAATAGCAATCCTTTTTCCTACACAGTTAGATTCATTTCAAATTCTAATATCTCTTTATTTCATTATCGTTTTTATATGTTTATTATCAGTTCTTGGTAGAGATAACTAAAAACTTTCTCCCCTCTTCCTCCAGTGCGTCTCTTATTAACTGTAACTGATAAACATTACGAAGAATTATTTACTTATTTTATAAAAGAAAAAAAAATCATTTTATTATTGTATTGGCTCATTTTTTTTATTCATATCTAGGCTTCTGCCCATTTTTAGCATGACATCATCCAGTTTGGTGAAATGAACCAATGAGTTGTGAGAGCGATAAAGTTTAAGGTAATTTTCCCTCAGTTTAAGTGCCGTTTAGAAAGGTGATTTCATGTCTCTGTATTAAATGTCTGTATGTTTGTGAGAAATTATGGATGGATAATTAATGAAATTAATCTTTCCTAATAATTATAATATCTTTAATAAACGAAATATTCATAATTTTGGATGGGGGAAAAAGTAGATATGTTTTTTATTTGATTTATGTTCATAAAACAATAAATATAGATCATATTATTTTTTTTTTTTTTTTGCAATATTTACACGAGCGTTTAAAGTTTCTCACGAACTTCTTTGTTAAAAATATTTGAAAGCATATCTATATAATTTCCATAAGATATAATTCTTTAAATAGCTCTTCAAATCTTTTATTAAAACTTGGTGAGCGTATTCCTTAAAATAATCTTTCCTTTATTTTATGGAATACATAAAATATAATAATTTGTTTTTGGTTAAATATATCAGACTTTTTCCTTGAATTTCCAGCAACTTTTAAAGATGCGAATGAAATTTGTAACTTGTGTTTTTGCATTTAATTCTGATATTTATTTTTAGAGCTATTCATGCGAAAAATAAAATCCCAACTTTGCAAACTTCCTGTACTTCGATATCTTTCTGAGAATTGTTTCAATGAAATTTAATTGTTCCCAAATTCGAAAATTGTTGTTGCATAATTCAAACATATTTTATTTTTGAATGTTTACTGAAGTATTTGTGAATCCTTATGAAAAAATTTTAAAATGATTTTTCAAAGAAGTTAAAGCAAAAGAACATAGAAGAAAATTTAACGCAATAAAATGAGCTATTATTAAATAATGCACACAGATGTTAACAACATAAATATCAGTGAAAATTTTTAAAAAATTACTTACAATAAAAAATAATACAAAGATATGTAACACATAATATGTATTTCAATAACTTGTTAATAATAATTTTGATTTTACTGCATTTATGCAAATATAGGCTGCATCTTAACTTTGTCACAACTTTAAAGGGGAAAAAAATTGCTAGCACTTTTATATTTACTATGAAGTTCAATTAACAATTCTTCGAATGTAAAATACATACACTTATTTAAATTATATTTAGGTTAAAATATAGCTTCCTATATTCGCTCATATTAAGTGCTTAAATTTCACACAGGCTTAAAAATTATTTTGCAGTTTGCTAATATTTATAAAATAAGTTTTGGGTTTATTTTCTAGTAATCTTAAAATTAACTTTCCATATCGAGATTATGAAATTTCACTTGAAGGAAATATCTCTTTAGAAAAATTTATGAAAGACAAATATTATTTTGTAAGCAAACAAGTCTGCATAGCTCACAATTTGAACATGTATCAAATTAATGCAATTAATTTTGCTTCATAGAATAGTTTTCTACAGTTTTTTTTCATAGAATAGCTCTAATATACATTATCAAAATGTTCAATTTAGAAGTATATATTGCTTATAAATTTATTAATATATGTTGAAATCACTGAGAATAATTTTTTTTAATCAAAAGTGAGTAATTCATAACTTAGACAATATTTATATAAGATTTAAGCACTTTATTTTGTAAATTATTAATTTAAGAAAAAAAAAAGAAAGAACTGATTAAAAATTTCCGGGAATATATTATAGAGAGAGGTGTTTTTTCCATATAAAAATAGTAAAATATAAATACTTTTTAAAAATATTTTTTCCGGTAAAAATATTCCTTAAGGATTAAGAAATAGTAAAAATATTCCTAAAATGATATCATGAAGTATTTGTATAGAATTAAGTATAGTTAAGGAATATCAATGTTAATACTATATAAAAGTTCATAATTTATAGGTCTATAATTTTCAATTTCCTACATAGATCCTAGTTGGCACGTATAAGTGAACAGTTACTCATATTTTAATTGATATGCAAACACATTTATTCCGGCTCAAATTAGTATTTAAATATAAAAACATCTGTAGTTAACACATTTTTATTGCAGTCAGACACGATTAAAATGTAAATGAAAAATTAATAAATTCAATAAAGTAAAAACATTTAAAAATTCTGGATGATTATTTTTGAATTAACAAACCACTGATGTTTACTTAGAACTAGCTTTTCAATATTACGTTAAAAATTTATTTGTTGAATTAGTTTTGATGCTCTCAAAGAAAAAAAAAATGCATTAATTAAATGCCTTGGGTTTGCGAAAATTAGTTTGATTTCAGTTTTGTGGCTCACTTTTTGCCATATCATTATTAATTAATTATATTAATACTATCAGTTAATCATATTGTCAATAATAATCATTGGAATAAATATGAAATTAATATGTAAAATGAATCAATCCCATAGTCTCTTAAAATAGTTTTTGTAAAAAGGGGCAAGACTTTTATAATTCTATTAAAATTGTTGTACCAATTGTTTACATTTATAATTACTTAAACTTGTTTTTTATTATTTCAATGCAGTAAACTTTTTGAGGTTTGAAAAAGTCATTAAAAATTTTGATGAATTTAGATTTTTATAAAAAAAATTAAACAAATCCGATGCAAATTAATTGTTTAATATTATTGTTAATATTAAAAGTTCGATAAAACGACTTAATGTTGTATAAACATTTATTGTATTTTTTCACATGAACTAATTATCTTGATTAATTTATTACGATTTTCACATTTACAGTAAACACTTAAAAATAATTTCTAAGAATTTTAGACAATTAACGTATTTTAGTTTAAAGAGGTAAGGGAAAATATTTGAGAAATTTAGTCAAATGTTTCTAAGGTAACAATGATTTTTAAAATTAAAATGTAAAAAACTAAACAAAAATGTTCCAATTTGTTTCAAACAAATTATATTTAATTATATTTGAATAATTTCATGCATTTACATATATCATTGATACAAAATTATTATTTAAAAGTATATCGAAAAAATTACAAAGAAATTTTCTAAAAAATACTAATGAAATAAATTGAATAAAACCTATGCTTTTGTTGAAAAAAAGCAAAAAGTGTCAAGTTTTTCTTTTTTTATTGATTGTTAAGCAATTGAATAATGCGTTTTTGGCGATTTAGGTTGTGTAAAAAATAATCAATATAATATCGGGTGCAATAACTATAATGATGCATTTAAATTCTTACATGAAAGCCTAGTTTCTTAGTCACCCATCATACAGAATACACACACAGGCGTATGTAATTGTAAACAGTATTAATATCATGGTTATCTCATGAGGAATAAAAATAACTTAGCAATAATTTCAATAAGGATTATAACATTAGAGAAAATTACTTAATCGTTAGTATTAGAAAATCAATTAATTTGCAATAATATGCAATTTCGAATAAATATTTAATAAATAATTGCTTAAATTGCTTTTTCTGTATTTTAATTGTATATTTTAAGGAATCTTTGAATCTAAAGTTTATGAAATAAGTGCGTAAAATATTCTATAAGCAAAAACATGAAAATAATATTAAAATTTGAAATCGATTTGCTTAAGAACAAAAAGTATTAATTCAATATAATTTTTTGTAGCACAAAAGAAACAATACTGATGAGAAACATTTTTTTTTAATTTAAAATCACAATTCTTCAAATAATTTAGTCAGAGTCAGTTGATAAAAATCCTAATTACAAATAAATAATGAAAAACATATCATTTTAATCATTTATTATTATTATGAATTAATTGAAAATATATTATCTACATAATATATGTTTTCAATAATTCATTTTTATTTAGACTTTTCTTTAAGTTATCTTGATGAAATATTCCTGATTTTGTGTTTTAGTCAACTAAAGTAATTAAAAAAAAAAAATTAGCGATAGTCCCATATGAAAAATAACAGTAAAATGATTTCTTAAAGAATTTTGATGGCTTGCAGGAACATGAGGAAATTATTTTAAGTAGGAAAAATTAAGAATAAACTGGGATAATAATGCAAATAAATTTACATATATACATACAAAAAAATTTATAGATATGTATTCAAACATACTCCAAATTCTATATGGAAATAGATCAAGTGAAAACCTTGTTGGAAATTGGTCTGTTACTAAACTTTACACAAACACACATAATAATAAATTATCGCTTAATTTAAAAAATTAATCTAAATTTTATAGAGGATAAAACTGTAAAGTGAGACACATAAATATGTTCATATTTTTTTATATTGCTATAGACCCATAAGGATTGAAGTATCAAGCATTTGAATTTTAAATTAAATGAAAGTCAACAGTTATGGTGTAACACCCAAATAATATGATATGCTGAAAATAGTAATAAGAGTTCCTATTTGTATTCTAAGGACTGTTATTTCAAGCAGCTAAGGATATTTCAAAAAACAATGTTTTCTTTTTTTTAGATTTTTAATTTTATAAGAAAAGTTGTTAAAGTATTAATTTATACAACAAGAATTTTGCAATTTAAATTCCTATTTTAATATCAATTAAAAGAAAATATAGTTTCATTATATAATAATTACTTCACGTTTCAAAAAAATATCGCATTTAAAAATATGAAAATTAATTCTTAAAGTAAATTATGTTTAAAAGATATTTACTATGAATAACACGTTTCAAATATTGTTAACTTAACTTAATTATGTTGATATTATTTTTATATTTTCTACAAAATTTGAGATAAATATTTTGAAAAGAGAATTAAGCTCTTTAAAAGTGCAAAGTTTTCTCATGTATATATAAAAAATATTTTGTAAAAAAATAAATTATTTGTTAAAAATATTAATATCTTCAGGAGTAATGTCAAATTATAAAAAATATTTAATGAGTTAACATTCATGAAAATAAATTGTTTTTCAATTTCTTAAAGTTAAATATTTTTTGATGTTTTGATAAATTTAACTGCACTTTTCTTATTAAATTTTAAAATGTTTTCTTCAATTTATGTTCGCTTGTTGAGTTCATTACATTTTACTTCTTGTATTTTTAAACTACGTTGCATAAATTAATGGCTGAGAAATCAATTCTCTTGAATCAATCCGAGATATTTCGAGAACCCTTACGCACATTAAATAATCCTGATTTAATATTCATTTGTTAATGTGGTTTGAGAAGGATTAGGAAACTCAACCTAATTAACTGGTTTTTAAGTAATAACTGGATTTTAAAGTTGCTAAACAGTTGTTTATATTTTAAGTGATGTGTCAAGATATACTCTGCAATTATATTTTAACAACTACTGTGTAAACCTGACTCTACTCTAAATTTCTATATTTATTAATCTGAAATGAATTAGAACCACAAATCTATCTTCTGATTATACATTATACTGAAATTTTTAAAAAAGAAACTTTTTAAAATGCTTAAAATGCAACTTTAATCAGTGAGAAATTTCAGGTCAGAATCATAATATAATGTTATTAAACCAACAGAGAAAATTATGTTGCGCTTAAGTTTCTGATGCTCATCTTTAACGCCAATTCTAATGTTCATCAATAACAATAACAAAACTATGATGAATCAATGTTTTGAAACAACTTTTCAATTAAAAAAAAATTATTTTCTAGAAAATAATAATATGAAGTTTTAAATGGTTAAAATACGAATTCTCCATGTAAATAACAAAGACTATTCTCTTCTTACTTTCATTAGCTTTATATTTCAATTTTAAAGCAAAATTTCTATATTAAAAATGTTTCGAAGTTCTTATTAAAAATAATAATTTTAATAATTTCTTATTAGGGCTGTATAGATATTTTCTCTATTTAACACGATTTGCTTTTTCTCATTAACAAAATAGTAAAAGGATGGTAATCGTATGTCATAGGGATAAAGTAAATCAATGAAAGTGAAACAAAAAAAAACTTATTTTGCTTTTTTTCCTCAGCTAAAATAAACCAATTATTAATATTATATTTTAAGTTCATACTGGATTACATTAATTTAAATTAATACTGAAACCCATTTTAATTTTCTAATTAATACTGAAAGTAATGAGATTTTAAAACCAAAATGATCAAAATTTCCTCAAAAATTAATATTTTTTCAAGAAACGCTTACAGTTTTGATTTTGTAAGCTTCAAAAGTCATTATTTTAAAAAATATAAAATAAAATATTATATGCTATTTAAATACGGTATAAATTTTCCTTCATTTGTCATTCAATTAGGGCATTTTTTCTTCCAGTTACAATGAATTGGAATGTTATATGTTTTAATACACATATAACACAGAAATATTATCAATTTGAGCCCTCAAACCTTAAACACACATATGATTTGCTGAAATATATAAGCACCTTCTTGTCTATATATTTGTATTTGTTATACGCACACTTATATATGCGAATATTTTTCTCTGCTTATCTTATTGTTTTGAGGATTTAAAAACTATAAAACACTCCGATTCTGATTTTGTTCTTACAATTTTGTTTAAATAGAGGCGGAGAGATGTTTTCAAAATGTGCTATCTCTACAGTTTTTTTTTTTTTTTTAAATTATTATTTTATGCGTTATTTTCAAATGCTGTTTTAATTCTTTTTTTACCTTGTTTCATTACGCATTAAATTTAAAATCGAAACAAATTATTGATTATATCTGTGATAATGTATCTATCAGAAAAAAATTAAACAGTGTCTTCAAGCAACTTGCGTTATGTGGTATGATATTTGGTATCACTACCTACTTAGCTAACTTACGGTATTATGAATTACATTGCATAATTATGAGAGAAATCTCTATATGGGAAAAAAATTTCCAAATGAAGCACCTTTCTGTAAAAATATTCACATATTAAAAATAATCTGAATAAGATATGGGAAATGAAGAAGTTAAAACATGCAAATAATTAAGATTTCATCGCATTGGGGCAAAGCAGAAGTGATTTGTGAAGCACTGCACAGACGAAAATTTGTACAATGTATGTCTTATTCGGAAATCATTTTGTAAGAGCGAAGCTTTTTCAAAATATCATATTATGACATGAATAAGAAGAAATGTTTATCAAAAAGTGTCGTAGTTCAAAATAAGTAGGATCGTGTCCATTAGCACTAAATAAAATTTAATTAAGGCCATATGAACTGGTAATCAATGAGTTAATGAAAATCATATTGAAAGGGCATGAAAGATCTCAACGGCATCCCATGTCTGATGCCTAACGGAACAAATCTAGTATGAAGTCGGTCTTGCAAAACTGTAAAGTCTCTTCACGAACCATTAATGAAGAATATGATTCTAGTACAGGACGTCTAGTATTCGCCTGTATAGTGCAACGATGCTTAGATCAATACAAATTGTGAGAATGACTAGTATGAAGTCATCCTTGCAAAACTGTAAAGTCTCTTCACGAACCATTAATGAAGAATATGATTCTAGTACAGGACGTCTAGTATTCGCCTGTATAGTGTAACGATGCTTAAATCAGTACAAATTGTGAGAAAGTCTAGTATGAAGTCGGCCTTGCAAAACTGTAAAGTTTCTTCACGAACCATCATGAAGAATATGATTATAGTACAGGACGTCTTGTATTCGCCTGTATGGTGCAACGATGTTTAGATCAATACAAATTGCGAGAAAGTCTAGTATGAAATCGGCCTTGCAAAACTGTAAAGTTTCTTCACGAACCATTAATGAGGGATTATGATTCTAGTAAAGGACATCTAGTATTCGCCTATATAGTGCAACGATGTTTAGATCAGTAAAAAGTGTGAGAAAATCTAGTATGAAAAGTCGGCCTTGCAAAACTGCAAAGTCGCTTCACGAATCATTAATGAAGAATATGATTCTAGTACAGGACGTCTAGTATTCACCTGTATAGTGGAAAGATGTTTAGATTAGTACAAATTGTGAGAAAGTCTAGTATGTTAGTTTGTTTCTATTTGTATGGTAACTAGTTTGGTTATTTTATTTTACAGATATAAATAAAATAAAAACTATATTGATATATTTAATTTATTATATATATTTTTATTTACTATCTCATTAATTTTGGTATATTTCAAATTAAAGAGATAAAATCAATATATCATTTGTATACTACAAAACTAATTAAAGAAAAAGATCACTTTTAAAATTTTAATTAGAAAAATTCAAAAAAAATTAAGGAAACAAAATACTGAAAAAATAACGTTTACATTTTCATGGTTTAATTTAATCTTAATTTTTTTATTCTGAAGCACCTGGAAATTTATCGTGAAGTTTTAAACAAAGCAAATTTTTTGTATGATTGGTCTTATTTATATATCCGTTATATATTCATGGATACAAACATTCGTTATTATGGGCGCGCAGACATGGTCATGAGGAAAAAGCAAATGTATGATTAAAAGTACAGAAAAGAAATAAAGTATGCAGTAAACAGTTACGATGTAGGAAAAAATTTATTGCGCAGATTATATTTCGTCATCACTCAACCTATAGTAACTAACAGGTCAGATTCCATTACTTTCAGTAATTTTTCGATTCTTTGTTTTTATGAAACTCCAATCAAGGGCTTGTTAATTGTTTATGTTTTTCTTAATTCATTAAACAGAAATAGATTCCATTTTATGTTATAAATCTTCATCTAATATTTATTATGGGTATATCCGGTACTTTTTAAATCTGTAATTAGTTGAACTATGTTATTTTGAAAATACATGGGTTTTTTTTTATTTCTTTGGTATTACATACACACCTATAAAAAATTAATAAAATTTGAAAATTAAAATTAATTTAAAGCTAAGTACTTAAAGGAATTAATTAATTTTTTAAATTGTTTTTAAAGTATAAAATCTTACTTCTTCAATATTAAGAGTAATTGATTATATATAAAAGATTTAAAAATGTGATTATCTAATATTTATAATAAATCATAATGTAATAACATTAATTATAATAACAATGTAACA
Organism: Latrodectus elegans; assembly: GCA_030067965.1. NCBI lineage: Eukaryota > Metazoa > Arthropoda > Arachnida > Araneae > Theridiidae > Latrodectus > Latrodectus elegans. The sequence goes on from CM057812.1 coordinate 12,647,722, forward strand.
TTTATGTATGTACAACCCCCACACACGCATATATATATATATATATATATATATATATGTATAAATATATATATATATGTATATATATATATATATATATATATATATATATATATATATATATATATATATGTATAAATATATATGTATATATAATCAATTAGCATTGTATTTGTTTAAAAAAAATTTAAACTAAATGTTAAAAGCTGTTAATCTTTTTAACAATATCATTTAGTATTACTTTACGTTCTTAAAACAGATATTTTTGCATCTGATAAAAATAATTATGAGGAAATAAAAGTATTCATATCAATAAAAGCCATACATTTTAATGAAACTTGAAAGAACATTCTTTGACTATTATTATAAGAAGATACTTTGGTTTATAATAATTAATTCTACACATCAATATAAAATACAATAAATGGTTAGAGATATTAGAGCATAATATCAACAAAAAATTAGTTATAAGGAGTTAGCCATAAGGAGATAGCTATTAGATATAAAGAGTTAGCTATAAGGAGATAGCTATTAGATATAAAGAGGAGCTTATTTCATTTAAGGAGATTTAAATGCTTTTAAAATTTTTACATGCCCCACATTATTTTTAATTTAAGCTTTGAATATTTTTAATATGATAATTTAATGCCTAAATTGATTTACATAAGTGTTTAATTACTTAAATTTGATTGTTTTTATACTCAAATAAGTAAATATTAAACAATATTTTTTGTTATAATCTGAAACAGCTTTATATTGGTTTTTCAGTTTAGCTGACTAAACTAAAAATTTATATAAGAAAATATTGAACATATTATTATGCGCAGCATTCTCTTTCATAAGCTTCCTTAAGTATATTTTGAATTAATAAAATTTAATTACTACTTGAATTGAATAAACAATTATATATTTATTTAATTTAAGTAATTACAAGTCTCTATAAGTATAATATAAAATAAGAAAACATAACCTTATATTTCCATTAAGTATTTAATGAAAAGGATATTTTTGTATTGCTGAAACAATATTTCTTGAAGCTATTACTTAATAAATCTACTGTGTATATGTAATTTTTATGATTAATTCTATCCTCCATCTAAATATTTAAGGAATGGGGCGAGAATCTTACTTCATTTCATATTATATAATGATCATGCAAATTTCCATTATTATGGTTAAGGAAAGGCAGGCCACAACAGAAATGCTTGAAAATATATCTTCTTCGAATCTGCTATTATTTTTAAAAAGAAAGAAATGTTGTAAAATATTATCTCTTTTCAATAATTGCGACATTAATTTCATTCGAACACCAGACTTTGATCTATTGGTTTAATTTAAACTCCCTGTCATGGCAAATCTAACACTTCTTTGTACCAAAAATATTTCTACAATCTTATCCACAGCAATCTTAACTGCAAATAATGTCTGAACACCTGAAAGAATTTAATTAAAATCTTAGAAGCTTTCTGACAAAATAAATTGATAAATAATCAATATTGGGATTTTTTGTTTCCTGCAAATTTTCCTGCCAATTTACAAAGTTTTTAAGTCATATATTTTACGACTTTGTTAGTTTTTAATAAATCATAAATTAAGTAATAAATACATTTAAACACACACAATCTAAATAAATGAAAAACAAACAAAATCGAAGTTCAGGTTTGGAAAATTATGACAATCCTAATTTTATGCACTTCCTCTTTCCGATTGCTCGCTCTTGTCTAAGATCAAGTGTCTCTAATAATCGCCAGGGAAGTAATGCAAAAATGGCTTATAATTGTGAGTATTTTGGGCTTCTGTGCACCTTTCCCTACTACAGTTGATTTTAAATGCCTGTCGAGATTTTAGACAAAGGATACAACAAAAATCAATGTATTTTATGGAAATATTTTGTTATGCTATCACATAAAACATTGATTTATAGTTATACTCAAAATGTTTTAATGAAACGCAACGAAATAAACGCAAAAATATATAATTATTTCAAGGGAAATGAATAGAAATGCCGTGGAATAGGATTCTACCGAGATCCAAATCCGAAATTTGATAGACAATTATTTCAGAACGATTAGACTCCCAATTTGTGGCTTATGCTCTAAGTAAAGTTTGGTGGTGGTGTCTCGAGAAGATATAAAATTATTTTTAAAATTATTGAGTTTAGGAAATTAATATGTTTATAAAGTTGATAAAAATCATGAGCTTTTTATCGTTTTTGTCAATAAAATTAATAATTTATTTATATATTTTGCTTTGTAAGTTATTAATTACTTCCATAACAGATCATTGCTTCTTGAAGTTAAAAAAATGCATTATAAATTCCCAAAACAAAACATACAACAAAAATGAAAAAAATATGGAGAGTTAATAAAAATTACTTTTGTGATTTTGTAATTGAAGTAAAGCTATACCATTTGTATAGATCTTGATTTGACATACTTAAATTTAAACTTTATTTAAAATAATAAACATTAAATATATATTTAGGTATTCAAACTTAATGAGAAGATAAAATAGCATTTTTAAATTTATAGATATTTTGCTGAAATATTGGCTATTTTATTTCACATTAAACGCATATATTTATTCATATAAATTCTATCATTATATTCTTTAAAATTTTACATCATTAAGATTATTATAAATTGGCTTATTTTATATTAGTTCAGATTTTTTATTGGAACATTATTAATTTCTTTCAGAATTTAATTTTGAAGTAACTTCTAAAAAATATTACCTAAATCTTGTTTCAATTATTAGATATTAAGTCAATCCAATTATTTCTTATTTTAAATATGTATATATAAATAGAAAGAGAATTAATACAATATTTAAACTAAATTTAAATGTATCGTTACTTAATTTTTATTTGAAATTTTTGTAATCAAATAAATTGATTTCTTGCATAAAAACAAATGATAATATTCAGTTTATTTTGACACATAGAAATCTTAACGTCCTTAAATCAAACAGTTTTATCTCTTGAAAATAATTTCGAAAATTTATTTTATTCAAAATAATGTAATACATCTAGAGAGACATAAAAATTTTAAATACATTTTTTAATATTATTTGTTTAACAAATGTTTCCATTGAATTTATAATTCAATTCAAGATTGAAGTGGCTTACAAACAAATGAAGGTGTAAAATGGAAAATAACTGAAGAAAATTATGATTAATTTAAGCTTTATTTAGCTAATCATAAGATTTTAAATGAGGCACTCTTTTTTTATTTTATTGTAAATAAACCCAATAAAATAATTCCAGTATTTTTTCAAGTGAATAGAATTCTGATTAATTCTCAAATATTTTTTAAATAAGCACATTCATAATTTATAAACTGCCTTAATAAACATTATTGTCTTTAAAATCATAAAATCTAATAGGCAGAATATATAAATGAATTGAATTATTAAAATAAAAATGTTTGCATACTTAAAAATGTGATAAATTTTATTGACAATTTTAATGACAGCCAAAGAAATATTTCTGAATTTCTGATAGATAGTAACTTATGTTAACAATGATATATAATGAAAACTATGTAGTCATTTTTATTTACATTAAATGTGCTATTCTAAAGAAATTTTTAACACTGTTTAAAATAAATTTAATTTTGTCCATCTAATTGGCTTTTCCCCTTATTTTAATAAAAATATCCACATTCCTGAATTTTATCTTAATTCTGAAAAGACTTTTTGATGAAACTTTGCAACTTTTGTAATTATCATCTATATGACTTTTAATTTAAATTTACTTTTTTACCTCTCTCTAACTCTCTATAATTTCTTTTTATAGATTTGGAAGTGTAAATTTACCCATTACACATTATCATTTTTAGTAATTCATAATTCAAGTTTGTAAATTTGGTGCCAATAAGCATTTACATTTTTTTTTAAAATTCAGTTCTCCTGCTCATCACTTATGTTCTATTGAAAGATTCTTTAAAAAATATGACATTAGTGGCAGATTTATTCATAATTAAAATCATTATGTACCGCATGAAAAACCAAAAATGGAAAGAACTATAGAAATGTAGCCACATAGCCACACGAGAGACATACTGATTAAAGTGGACTATGATACCTACTACATCAAAGATCAAGAGAGAAATTGAGTCAATGAACTTTGATCAGAATGCCAAAGGGCTAGCTGTTTCTTTAACTGCCAAATTAGCTCTAAAATACGAGCTTTAAATAATGTGTACTGATAAGTTTAATGTTTTAGAATAGGAAATAATATATATATATATATATATATATATATATATTGATCGGATAAACTCTACTTGTTCAATTTATCTCAAATGCAGGATTATTGAAATGGTTTTATTTATATAAATTTACTATAAAATTAAAACATGTTCATTTTTCAAATCGATTAAATCCATAAAACAAGAAGTGATAAAAAAAATGCTAAAAATTATACAATGTTTTTTTTTTAAGATTAACAGTTTTTATACAATTTATGTATAGTTTTCGTTGTGTCAATTCTTATTATAAGTGAAATTTGTTCTGAATATATACAGTTATATATTATCTATATCTTTCGAATAAAAATTTAATAAAATTTAGAAAGTGGAAATAATTGATTTTGTTAGTGAAACATCTTATAGTGCTATGGTTATCATCCAAGCTATAGTATTCGTAAATATTTTTTATTACAATACTAAAATAAAATAAATTTGTTTCAAGAAGAGTATGTTGTAAAGTTATAAAGCTTTTGATTTGTAGTTAGATTGCTTCTTTTTTGTTTCCTTTTTTATATTAAGTTCTTTGATATACAATAAAAATAAGTTGAATGTAATATTCTGGATTGCACTGTTTCATTTATGTATGTTAATAATGAGTCAAGGGATAAAACTATTTAAAAATTACATAATATAAGTTAATTTTAATTTTAATTGAAATTATACATAGTAGACTTAAGACTCCAAATTAAAACATTAATTTAAAAATTATCATCCATAGTCTTCTTGATTTTTTTACTTTTTAGTAAAACATTCATCTTAAGTTATTTCATTACTTCGATTATGGTTTTCAACTTCATTAACTTGTGTAATTCTGAATTTAAAGAAGCGAATAACACAGTATATAATAATGTAGATGGCTTCTTCATTTCTCCTGTATTTTCATTCAAATTTATGCACATTATGGGTAAAAAAATCTTGCCCTTTAAGAGAAAATCAGAATTTATAATTTTAGTTATCTTTTTTTATAATTTTTAGCTCATCTATTTAAATAGGAATAAAAACATTTAAAATTTAAAAATTGTCTTTATGCTTAGCTAAAATGTAAACTAAATAGCTTAACTAAATGAGCTAGAACTAAAGGCTTCAGTGAATTCGTTTTTGTTTCTTGATGATGGGAACAATTCAGTAAATAGAAATTATTAGTTTGAATTACTAAGTACAAAAAATCTTCAGCAATTACAGCTGATTCTATTGTAAGTAACATTTGAATGAGTTTTGCTAAAAATAATTTGGTGAGTAAATATTAAATAAGATATCTAATATTTTATTAATAAATCTAATGTGTTATTAAATAAAATGGATGCAATATTAAGCGCTCTAGCAATATAAATATTTAGTGATAAAAATAAAAATACCTAGTAATAATAGCGCTCTAGTAATAACTTAATATTCATTCCCATTTGAATATATTTAACAAATTATTGTAATTTATTTTTGATAAAAATTAACAAGTCACAAAAACACTTATTTATAGATATCTATAAAATTTGCTATGGAATAAAAAATTGTGATATCAATATTTTTTTTATGACATGTCTTCATGAGAATTATACAGTTGATTGTTTGAAATGAAGAAAAAAATTTTCTATTATTATAATTGCTTCCACACAGTAACCCTTTCTATTTAATTTAACATACTATTAAAGTAATTTATTGTTAGTAAAAGTTAACAAATCTCAAACACACTTATTTATGATACTTATAAAATATATTATGAGATAAAAAAAACTTTTTTTGAAAAATAATGGTAGTTTTTTAAGCTTTTATAAATGTGAATTAGTTTTCTTATAAAATTTACCAAGATCATTCTATAAAAGTGTTTTAATATTTTTATAAAAGGTATAATTAGGATACTTTTTTAAAAAGTTTTTATAAGTATAATAAAAACTTTTTATGAATAATAGTTATAAAGTGTTTTCATAAGTACTGCATAAATTATTTATTAATATTAAAGAATTATTTTCTATCTGAAATATTTAAAATACTAAATAATCCTTTTAATTTAAAATATTATTCATGTAATTTATTGTGTTAATTAAAATTAACATATAAAAAATACACTTAATTATAGATACTAAAAAGTATTATAGGGCAAAAACTTCTTGGTATTAATATTCTTTGTTGAATTCTTTCGATAGTCCTTTTATTGATGATTTAAATTGTGAAATAAATCGCATAATATATGAGATTAAATCCCTTTCTGGATAGCATTTTATTCACATGAACATTCACTTTATATCTGTTTTTACAACAAAGCACAAGCTGTTAATCTAACTCAAGGAAGCATTTTTCTTTTATATTACGAAACGGAAATATTTTTCCCAATAAAAATGTATCAAATCTTATTATTTAGTTGCTGTTTGATAAATAATTAGAAACACAACTCAGCTATTTTATTATATATATATTACAATTTAAAAATAAAAATAACTAAATTATTTATTAATAAATTTGTATCATAGAATTGGTTTTGCATAGCTTTTAGATTGATGCAATTATATTGATCCCAGTATTTTTTTGGTCAAGTGGCAATAACATTCCTAAAGTTCTTTGTTTGAAATTAAATGAGTAAATATGTGAAACATTTATTTAAATAGCAAAAAATAATTCCTCTACATTTTCAAAAAAAAAAAAAAAATTTGTAGTATTTAACAGTAATCTTCAATTTGATGTACATAAATGGAAATGGAATTTTAAATGCATAAATAGAAATGAGACGCATTTTAGGATTTCTTAGGGACTTCGATTCATATTTTACCATGAAGTAACAACCTTATGGTCTGCAACTATTGTGGAAGGCATTTTGAAAACGACTGCGTAAAACTGTTTTCAGGATTTTTCCTAAATGGTGGACCGTACTTTCCTAAATGGTGGGCAAGGGAGAGAACATGAAAAACTTCCAACAGTCACCCCAAAAGACAGGCATGCAGAAGGGAAAACCCAGCATATCTTCTATTATTCATCAGTGGCTGGGATTGAACCCTATGCCCTAAGTTCTGAAAAGAGCTGTCTTACCAGTAGGCTATGGTAAGGCCCTATTTTGTTCCTAAGACGTTTTTGTCTAAAATGAACACTAATTTGGTATGGTAGAATCCAATAGTTTTAGAGACTAATATTAATTCAATGTATTAAGTCGCCTTACAATTTTTGACTTCGTAATTTAATTCTCCAAAAATTCAAGAATTTTAAAATTTTATTTAGCGTGAAATTTACTGTTATGGAATTTCAATCCTAACCAATGTAGTAAACTGTGTCCCCAAAATGTGTATTTAAATGTAATAAATAATTGGTGCAAATATCACTTTATATTTTGTTATATTACATTACCAAGCACAGAACAGTTAATATATTTTGCATATGTAACTTCCCTTTTATCAAATAAAATTCGGAATTACAATTGGTAGAGGCATTTTTTACAGATTGTTTGTAATTGATAGTTTCAATTTTAAGCTGCAAGTTCACTTTCAGGCTCCAGCATGATTCTGCGGCATCCTATTGCGCAAGTAATGGGTGTGGATCACGTGCACATATTTCTCATGCGTCAGAGACTACATGCTATATTTGAGCAGTAGAAATAAATTTATTTTAGATTCTTTTATAGCAAAAAGAGGAGGATACATTTTTTTTCATATATCAATATGAAATATCAGCTTGTTTACGTTGCCAAACTCCACCTTTCCTGATAACATATGGGCTTAATTCCTTGGTAATTTCAATTTCTATTATCCACATGAAAGAACAATAAATACTCATTCTGATAATTTGGTAAGCATTTATTGTTTTTTAGTAGAATGTAACCGTTCATTGGTTAAAAAATCTGTTTCTCTTGTAAAAGAGAAAAGCTCTTGCACAAGTAACCTATTTCTTATTTATATATGTAACAAAAAAAATCAGCATATTTCCTTCTTTATTTTTTAAAGTACTGATAAAGTTCCACTCAGAAATGCCTATCAATACCAAAGTTGCAGTTTGCTTTTTACTATCTGTGTTGATTTCAGTTCTTGACAATTTTATTCATTCCGATAAAAATATATTCTAAAAGTGTATTTCGAATCAGGTTATATGTTATATGAATTGTATTATGGCTTAAATAAAACAACATTTTGATTAATATGATGAAAATTAATTAATTTAACACTTTTAACTAATTTTTTCATAAAATTAATATTTTGAAGGCATTTTGAGGACATAAATTTGCAAAAATATTATCTTTTAAGTTGGCAGTTTTTCAGAAAAAGTATATTCTAAGTACATGATTTAAACAATTATTCACATTTGAAAACTGTTTCGATATTTGGAAATTTCAGCTGTCCCTATAAGAGACTCTATTAACTTCAGATTTTTACAGTCCCGTCGAAATGGTATTCAGAGTCGACATTATCTACATTTTGAAAAAGGTGCAAATGCTTTATGCTTAATGCTTCTATACTTTACTAATCTGAATGATCTATTATTTCATCTAAATATACGTGAAGCAATGTGAAATTTGCCCAAAGAATAAAAAATAAATAAAAAAAATTGTCCTGCAGAAAATTCTGTATTCATTTTAAAATGCTAATTGAAAGACGTGACACACTGTTGGAGCATTCTTTATTTTAACGCAGCCACCAAGACAAGATAGAACCATAGCAGGAAAAAAAAAAACATGTCTTTCAATTGTCTTTTGCTTAAAAGTCATCGAGAAAGGATGAAATGATGAGAACATCGAGAAAAGAAAGTTGCTTAAGAAATGTTCAATATGCTTTACTCTTCTATAATAGCGTAATAACCTATTACAGGTCTTAGCTGCCTCTACAGCACGCCTTTTCCAGCTCAGTCTGTCCAGAGCGACACTTCGCCAGTTCCTAACTTTCAGTATCTTGAGGTCGTTTTCAGTGTCAACGAGCTATCTTGTTGGTGGTCTTCCTCGAGCACGGGATCTTTTGGAGTTCTTAAGCGTTGATATTCTAGTGAGGTTGTTTTCCCAGCTTCTCCAGACATGACCAAGCCATCTTAGCCTGTTACTTCTGATAACTTGTGTAATCTGGGGCTGGTTATACAGCCTATACAATTCTAAATTATATCTGGTTCACTAGCAGCCCCGTTCCCGCACAGGACCATAGATAGTTCTTAATACCTTCCTTTAAAAGGTTTATGTTTAACAAACCCAAAATAGCATGTTACAACATCTACGTGTGTAGTTATGTTATAATCGATAGGTTGCTTTAATCCATGTTTTCAATTCAGCTAAGATTGGATACTGATAACGCAGTAAGTTTTAGGGAACCTCACATCCAGAAATCTTAATAGTTCAAATAATTTGATAGTGGAGGTCAAACTAATGGGAAATGTTCACAGATAGTTACATCATTTCTTTACTAGCGATTAAAGCTGCGTTACTGATTTTGAAATAAGCGAAGGAACATTATTTACAATATAAAAATGATGCTATCCACGATATGGCAAAGCTGTAATGCATCACGGAATGCTTAAAATTCCATGTATTTAACAATCTCGCAAAATGCTACAGAATCTGAACAGGCAGTCTCTTCAACCAAGGAAAGGAAACAATATATCTAAAAGTAAACCCACACCCTACAGTAACTTATGAAGAAGGAAGAAGCTATTGTTGAACATTTGTAACGGATTCTCTATTACCCGTTCTTTATTTTAAGTTCTATTTATTATTATTTTATATATAGTTCTATTTATTATTATTTTACTATTCTATATTTTAAGAATAGGCAGGTGGAAACAAAGGTTGTTTGCAAGATTTTCCTTGGCCCTACATTCCTCACTTTTATTCGAGTAAGAAGTTGCAGTGCGGAAGCTTTTATATTTGGCATGTTAGCAATAACCAGCTCTTAATCTTCAGCATCCAAATTTTTAACAGCTAGCATTGGAAGTTGCTTTATAGAACTTTATGGAGCGTTCTGAGAAGCATTTCTAGAGATCGGGTAATTTTCCTGGCACTGCGCGTTTTCCAAAAGTATTACTTGATGTAGTTTGCAACACTATAGTTACATCCTTCCCTAACATTGAAGCAATTAATTTTCTCTCTCTTTCTGAACAATATTTTACTTCAAATAAATGTGCCTCTTCTAATTTATCAATCACCTTCTTCAGTCGGAATTCGGGTTAAAACTCAAACGTTTCTTGCACATTTTATTATCTGGAGCTTTTTTGATGCAGTTGCCTTGCAAACTCTGTTCTTGCAACACTGTTGCAAAAATAGAATCTATTCCTTCAATCGTAAAGTCATAACTATCTTAAATTAACAGAAATTATTTTATCCCCACCTTTTTGTCACAAGTATAATGTTAAAATTTTATCACAAGTAATATTTATGCATGTAGCATTTTTAATTAGAATTTCAAAATTAGCATATTTTTTAAAGTAAGTTTTTATAACATCTTACGACTTATATTACTCCATCAATCAGCTTATTTTTGCTCTGTTTTTTACCGAACAAATTCCTATAACTTCACGTATATTTAAATAAAATATCTGGCTAGTCTGATTCATTTTTTACAGCTTTTTAAAAGTATAACTTTAACTGTAATTAAATCGTGCAGATATCATTTAAAAGTAAAGATTTAGCTGGAATATAATAAAGAAATTTACAGTAAATTCAAGATTTTTTTCGACTATAATTACTTGTATTTCATTTTTAAAAGTAATATATAGCAATCTTAATTATTTTCGTCAATTGTTTCTTGAGTTAAAAAATTTTTCGAATGACAAGTTTTACATTCGGAAGCTTTTAAAAATTCATATTTTAATTAATTTTTGAAGGCATTTTTCTACACGCCCCAAACAGAGGGCAACAAATTGAAAAACCAAGTTACTCTTCTTTTATTAAAATGATATATAATAGGTATAAAGTTTCTAACTGATATTGTAGTTTCGAAATACCACAATACCTCCCCTTTTAATTTCTTTTCGATTCACAATCAGAATATATGATCAATGTTTTCATATACAATAATACCAAAGTAATAATAACTGGTCTCCCAAATTTCTTTTGATTCTTGCACATAGTATTCATACAAATATAAATTCAATTTCAAATATATAGATAGGAATAATATACAAATCTTAGCCTATTTCTTTAATTCCTTTTACAATTAATTTGTTCAATAATTTTAAGCGTATATAATTTTTAAATTTAAATAAAAAAATACTTATTTTTAAAATATATAACGAAACAAAAACTTACAAATAAGTTGCAAATGACCAACAATTTATTTAAAGAGTTTCTTGAACTTTCAATCTCTATTAACTGACTTCATTTTCAGACTTTAAAAATAAATACTATTGTTCTAAAATGCCAAAAAATCCATAAATTTTAAACTGCTTAGAAAGTTGTAATTAATTATATTTATGGAAAATAGAAATGTTGCTTAAAATTTTTCAAAGTTTTAGAATTGAGAAATGTAATTTGTTTACTGAAACATTTGAAAGTTGCTTATTTCAACCGATCATGTTTCTCTTAATGAATAGTTTTGCTGCAAGCTTATGAAATTGAATGAAGCAAACTTTATTGCTATAGATTCAAAAATGCAAAATAATTTGAATTATTTAAACAATATTTCATATGGAGGAAGAATAATTTTACCTATTTTTTCATAAATAATGTGTAAAAGACTACATTAATTAATCTAAATGAACTTCAGATATCTCCAGAGGAAAAATAAAATGAAGCAGTTTATATGTGACTTTGGAATTTGTAATAATTTTTTATATCACATAATATTACACAATGAGTGAGCTTGTATTACCCCACATATTGTAAGAACCAATTTAACTACAGTACTAGGTTAAATTCGATACGTAGTTTATAAACAAAATCTTCCTTAATAATACAACTTTGAGGAACATAAATTAGACAATTATTTATCATATTATATTTAAAGAATAACTAATAATATCTTCTAATACAAAAATAAAAAATAATTTCAAATGATTATCATAATAATTAACAACTATGCATGGCCGTTTCCTCTATTGAAATCTTCATTCATATACTATGCTGAAATACGAAGCTTCTGTTGTCTTAATTAATAGTAATAAAATTCTTAAATGAACTTTTTATTTGTTTTATAAATGTTTAATAATAAAAAACTTGAAAAATTTCCAAAAAGTTAGAAATATTTACAAAATTTAGAAAACAAAAAATTTACATGAATTTTTAAAATTTTCTTAGGAAAAATCAGGTTTATTCCTAGGAATAAACACAGTTTCTTCCTCAACTTTATATCACTCATCACCTGATAGATTTCTGCTCGCGGGTCTGACGAACCTAGTTCTAAGATCTTTGAACTTCAAAAGAGCCAAATGAGAACTTTTTGATCTTCTATCAAACGAACTTTTGAATCCTGAGAACATTGATTTTCCATTTGATTCGGAACACTTATATAGACTTATACAAGACAGAATTGTCATGTGTGCTAAAAAGAATATTCCTAAGGAAGATACAAATGTTGAATCGACTGTCCGAAGCTAAGATGTCATGGCTTGGAGAAGACAAGTTACAACCTTCAGAAAATTTGTCTTGTTGAGAAAAAGAGCCTCTATCAACGATTTCATATCGACTGTTGGCTTTCATAAAGATGGCAAGAAGGGCTACAATTACCTTGCAAATGTTAATAGCAAACGATCAACTGGTCAGAAACAACTCTTTCACTACAAAGACAGAATCATCAACTCTGATTCCAAGACTGAAAATTCCTTTGTGCAATTTTTTTCTAGTCTACAGCATAAGGGGAATTTTGCAAGATAATTTTCTATGACATTAACCCGGAAAATTAAGAGAAAAACGAAAGCAAAAGTCTTAGCGAATGATTTTATGGACGCATTCTCCACTTCTATAAACTAAAATGAAATAAAAATAACCTTTAGTTATTTGTACTTAGATATATTCTAAAGTCCCTAGGTGAGAATGGTATCTTCTTTGAATTTCTTATGCACCTTATCGAGTCCATGAAACTATTGATCCTTTTCAATATCATCTGGAACTTTGATACATTTTCTTCTTATTGGTGCAAATCTATTATTATTCCAATCCATAAAAAAGAATAATCCGAGTCTATTTTCACAAATAATCAGCCGATTGCACTAACTATTATGTATAAGACTCTTGAAAGAATTATCTCCAGAAGATTAAATGTTTATTTAGAAGCAAATAATATCTTAGTGGGAAGAGGAAGATGGCTTAAGAAGACTCCGATCCGCCGACCAACAAGTGGCATTACTAAGATAATCCATCAAAAACGCAATGGACAAATTGCAATTTTTTTCATTCATCTTTGATTTTAAATCAGATTACGACCTTGAACGCAGAAAAATCTTCTATCGAAGTTCTCAGACATTGGAATCCAATTTAATATGCTTAAAGGGTATTTTGGCTTCTCGAATCTACGATTTTGTAGACTCAGATTCGGTAATTGCTACTCAAAGTACAGGAACCTCAAAACAGGTCTTCCTCAGGGATCACTTTCTAGTTGCTCTCTTTTTTAATATTTACATCAAAGTACCAAGAAGCCATGTGAACTAAAAGAAATGTGTTAGATGCCTGCTATACGCAGACCACTTTCTCATATTTGCAGTCTGACACAAACAACATAATATCAGTCTCATTTTAAATGAATCACTATATATAAAAATCGTGGAAAATTAGACTCAATGAAACAGCATGAAAAGGTAAATCTAGATAAGATCTTCATCAAAATTTTCTCTCTATATATGAGTTTATATATATATATATATATATCATTATCATCAACCCTTCATGACAGTCTTTTTCTACGAAGGAAATTTGATATAGTGCGACCACCAGGAGATGGCGGGTGTGACGTAGGAGTCACGTGTTATCAGAGAAGTCTATTTCAACAATTTAGCGAGCGGAGGAGGAAACGCGGAGAAAGCGCGCCTCAATCTAGGTTACCTTATTTGGCTAATAAGCACCTTTTGATGTAGAATGAAAATAAAATATGTATGTGTTATGCTTTTTCGAAGAATTCAAATACGAGAATTGGAATATATAAATACATATATTATATAAGCTGTTTTAAAAAAACATTTAGAATGAAAATATTTTTATTTTGCCATGAAATTTTCATTATTAGATAGATTTTAGAATTTATTTCGTTCACAAGAACTTTAACAAAAACTGTTTGTAGGCTAATAAGTTAACATCGAACGATAGATAATTTTTATGCTCAAAATTTGTATTTTTTCATTGTGTTATCGCAATAATTTTTGAGAAAATAGGGAATGATGAGATTTTCTAGAATATGCGTTTTGTTAAGTTAATTTTTAGATGAAGGTACTTTTTACATAAGGAACGGCCATTTTAGGCTAAAAAGAAACTACGTAAGTAATAAATTAACTTTTTACAGCCTTTTTTATTCAAGATATATATTTCATCATATTACGACATACTAATATTTTAGAATGTTGTGGAATTTATTTTAATTCATATATATTTATAGTATGGAATATATTGTGCACCTATGGAATCATTTAAAATAATTTGAGGGAATATAAAATATTTATATTTTTTGCTCAGTAAAATCTATCATTTAAATAGTTTTTAAGAATTTTGATTATATAACCTATTTTATCAAAACATTTTTGTGTATAATATCAAGTAAAAAAAAGGATAACAAAGAATGCTCAAAATTTTTAAAAATAAAATTCATACAGATTTCTTATAAATAATATATTTTAATATAAGGGAAAATATAGTTTTTGGAGTTGCAGAAGAAGCGAAAATGCCTTCAGAAAGGTCTTTCTAATGGAAAGTGACTCGAATTTTCGTTAACGTGTAAGGAAAACCCTGAAAACCTTACACAGTCACTCCGTTTGGTTCATGCAGATTTGAACCCACTAATTTCAGAACCAAACTCCTCATTTCGCAGAATGCAAGAATGCTATCTGTTAGGCTGAGTCAACCTTCTTATAAAAATCAACAAAATTTTGAGAACTTCCAAAGCCGATCTGTATTTATTAATTTAAAATTTCATTTCTTATAGTTATTATTTCATTAATAAGTATCCATAGAAGTATCCGAATCCCAATCAATTGTACCACTTTCAGAAGCAGTATCAGTTTCTGATTCGGATCCTATATCAAAATTCATTGTTTCAATTGTAGTCTCCACAAGTCCATCAATTTTCCAATATTCTCCTTCGATTTTTTCTACATGACAGCAGTATTTTTGCCAGGTTTCTCCTGAGATATTTTTAATTGCATTTGACGTCAATTCCTGCATTGTTTTCCAACTGAGATCAGCTTCGACGTTTCTTTCGCGAATATGGCGCTTTTCAGCTGTCCAAGCTAATTCAATAGGATTTAAGCCACAATGGTAAGGAGGTAATCTTAGAACGGAATGACCTTCTGCTTTTAAAAGTTCGTCAATGTGATATTTTTTCGTAGGTGGAGCATTCATTTTAATTAATTGAAACAGTTCAGGCTTTCTCATAGTGCTGTCATACTGTATTTTTTGGTCATCCAAATATTTACACATTTTAGTTTTCGTCGAATATTTCGTCGCTACTGGATCCAAAATCTTAGTATGGTACGATGCATTATCCATTATTATGATGGAATTACAAGGGATGTTAGGCAGCAATTTTTCTAGTATCCACTTTTCAAAATTTTCGTAATTCATTTGCCCATGGTAATCACCTGTTGCACAGCCTGCTTTAAATATTAATTCGGCATTTGGTACAAATCCATCTTTCGATCCAGCATGCACAACAATTAATCGATTTCCAGCACCATCTTTAACAAAAGCACCAAGTTTTTCATCTTGCCAGCATTTTGAGAAAGAAAGGTTGCTGTCAATCCAAGTTTCATCCACATAAATCATGCTTTTTTGGCTTTCTCGATATTTTTTTATTTTTCTCAAGTACCGACATCTCCACGAAATTATATCTGGCCGTTCAATCAGTAATTTCCTTTTATTTTGGCATCGTTTCCAATGAAATCCAATTTGATGCAGGACTTACCTTAAAGATTCCCTTTTCCAAGAAAAATTAATCTTTTCTTTCAACACTGGCAATAATAGGGAAATCGATGGAACTTTATTAGATGCATAAAATTTATTTACTGTATTTCGAATGACACATAAATCAAAATTGTCCAAAACTACATTCCGTTCTGCAGGTCGACTACGCTGTTTTCCTGGAGTTGAAAGCCTACTATCAGTTGTGGATTCCTTTTTAATTCTTTGAACAGTTCTAAGAGAAACGCCAGTAGCAGCCGCAGTACGTTCCTGTGCTTTCTGAATTGGTATCGACAGCGAAGTAGACATTGCTTCATTTTCAAAAAATATTCGCACGTTATTAACAATGTTACGTTCTTTAGAACGCAATGTTTTCCCTTTTAGAGACATTATTTGTTATTCTGAAAAGAACAGTTTTAATATAATTAGAAATGCTAAAAATCAAGAGCGCTGAGAATACAACCTTCTAGGCTAAGTAGAAAGCAAAGAATGAAGAGGAGAAAATCGTGTTCTTCGCCAAAGACAAGAACGGGCGAAAAATTTGTTTTAACCCTAAACTGCGTGATCATTTTACTGTCCAAACCTCTGAAAGAATGAACCCTTCCACTGGATACAGACCCGCCTTCTCGTGATGGTAGAATAATACTAACCACAGAAAAGCTTAAATATCTGGGAGTAACATTTGATAGGAAACTTTCCTGAAGGACACATGTGGTGGATACAATACTTCGAGCTTTGAAGATACTCTCACTTTTAAAGACTCTGGCAAACTCTAAATACTGTTGCTCTCTCTTTACGACCACATTAAATACCATATATAACCTATATTCGACCCAACTTAGAAGAAGTAGCGAGTGGCTCACGACAGTATACTATTGTGAACCGCTAGCTACTTCTTCTAAGCTAATTCTCAAGAAACTTGAAACCTTTCGTAATCAAGCACTGCGTTTAATTACAGGTGCTGTAAAAACTTCTAATATTGATTACATACAACTATATACAGGGAACAGACCTATTCGTACTGTTTTAACAGAATATTCTTCGAACCCAGGGAAGCTTCTCTCTCTAAAAGATTTCCTTTGAGTCTGGTCGGAACTTGAAGACACTAAACTGTTTTATACTGGAGACTTGAGTGGTAATCTCAAGTTTAGAACTCAAATTTAAGGTTGTGCAGTTTTTGCTCGCACGTAATCTTATTGTAAATAAGGATTTCTCCCTACACTTTAGACTTAAATAAGAATTTCTTAAAAGTAGCACAAATGAAATTGGGTTAAAAAGGATTTAGCTTACGAAATGTTCTTGATGTTTCAGTTGTTTTGTAAATCTGGCATTAGAAATAAAAAAATAAAAAACACATTACCAGATAGAGGTCAAACTATAATTCACCGAGATTTTGGCTTATTGTATCACCTTACATTTGCTCACTTTAATCAAAGTCTTATAACTACCTGCAAATAATGGAATCGAGGAGATAGGAAGGTCACGTGGAACAAAAAGACTTCAGGAGCTTGCTGGGACTTACAGCTGAGAAGAAAGACATGCTATAAGCACAACATCAATGGATAATATAGCCTCGTCATAATCCTTTACTCAAGAAATATAATTGTTTGGAAAAAAACAAGTATTTGAATTTTTCAAATTCAAATTTTAAGTTTAAACTTTGAATAGGAGTTTTTAAACTTTAACTTTGAATGTGGAATGCGGGGGGGGGGCATGTCTCTGCTAAAGATAAAGGACATTTGTCACACTTTAAAAAATATGTTGGTGTTTATAATATCATGGAAGGCAACATTACTTATGAAAGCTTCAAGCACTCTACTTTCTCAGACATCGTGACATATTGCTGACATATAGTCAAGGAAAATTTCAAATGGCCTTTTGATTTAGTTTCATCAAACCTTACAGTGTATTTTAAAATATTAGAAAAATGGATACGAATTAAGTGAGATAGTTCTTCTTGATATATGGAAGTTGGGCAAATAATTTAAGATCTTCTGAATTTATTCGTCTCACGGGAATAATACAGACGTTTCCATTACCAGCGTGTTCGGAAGATCCATTTTACCTGACGATAATGCAACATTCCATTACTTAAGGATTGTGCCAGTAAGGCAGTTGACTTTACTTAATTTAATTTATAGCAGAAAAAACCCTTACATTTACCTGCATTATAATGCTACTAGTACTGCGCCAGATCTACTTTTCCTACAGATGATATTAGCCTAATTTGTAGCCAAAGAGTTCTTGATGAACATGGCTTGTGTCTTCAACAATTTCTGGCAACATTTGATTTACCAGTTACACAGAATTGTAGACCCCAATCAAAGATTTCCTGGAACTTCCGAAATGTAAACAGGGGTCTATTTAAATCTCTTTTGGATAATCTGGATTTGGATAAGCCAAGAACCATTAATTTAATGAAAATATTGAGGTTCTGTATAGATTTATAGGCAAAATATTTGGTGTACTAAGAAAAGTATTTCACAAGGCAATATAAAGAACTACTGCTGTTTTTAGTCAGAAAATTTGAGAGATCTTAAAGAGAAACGTAACAGACTTAGGCGTTAGGTGGATTTAATAGCTCATCCCATAGACGTATAAAATTGGAGAAAATCCGCCGCACTTTTCAAGAAAACTATTCTGCAAGAAAAGTGTACTTTCTTTAATGATTTTCTTTCTTGCCTTAACTTCTTTAAGGATGTTAAAAAAAACCAATAAATATGTTTCAGCGTTAATAATAGAGGTGTAAATACAGTGGATCCAAAACAGCCCTTCAAGGACAAACAAGAAAATTCCCTCAAATATTACAAATGCTAATTCTTTTATTCAACACTTCTCTAACTTACAACAAAAAACAGACACGTGAGGAAGATTTATGGAAATTTAAAAAAAAAATCCTTTAACACAAAATGAAAGAAGAAAGTCTTTCTTTATTCGATTTGGATAGTTACAAAGCCCTTTAAGTCTATATAAATTATTCTCAGAACTGAAGTGCTTCAAACCAAGAAAATCTCTTGTCGAAGATGTTATCTTTACCGAATTTCTTTTGCATGGGGATGCATGTGACACTACCTTAAAGCCATTCATTTTAATCTGGTACGTGGGAAAAATTTTTCTCAATAGTCCAAATATACTACTATTCCAATACATAAAAATATTTAGATTCAGGTCTCATGAGTAAATACCGATCTATTTCCTTGAAGAGCGTTCTTTGCAAGACCATGGAAAGAATAATCTTGAGTCGATTGAACTGGTTTCTAGAAAGTAAGGGCATAGTGGAAAAAGAACTGGTTAGCCTTAAAAAGTTAAGGTTTTCTGGTCAGCATGTTTCATAACTTAGACTAAATATAAAAAAATGCTTTAGACAAGAGGCAAATCCTCTGCAGTGTTTTTATTGACCTAAAGTCTATTTATGATATTATGTGGAGAAAGAACCTACTTGAAATATTATCAAACACTGGCATCTACTCAAATATATTTGGATAGTTTAATGGATTTCTGAAAATTTGATTATGTAGAGTCCAATATAACAGTTGTTTTTCAAGGTACAATACTCAAGATTGACTTACAACAGTGTGCAATTTCTACTTATATACTTTTTTTAACACCCGTATTAATGAGCTGGTTAGTAAACTGAAAAAATATTGATAGTATTCGCTGCTGATCTTGTCATCTGGACTACTTGCACCAAGAACAAAGCTGATGAGAACTATGGAAGTTCATTGGAAAGAGCTTTGTTGGCGATTGAAAATTGGAAAGAATTAAATAATATGAAGGTCAATCTCGTTAAGACTTTTGTGATGCCTTTTTCTCTCAAGTTCCGAATTTTATAAATTTATTACAAAAGTCGTCAGATACCATGTTCTCATACATTAAAAGATTTAGATGTGATTTTGACAGAAAACTTATGGAAATCTCATGAGGAGGACTTAATGCAACGAACTCAGAAAAGGTCTAATCTTTAAAAGATGTTAGCTTGCTCCAAATGGGACTGCTCAAGTATGATTTCAAATTTCACATGCAAAACGTATATTTTACCCTTAGTTGTTTACTACTGAGAGCCGCTAATCACAGGATCAGAGCAAGTTTTCCACCTTACTGAGATTTTTCAAAACAAGGTTTTGTTGTTGATTAAAGGTGTTGTGAAAATTACTTTCATTGACTGCATTTCGTTCATCACGAATAACTGACTGCTTAGGATGATTATTCAAAAAAGATTTTTTAGGACAGAATACTTAGAACTTCTAGATATTTGTCCCTATGGAACCAGAATTCTCCAGTAAGAGAAACATGAAAACATAAACTGTTTTTCGACAGGGAGTTGCTGATATTATATTTAAGTTAGATCTGAATTTTGAGGCTGAATCTTTCTCTGTTATTAACTTCACTTTTGTCAAAAGATTTTCTATCAACTTTGATCTGATCAAGGAGATCTCAAAGCGGAAACAAGATGGCAATTTTAAGTCCTTTTACTCACGAAACAACAGAATCCTTCTACCCATGACAAATACTGTTGACTGACTGTGTTAACGCTGGTAATGATATTTACCGTGAATTTTTTTACTTTTATACTCCCTTCAGCATCTGTAAATAATCTTCTGATGGGAAAACTGTGGCTATTTATTAAGCTTTGTCCAACTTCAGCCACGTCTTGACTCCTTTTCGAAAGCTGTATTATTACCTGATTCAAAACCAGCATTTCAAGCAGTTAATGAATCCAGCTGTTCTCGAACTTAACCATAGATAATTATTTAAATAACCTCAACTAGGTTTCCAGTAATAATAAGATAGTAGCTCTCCAATGGTGCAGTGGGGAATAAAAATGAGACTGCCGATTTCTGGAAGAAATGGATGCCTCTGCCCTCTATAAATCTTACTTAAGACTCCACTTTAATAATGTCAAATGCCCAATAAACAATTCTTCAAGAACGTTTTTGGTGAAGAACTCCTAAATCGCAATTTCAATAAAACAATGCTTAAGCGGATTTTAAGTCCCTCAGTGGCCTAGGATGAAGTATGTTGCCATGTTTCTTCTGGTATGTAGTATTGCCTGAATAAACATCTGTATCGCATCATCATTTATACTTTGTGCTATCTCCATGAAGAAAAGGACTTGTTTCACTTGCTTAGATGGCCTGTTCTCTCGGACATCAGTCTAGAAACACTACTGAATTTTTCGCTTCCATCTATAGATTTATTGTTATCTTTGTGTGTTTTAAATGTCTTTTAATTCGAGTGCCATTGGAAGCATAAGAAAATTTTGTTTTTTTATTTTAAATTTTTAACCTAAATCTTATCACAAGAAATTTATTAAGCGTGCCCTCTGTCAGTCATTTTGATACATCAATTCACTTTAAATCTCGTTGAGACCCAGGCTTATAAAGTTTTGCAAATATTTAAAATTGCGCATATTTCATTGAGGTTTCGACACTGATAAAACATTTTTAAAATAAAATTAATTAAGAAAAAATTATTAATGTACACCGAATTAAATCAAATGCGTTTTTATATAAATTATAAGAAATGAAAAACATATAGGATATTTTGTAGCGTTTAAAATGGTAAGATACATTATAAAATCTGTTGTCCTTTTTTATTATTATAAGAGCCTATTACATGTATTTTTAAAATTAAAAGCCTATTTACGAACAATTAGATTAACATAATATAATGTTAAATAACAAGTTTTGAAACATTAAATTAGATGCAGTTTATATGACAACCAACCAAACATTGAGGTTGATACGCATTATTGTCATGTTCTTATTGAAGAAGCATGCCAAATAAAACTAATTTCATTCTTTGTGAAAATAAAATCAATCAAAAAAGTGATTCTTGCTTACTTTTACTACGACTTTTTATTTTAATTTATTTTATTGTAAGCAGCTAAATTGGAATTATTAATTTGATAATATTTTTCAATGATAAATTAATTGCATAATATTAACATATTTGACCTTATAACTCTAGGGTTAATATTGTATTAAAAAGATTTAATTATAGCTTACATATTTCGAGAAAAAAAATCTTGAGAAAAATAAAAATGCCACTTAATATTCATATTTTGATCTGTCACATTGAAATAGTACTCACTAGATCATAGTGTTTTAAAATTAACAGAACAAATTGATGAAATTAACGTCACTTATTTTTTAATATCTATGATAAAATTCCTTCTTATGCTCCCATTTATTCAATTGTGCTTACTAAAAAACAATATCCTTAAAAAAAATTTTTCCAGTTTGATGTAATATGTTAAAATGGACAACTCGTAGAAAACTTTTTAACATTCAGACTCCGGAAGGAATAAAATATATTTATGTGTGCGTTACATAAAATGATTCTCCAATTTTAAACATTACTTTGAAGAATTTATATCAGTAGTTTTACGCTATAACTTTTCATTTTAATCCAAGGAATGAATTATCGAATTGAAAAGTGACTTACAAAAAAATTGTAACATGTTTTCTGTATTACATATTTTACATTGTAGACATCATTTTAAAAAGGTTTTAATTGTCAAAATGAATTTGCTATAGAATGTTAGAATAATAATATTAATGTATATTATTACATTAATATTATTATTCTAACATTTTATAGCAAATTCATTTTGACAATTAAAACATAATGTAATATTATTACTTTAAATGCAGTTTTTATTGTAATTAAATTATGTTGATAAACTGGTGGTTAAAGAATAGTTTATTTTTTATTTTTTTTTTACGAAAATAATAATTACTCCTAAGAAAAAAATTTTTTTTTTTTTTTTTAAATTGAACGATTTTAATAATTTGAAAAGGTGACAACTTTTCGAACAATTTTTCGAAGGGTGATAAACTTTTGTTACAAAAGAAACAATGTTCTATTTTATAGTTAAAAAATTATCACTAAGCTATATTCTGTTATTAAACTTATAAACATATCTTAAAAATAGATTCTTGATTGTTTATATAAAATCAAGTACTGTATTTTCTAATTGGTCTTACTGAAATTTTCTATTTATGAACACTATTTTCTCCACAAACTTAAAATTAAAAAAATATTTTTTTAATTTTATGCACAAAATATACATTATAACTGTTATTGTTTTAACTACACTCGATCCCAGCTATCTTCGAATTTATTTATAAATATTTAATATGACAGAGTCCAGTATTGTTATGACTTATGTTCTATTTTTCTTTTTTTTTTTAAATACTTTTAATAACCAAGAAATACTTTTAAAAACATAAAAATAGAATATAAAATATAACAATTAAAACAATTTTCAAATCTCATAGATATTACATTGAAACATATAGATATTACATTGAAACATTGTAGAAACAATTCGTAGCGTAATCGGAGTTCAACTAATTATCCGTTGTTTTCGTTGCCACTAGATGGCGTTCGACAAAATAGATCTGATAATGGGATAAAAAGATTCTTTTCAACATTAAAATTTTTGAATTTGAAACGTACCTCTTTGATCAAATTCTATGAAGTTTCGTATAGTTTTCTAGACTTATAAGCTTCCTTCTGCAATTCAACAAGATATAGAAAGAGTAAGCAGCATATTTAATTACTAACACTTGCAAAAATTTTTTTATATCGAATGTAAAATTAATAATTTATTTATCCATATTATACAATGATCGTAAAATACCTCTTTTAAGATACAACTAGAATTTAAGCCTTTTTACTCTGATTTTTTTAATATTTATTTAAACGTTTTTAAAACGTACAAAAAATTAATGAGAAACGCTTATTGTTAATTAATACATTATTTTATTAAAAATTACGTAATCTAGGACCATGATACAAAGGCGAAAGGAATTCAAATAAGAACTTCCTACCCTAATCAGTTAAACTCGTATTCAAGGTGCACGAAATTAGTCAATTGGAAAAAGTAAAAATTGTTTTATTTAACAAAAAAATAAGATACATTTAAAACATGGAGAATTTATGGATATTATATTTATCATAAAGCATTTAACTTGAAAATCAAGAATTCAAGTCAATGTAGACTAACTTGCAAGAAAAAAACAAAGAATCTCACAAATAAAAGTAAAATATTTTATGGTTTCTGCAGACTTAATTACATTTTATAAAATTTCGAAAATTAGTAAAGAAATTGCTTGTTGAAACTGAATATAATCTTAATGTATATACTTTTATTTTTGAAAAAATAATCTCATTTTATAGGAATAATGAAGTACATATATCAAAATTTACATTTTGATAATAATAAAAATCATATCTATTTTTAACAATAATTTTATTTTTCAATTCTTTACTTTATATTAATATTAAGTTTTTTTATTTTGATTAGAATTTAGAAAATTTTTCTCTTTAAACTGCAAGAATTATTATAAATTTTTTACTGTGCGTCAAACATATGTTAAATTTTATTCAAATAATAATAAATTGTATTATTTTTAACCAAACTTTTATCTAGTACATATTTCTAGCTTTTTATTAAAAATTGCTTTTTTAATTTGTTTTAAATAATTACGAAGAGAATTCATTGATATTTTCAAAAATTTATTTTAACTTTTAATGTTCTTTAAATTAAAGTCTTATTTTCTCAGTGAAATATAATTTATTATTCAATTGTGTAAAATAAAAGAACTCACCGCATTAAATATTTCTTCTCAATTCTCTCGGTTTCGTTACTGTTTCACTTTCTGACGTTCTCTCTTTTATTTAATTCAGTTTCTTTATAAGATAATTTTCTTTTTCAAATATCAAGGCAGATAAGACGATTGAAATCTAAAGTATAGCGTAAAAGCAAACATCTTACAGACACTCTTACAGATACATAAACATTTTCTAGCGGTACCTTCCCTAAAATACACTGTGTAATTCAAATAAAAAATGTTTTGAAATCAATTTAGAAAAATAAATGAAAATATTTATATATAAAGCATTTTATTTAAGAAAATGCCATTATTAAATTTCCAAGTCTCATCTGTTGGCATTGAAAAAAATAAATAAATAAATAAATGAAAATATTGTAATTCTGTGTTACTAATCCTTTTTTTTTAAAAAAAAAAATAATAATAATTTAAAGAAATTAAACCAACATTGTGTTTCATTAAAATGAATTTAACTATAGAAATAAAAAAAAATTATATTTAAATTTTCTCCAAAGCTTTTAAATATGCAGTTCTCAAAATGGGTGTCACAAAATATTAATGTGCTATGATTATAGTATTTTTTAAGTAAGGGAGGGCGCAATATTTCATTATTTTCGCTGGTTTTGATATTACCTAGTCGAAAAGCTGATGAAACTAAAATTAAATCTATTAGATTAATAATCTATCCCCGATATCAATTCTTATTGTCAGAATGCATAATCCATGAAATTTAATTATTAAAATATCAAATGTGTGACCTAGATGACCTAATAGAAAAAATCACGTTTCTTCTTACAGGAAGGTAGTGAGTTCGAAACCCGTAACACTGTGAGTTCTTTAATACTGTCTGGTGTACTTAAAATATGTTGAAGTCTAAATTTACTCTCAGTGCAATAATACCTCTGGGAGTGAACATGCTTTATATTTTAGCTCAATTAATATAAATTTTCTTTTTTATTTAATTAATCAAATTTTTCTTTGTATTTGTATTTGGAATTTTTAGTCAATATGTTTGATTTACTTTTAAGAAAATATTATAAAGAATACTACTTCTAGTACTTAAAAATTTTTGGTCTGTGAAAAAAGTAGGACACCCGCAAAGATATTCTCATTTTAAAGTCTATAGCAATTTAATATGTTTAAAACATTGTTCTTTTAAACTGCCTGTCTTTTAAAATAAATATTTTGTTGAAAACAAATCCTCAATTTTTGTACAGTTAAAATGCCCAAGGGAAAACGTTTAAGTGAATTTCAAAAAAGTTAAATTGTGTCATGTAAAGATGTGGGGAAAGGTGTAAGAGAAATTGCAAGTCACCAACCCATCAGTCCAAACGCTGTTTCTAACTTCTTGTAAAATTTAAAGAGTCAGAGGGAAGCAAAGACTGGCAGATATAAGGCATTGACACTACTTAATCAAAGAAAAATTCTTAAAGAACTTAAACATGTAGTAGAATTGGAAAAACACAATACCCCCATCTGGAATCACACATGTAACCAGAAGAACACTTTAAAACTACATAGAAAGATCGGATACGTTTATATTCAAGAAAAGTAAGTACCATCTTAAAGGGAACAAAAGGCACATTGAGCACCGACTTTGGTGGGCCAAAGAACACATGACTTGGAATTCCGAATAATCTGTTATTTTTTCTGTTGAAAAAAATATAGTGTAGATGGCCCAAATGGTTATCAACACTGTTGGCATTGTCAAGGTACACAAAAAGAAATTTATTCTACCAAATAGATAGGAGGAGACAGAGTTTAATGGTTTGCATAACTATTCGGTACGGAACCAAATGACAGAAACATTCAGGTTACATTCAAATTTGAAATTCAGTGCTTCTCTTTCCTATTCAAAATAGATAAGCTCCATAGCAAGTACAATTTTGTGCCTGTGTCAACTGGTAACACAAAAGACGATATGATGACTATATTACTCATAAGCAGACCATCACTCTTTTAGAATTATCATTTTTCATCCAATTCCGAAAAAAATTATAAAATAATTATTCAGATGAATTAATGAATGATCCTTCATAGTTAATTAATTTTTGAATTGTTTGGCCACCTATAAAATCAAATTTAATTTTTAGTGGGATGTGAAGTAAAGTGGTCGAAATACCGGGTTTTTGTCTGAAAACCGAGATTGTCCCAGTCAAACCAAAACGTTTGACAAGCGTAATCTTAGGCAGTGTATTAGTATTTGAATGAATTTGTAATATCGTTAATTATGCCGGATTAAAATACAAGCTAAACAAACTATCAATCTCCCTTTTTTTGCTTAAAGAATTTCTGAATAATTATATCCTTAAAATAGTAAACAATACATAATTCAACAGAAACACAGAAATTTTTTGAAAAAAAATCAAGCTTATGAGCATCCAATTTTATACTTAAAAATTTAGATGACCATTAATCAAAATTTTGAAAATATTCATTCAATAGAAAAATTAATATTGCCTCTAAACATCTTGTGTTTTCAGTTCCTTAAGAAGATTGTTTTTAGACACATTTTCACCAATTACGTTATATATGCTTTGTTTTAGGATATAGGAAAATTTGTGCATTTTTTTAACTAGTACTCAAAGATGGACGACCCTTCTGACAAAAGTTGAAGTTACTGATTTTTAGAAATAAAATTATGCATCATTATTATGAATTTATTAAGCTTGGATTTTCAATTCCTTTGAAAGTTAACTTTTAGACAAGTTTTCAAAAATTTCATTATGCATTATTTATTTTTTTCTCATGATTTTATAAAAAGTTTGCATGTATTTTTCTTAATTCAAAAATGGGTGACCTTCTGACAAAAGTTAAAGTTACTGCCTTTTAGAAACAAAATAATATATTTTGATTATGAAAATATTAAGTTGGAACTTATAGTCCTTTTTGAAGATTGTCGATGCTTCTGAGACAATGTGATATTTTGGAAATGGTCGCAACCAGAGAAACAGTTCAGACTCTTTTATTGGTAATAATTGACTTTACGTTTTGTGGCATTTGTTGTATAAGGGTGTTTCAGTCAACAACATTAAAAAATATAGATATACATTTCAGAATGAGTTTTGAGAAACATCTGTTATCAAAAGAAGAAAAATATGGTCTTTTTAAAAGAATAAAATAATTACTCTTATTAAGGAAATATGAGAAATTTATAAAAGTATACGTGAAAAAATATACATTTCTGTTATAAAAAAGAAGTTCCGAAGAAGAAGAAAGTTACGGAAACAGTTACATATAAACCCTGGACTTAGAATAAAGAACTAAAAATATAAATGTGTAACAAAGCAATGAGGCTTTTTAACAAGAAATGGATATATAAATGGAATGTATATTCGATGAGTTTACAATCTGTAGCACACTCTGTAGTTTCAGCTCAGTTAACAGTTCAAAAAGTATCGGAAACTGAATTTGCTAAATTTGCATAAATTTTATAAAATATTTAGAGAGATACTATTGTGTCCTTATGAGCAAAACCCAAATAGTGCTCTTGAATAATTTCATTATTTTGCAGTGCATCATAAGTTGACTTTCAATACTCATATGGCTGTATCTCCTCCCTTAAGATGGAATTAAGACGACTTGGATAGATTCCTTCTAATCACCTGTGGTATTTTGGAAGAAGTCCGAGTTGATCTTTCAGGATTTCACCTAGAAAATGTCAAACAATTTTCTGAATCCTTATGAGTGGATTTGTCATATCACTCCCAGCAGGAACAGAAGAGCTTCCCAGAGTACCATTGGTGGGGGTGACCTCGGCCTATATTTTAGTTTGTTTGGATTTTAAAAAGGATGAGGTCCTTCGTTATTTTCTATTGTTTTTACACTTTTTGTATATTTTTGGATTTATAGCTAGCTTTGCTAGACAATCTGGCATTGGTAACAACAACAGAATATTAAAATAAGTTTTCTGTCACTTTATTACATCGGTTTTCGAGTGTACTCTTAATCTAATTTTATAATTAAAAATTTTCTTATTTTTTTATGTTTCTGTCGTGTGATAGAAGAGGAGATTTTAAAACTTAAACTAATTCTTATTTTGAATTACTCCTCTATAAAAAAATCGCCATGTGTACCATTATTGTTTTTATCCTAAATATAAATGTTAAAACATTTATGGCGATTGAGTGTCAGCATAGAGTGCCAGATGAAGTTTCTTAGTATCATGGCATCACCGTGGTTCTGGCTGCTTCAGCAACGATCTTGGTGTCAAGTGTTAGAGAAAGAGCTGCAAATCAAAATAAAAGATGATCTAGGTAAAAAGTATTTTGAACCTTGTTAGTTCCAAAGCTTAAATATTATTATTATCATTTTTTGTAATCATAATTGTGAATAATGTTTAATATATTATAGTTAAAATGGTAATTCGTTGTATTATTCAGTGACTAATCTAATCCACACCCACTTATATACTCGTATAAGCGTCTGATGTATTAGTGGTTTAAAGTGTCTATAAAAGGAGAGCGAAGACTTTTGAGGCACTTACATTATGAAGGATGTAGGCGCCAAACAAGTCCAATAACTGTCACTCAGTAATTTCATCAATAAATCCGAATTACTTACCGAGTTGTATAGCCTTGTGTACCATAAGGTACTTTATGCAGCTCAATGACAACGTGTACTGTGGATTCCGATGCAAGAATTAAATATTGTGTTGAACATATTGTGATTGGTAAACTTGTAGGACATCCAAGAAAACAAGCAGAGGTAAAAAAGTATTTTGTTATAAGTATAACATTCAGACTTAAATACAGAGGGTACAGTTTGTGCAATTAATTGGCAAAAATCTCTACTCAAATATTAACTATGAACTTGTGTTGCATTTCCACATGATCATGGTTTACGGCTTCATAAATACCCACATATGTGTATTATGTGCATTGATTATACTTTTTCTATAAAAAAAACGATGAGTTTCTAATTGAAATACAATAGTAATGGAAAATTGGGGATTTTATTTCACGCTAATCTATTCATCTAAGATGGACGAAACTCACGTGAAAAAAATTAATCAGACTCAACTAGCAGTTGTATCTTTTACTGGTGAAAAGTGTGCATCTTTTCGGCTAATATATCTTTCTATACATGCCCGTATCTCAAAGGCAGGCAGGAAGCCTCTGCACCACGTTGCTTGTGGATGGTGTTTTGCTGGTGTCTGCTTTGTGGATCCCTGGTGTCTGGTATACCAGTCAAACACGAAACATTCTTGTCATTAATGACGTCATTCCAAATATTGACCAATGAATGTTTATTTACAATTCAACTTTCATTATTATTGTATTGCTTATTTATTAATATTTTCATGTTGGAAAAAAAATAATCATGCTCTAAACGCCAAGAAATGTTGTATGTAATGCTTTGATTTTAATATCAGCAGGAAATATTATTGCTGAAGTATGTTTAAAAGGGGAAAAAAGGGGAGAGCAAAATTTAAAGAACATAAAGCCTATTTCAATTAGCCATGCAACTTATTTAAAATAAAATTAACAATATTTCTTTGAAATGTATTTTTAAATTATGAATAAAATAAATTGTGAAATCATTTAATAAAAATTTTTTTTATTTCAAATACTTATGCCTTTGTATTATATTAAAAATCCTTATTTAATTAATAATTACATTTCATTTCAGATTCTGTTTCACAATATTTAAATAAAAAATACAAATAAATTTATTTATCATATTAAAATTCATGTATTTAATGCATTCATAAAAGTAATGAGAAATATAACAATAGTATTCAAATTTCAAAAAGTTTCTTCAGTTTTTTAATTTCAGTTTAAATTAAAAACGCTTTATGCAGTTAATTTTTATTTAAAAATAAAAATATTCAAAATAGTTTTCTAGTTTTAAAAAAGCAATTTTAACGAGGAAGATTTAAATAAGATGAAAATAGTTTTTAAAAATCTTGTGAAATTTTATAAGAGAATAGTTTTCCTAAATTATTAATTATTCAATTGAGACATTTACATCTTTGATTTTTTTATTTTTATTAAAATTATTATCATCACTTAGCTCCCATAAGAACCTGTTATCTATAGAAAAATAGATAATCAAATTAAATAAATATGTTAAAACAAAAAATAAAATTCTAAAACATATTGGCCAAATAAATTTAACTTGCTTTTAAGATATTCAATAATAAACTCTTCAATTTCTACAAAAAAATTTAAAATCCATATTCATATACAAACAGTGCTAATCAAGTAAATATACACTTGTCGCTCGGTTGTGGATGAAAAAATTTAAACATGCTGAATACTCCGTTTGGGAAGTTGGGAAGCTGTTGTGTAGTTTGTCGGAGTTCCTGGAGCTGAGTACCTACCTCCAGTATGAATTACGGGATAAAGTGAAACAACCTTTTGGTGCAATTGAGATTGATTTGCTCCTGATATTACTCCGTTTGGTGGAAAAATCCGCCTCAATTTGGTCTTACGTGACGTCATTTCGGGGATGGCTAGTGGATTCTTGGTGGATGGCTTGTGGACAGCTGGTAGTCATCCACCGTGTCTGGGTGACAGTGGGCAGGTTTACTGCCTGGTAAAAGCTGCAGCACAGTACCAGTTTTTGTCCACGGGAAAGCGCAAAGCAGTTATATTACACTTTTTTAGGCTTCCTCTTTCTAATGTGTGAACAATGTGAAATTAACTTATGTCAAACCTAGGCGTTTGAAATTATGTAATTTCCTGAAATAGTTGGCAAATTTTTTCAAAGTGCGAACTGGAATATTATTCATGATACGTCTCCAAATGCATCCGAATAGAAATCGAAAATATTTAACTGCCACCTTCATTGCAACTTTTTACTTGAGTTCTGTGACAAGTTTATAATTGAATACTTTTATTCATATCAACTATTTCTTTGATTTTCAAGCAAACGAATTTCAATTCTTTTCTAGTTCTATGAAGAAAACTCACAAAATACTTTTAAATATAAGTTCATAAATTTTTAAAAATTCTTATAAAATCTTAGAATGAAATTCGAGCATTTTTAATAAAGAGATGATTACAGATGTTTTAATTAAATTGTTATAAATTTTTCTACACATACGGAATATTTTTTGCACTAAAGTTTGTAAAGACTACAATCTATAGTAGAGATTTGATATTCTTTATAGAAAACATTAAAGGAAAAACTAATGTCTATTAATACAATTTTAAAAAAACGATTAGATTTTTATATACAATTTTTCAATAAATTCAAAATGTTTTATGATATTTTTTCATATTATTAAAAATACTGAAATGCAGATAGAGAAAAATCAAAACGCCGAGACATTAGAAAAAAATAAACTTGCTACTGAATGACAAACGTAACAAAAAAAAGATGTTACAAATATATGATAAACTTTCTATAAGTTATCTTAAATTAAAAAATATGTTAGAAGTTGTAGAGTTAGCAAATTTTCCTCTTGTGATAAATAAACAAACACAAGCTATAGTGTTAAAGAAATTATATATAAATTTCAACGTAGTTCTTAATATCACAATTAAGCAAATCAGTAAATTTGTGATCACGAAGTTTTATTTAGAAAGTTTAAGTCATTAAATAATTAGTGTAGTTAAAAACATAACCCATTTTCAGACTACAATCCACCGCTTTCCGCTTTTAGAGGAAAATAATCAAAGAGCTGTGGAAATAAAATTGTGATTCGGCAATATAACTCTATTTACATTTAATTTGGCTTTGTTTAAAACATTATTTTGCTCTAAAAAATAGAATTTCATATGTATAAATCAGCTAAAAACAAATCGAATGCGATGTTGAATGCTTGCAAATTCTTGTAAGTTATGAAGTCATATAAAAATTGTGTAATTTTTTCCTTTCTTCTGCGTTTCAATGTATTTCGTATTGGTGGTATATTGGGAAAAACTTAAAAACATGCACTCCAATAAACAAACTCTATTTTCCAAAAACAGGGAAAAAATAGCAAATATATATATATATATATATTTCAATATGCTGTGGAAATGCAGAAATAAGGTAGTATACGATCCCGTAAGAATTTTTTTCTACTCCCAACGACTTGGCATTAACGATAATTTTGAAAAAAGAGGGAAAGAGTCACGTGATTCCTTTCTCCAAGAAGTATTCCGATATGAAATGTTACATCATTTAAATCATGGACTCCCAAACTTTATTTTTCTAGTGGACCACTTTTAAAGTTTTACTATTTTCAGTAGACCTCCTTCTGCTGCATTTCTACTTTATTCCCAAAATTCCTAAAAATTATCACCCTAAATTGGAGGTGTTAAGAAAAAAAAGTAGCACATTTTCTTGTGTTCTATTTATTAAAATAATTTTTGTAGTTATAGAAAATTATAAACATTTATTATTACAAATAATCAACAATTGACAAAAAATCAACAATGAACTCTGAAATGTAAATCAACAATAAAAGATAGTCATATTTTTAAGAGACGGTGCGCGGGCGGCACTTTGCAAGTCTCAACATGTGGTGTACACTGGCATTATTATCTATTGTTCTATTCAATCCTGTGTTTGAAATGAATGTCTAATATTTTCGAGTACCTACCTAGTGAAGGATGCTACCTATCTACGTTGATAGGTAAATCCAAGCCAAAATTTTTGTTCTTTATTATGAAAACCAGATAATTTTTCGTGGATCCCCACTTACAACTTGTGAACCCCGATTTTCTTTTCACTTCTACGTGGAATCCCATGTGGTCTCCTATGGACCCCTGGGGGTCCACCTGGACCACTTTAGGAACTTAAGATTTAAATTAATTACATTATGGCATAAACAATTTTACAGGGAGTTTTATAATCCGCATTGATTACGATTGAAACTAAATAACACAGTCGTAATTAAAATTTCGAAATAAAACTGCTTTTATTTCAAATTATCCAGAAACTATATCCTAATATAAATTTCATTCCATTCGGTAGATTTGTTCTAAATTCAACTCCAGATAAAATATACGGCGAATAAACAGAATAAAAAATTTTCTTACATACAATAAATAATGTGGACAAATTATAAATCATTAAATGTTTTGATAATCCCATTTATTTACAGGAAATTATAATGAACAGTTTTTTATAGTTTAAGTAACCTCATCAAGTTTTCATTAACTCATTTTACAGAAGAATACTCAGAAATATTTTAAATCTAATCTTAAACATATCACAATGTCCTTACAAATTTCGTAAAAAAACCACGAAATTATCAACAAATCATTTTTCGCACTTGTTGTATCTTACTGTCAATATTGACTTGAAGAACTTTTAAATAAATAAATACAGTGTTTCCAGATCATTATTTCCTAAAACGATCAACAAATCACTGTTGGTGGGAAATCCCACTTTGTGGTTTCTTTCAGCACGCAAAATCTTCACTAGACGATTGATTCCCTTTTATAAACCAGAAGTTAGTTGCGGTTTTCTGAGTGATAAAGATCTTTCACAGTAGCAAGATAAATTTACATACACACTCTCTCTCTCTCTCCTTCTCAGCTATATATTCTACTCTTGAACTTTCTGGTTTCCGTTTTAAAACAAGATCGATAGTTAAATCTTCTGCTTTTATTTTGGGATGTATTATAGCACGTGTTTACCAGAAGATAAATGGAAAAAGAATACAGTTCTTTTCTTTTTCAATTATGTGATGAAGATATTTTGAACAAGTAAGCATTTAATATTATTTTGAATAAACAATACAATTTATAACTTATTTTATTAAAAATAATAAATTAAATAAGTTCAATAATATCTTATGGGTATTATTGAAAGGTTATGAAATTAAAACATGATGGAAATTATATAATGACAATAGACAAATGGCAAGACAGTTTTATTTATTTATTTTTTTTAAAAAAGGATAATTCACTTTTTCTTACCTTCTTAGCAAATCAAAAATGCATTTTAATTTCTTTGTCTAATTTATTTGACAGCTTCTTTCTTCTGTAAAAGTCATATTTTTGCTTTCTAGACAGCCAATACTGACTTCTTAACAAAAAGATATTCTTTAATAAATTATTTTAATTGTTTTATCAGTGCATACAGCTATTTTTATAATAATTGTCTTCCCATAACTCAGAAGGTATAACTAGCTAGAATAATAAAGACCTTTATTAAAAACTCAGAGGAATTTTTGTTTTGGGAAATTAAGTATAAGCTAAGGATAGTAGTCTCGAAGAGAGCCTAAAGAACTAAAATATTTTTTTTTGTAACATTGTCTAAATAAAGTCCTCTTTTTTATAGCACACGTTCTTGATCTCCAGGAATTCTATATATGCATGCCCGATCTAATTACCTAAAGTTACCTTCATTGGCGAAGGATTTTCCACGAAGTTGATTGTCTTGGGAATGGAAGAGTCTATTATCTGAGGGGCAAAGTCAGATCAATAAGTAGGATAGCACAAAATCTCACAATCGAGTCCCTGTATAATATTCCTGGACACCCGCACAAAGCAGGACATCGTGTCAACGATTAAAAACAGTATACCTTTGGAATCAACCAGTACTGGCTCCTTCTGTTACAATCACTGTTGTACACGTTCCAATTGCTACGAGTAGAGGTCTTCAGTGACTGATTGGCTCATTGGCAGCTGCTCATCATTCACAACTAGTCCACCAGGCACTAGCTTCATCACAGATGGACAAATCTCCTGATCCGAAATTTTGAAACAAATGCCTTGCAGCACGTTCATTTAAAACACCATATCCAAACGTTTGACTTATTCGACTATTTGATGCAGCATCTGATAATCCCATTATGAAGTCATAAAGCACAGAGCACCGAATTAGCTCCTTCGTCATGTCCATTTCTCTTCCTTTCTGTACGAGTTACCATTGATGAATGTGCCCGGTGAATTTGTTTTATAACGACTGATATTCCTACTTTCGACTGACAGGTGTTGCAATCACTTCATACATTAATTTTCATATTTATTTTTACTTCATTTAAGGGCAACACGTAAACGGCAAGAGCCTTCTTGTTTACCTTTTAATACCAGGGAATCTCCAACATTTATGAATTAATTCCAAAAATTAGTCCATCCTAAAGTACCATTATTTTGCAATTCCATCAAATCGAGCTCTTGTATAGAGGCAATAGACAAGCTGTTCATGTACTGATGTTATAATAAAATTTAAGAGAAATGATTTAATTCTTAAGATTTACAAGACTCTCCCAATGAGACTAAATGAATTAATGTAAGTCGGAGATCCGAAAAAATCACGGATTTTTTCAGGGACTTGTGATTTGTTAATTTATCTAATTTAATAAACAAAAAAAAGGTTGAATTTATATTTCAGAAAGTTAAATTTTGTTGCATAAATCAAATAGTTATATTTTGTGGTCTAAATATGATAATAAATAAAGGTTTTCACTTGAATTTGTTATAAAAATTTTTATTATAATCATAATAATGATATACGATATGTACACAAGAGATATATATTTTCAGTATTATATTTAAAAATTCTGTACAAGGATTTTCTTAAATGCTATGATCACAACAAGAGAATATCAATAACAATTACATCTTAATTATTGCTAAGTTACAAAATGTTTTGGAAATTAAAAACGGAAGCCAACTTGATTATATGCATTGATAAGTGATCATTTGCCTTATAAATTGATGTGGAAATATTTATGACATCACATTGATTGATTGATGAAAATCATGTTTTACACTACTTAGTTAAGAACATAGATATAATTTGCAAACGAAGACAAGTTAACCGAAATTTTCTTCTCTTATACATTGTGTCACTCCAAGTAAATAAGATGCATATTTTTGAATTGAACTGCAATTATAATTTTTTTTTTGTCATGAATTATTTCGTCTTCTGTTTTAATGTGAAAATTACTTTCTTACTCAAAACTGGACAAATTCTTAATAGGCTTATAAGTTTTTAACGATTTTGGAAAAAATTATTCTCTACAGTGAAAAATGATAAAATAATTAAGAAAAATAAATTCAATTTATTTATAAAAAAAAACTGAAAATGAGTGGAAAATCAAAGAAAATTATTAGTTTAAAAAATACTGCAGAGACAGATATATCATCAACTTCAGAAACCGGTAATTTGAAATTATCTGCATTACCAGGGAATCTCCAACATTTATGAATTAATTCCAAAAATTAGTCCATCCTAAAGTACCATTATTTTGCAATTCCATCAAATCGAGCTCTTGTATAGAGGCAATAGACAAGCTGTTCATGTACTGATGTTATAATAAAATTTAAGAGAAATGATTTAGTTCTTAAGATTTACAAGACTCTCCCAATGAGACTAAATGAATTAATGTAAGTCGGAGATCCGAAAAAATCACGGATTTTTTCAGGGACTTGTGATTTGTTAATTTATCTAATTTAATAAACAAAAAAAGGTTGAATTTATATTTCAGAAAGTTAAATTTTGTTGCATAAATCAAATAGTTATATTTTGTGGTCTAAATATGATAATAAATAAAGGTTTTCACTTGAATTTGTTATAAAAATTTTTATTATAATCATAATAATGATATACGATATGTACACAAGAGATATATATTTTCAGTATTATATTTAAAAATTCTGTACAAGGATTTTCTTAAATGCTATGATCACAACAAGAGAATATCAATAACAATTACATCTTAATTATTGCTAAGTTACAAAATGTTTTGGAAATTAAAAACGGAAGCCAACTTGATTATATGCATTGATAAGTGATCATTTGCCTTATAAATTGATGTGGAAATATTTATGACATCACATTGATTGATTGATGAAAATCATGTTTTACACTACTTAGTTAAGAACATAGATATAATTTGCAAACGAAGACAAGTTAACCGAAATTTTCTTCTCTTATACATTGTGTCACTCCAAGTAAATAAGATGCATATTTTTGAATTGAACTGCAATTATAATTTTTTTTTTGTCATGAATTATTTCGTCTTCTGTTTTAATGTGAAAATTACTTTCTTACTCAAAACTGGACAAATTCTTAATAGGCTTATAAGTTTTTAACGATTTTGGAAAAAATTATTCTCTACAGTGAAAAATGATAAAATAATTAAGAAAAATAAATTCAATTTATTTATAAAAAAAAACTGAAAATGAGTGGAAAATCAAAGAAAATTATTAGTTTAAAAAATACTGCAGAGACAGATATATCATCAACTTCAGAAACCGGTAATTTGAAATTATCTGCATTAAAAATTTTTAGACAGTATATAGTGAAAAAGTTAAGAATTTTAAATATGCTTCCCAAATGACTTACTTGTAAATGAAAAAGGTTGACTATCCAAAGAATCGCGAAAGTATGAAAGTTGAAGAAAAAAGTGCGTACAAGTTAGTGGAATTCCAGAAAGACACGCGTTTTATAGCGCCAACAAAGTGTTCCTTTATTAGGATATAGCTTCTTGAAAAAGACAATACACAATGTACAAGAATGCAAAAAAAAAAAAAAAAAAACATATAATAAATGTTTTTTTTAAATAGTTCGTAAAAAAAATTATATACGATAGTATAAAAAAATATATTGGATATTGTTAGAAATAATCAAATAGTTTTGTTAATGATACATACTTTTATATTATTTTAAAATCTGAAACCTTTTAATTAGTTTTCAAATTTCGGCAATAAATGCTGAGATTCGTGTAAGAATTGTATTAATTAAATATTGAAATTATTGATTCGTAGAACATAATAATTAATTTTATTCTTGAAGTTGATTAACAGAAGTTACAAATAAAACGCATTTCATTCTGTAGAGAACTTCAACGTTGAAACTCAGTATTTCATACTTATGATGAATTAATCATATTTTTTCTATGATAACTATATTTGTCACAGGAATATTTTTCCCGGAAATCTACTGATATGTAAATATTCTTTCTTAAACAATGCTTAATTAATTATTCTCCTTAAGCACATTTTCAACAAAAAATTATTGTTATTGAATACTTTAGTAGGCAAGAGCTTGTAGGGGTTATCTTTAACAGTAAGAAAGTATTATGATATAGGATTTAAATAAACATAAACAATACGGAAAATATTAATATTTTTTAATTCGGGTGTAACTGGAACAAGCACAATTTTATTTATTTATTTTTTTTTGCACTCTGTCTGGAATATTGATTAAAAGTACTCTTTTCTTACTTTACGAAAATTATGGGAAAGAGCATTTTTAAAAGAATTATCTTTCTGTTAGTAAAATATCACTAAATTTTCCTCCAAATTCAACGCATAAAACAAAACAAA
Organism: Latrodectus elegans; assembly: GCA_030067965.1. NCBI lineage: Eukaryota > Metazoa > Arthropoda > Arachnida > Araneae > Theridiidae > Latrodectus > Latrodectus elegans. The sequence continues at coordinate 12,686,804 of CM057812.1, forward strand.
AAAAAATCAGGTAAATTTAAAGAAAATTATTTCATATCATTTTTAGAATGGTTATCATTAAACGTGAAAAAATACATTTATAAAATAAAAATTCTTTATTAATTTTATTCTGTTGTATCTTTTTTGTGATTGGTTATGCCATTTAAAAATTTAAAATCGCTGACTAAACTTTCAATAAATAATCTCAGTAACATATTTTTTATATAAATGCACGAGGAAAAAAAATAGAAAATGAAAATTTAAATAAGGGTAGGGAGAAAGTTATCATTCAGTTATTTATTTGAAAGATTAAATCGATTTCTCAGAAAATGAATAAATCAATAAAGAACTGATATCGGAGAATCACTCTAATTTTTTCCAAGAAATGTTATCAAAATTCTCAGAAGCACATCTTGCTTAATGGAACAAAATTCACGAGTTCGAACATATCACAGGATACTGATATCGAAAATTAATTATCGAACTTTTAAAGTTACGCTGTAAAATGTGATAACTACCGTTTAATCACATCTTAAATTCTAAAAGTACTTTTGTCACAGAATTTTTTTAAGTACCCACATTTTTAAAGTGTTTTTGACATATATTTTTTTCAGAAACGTCACTAAATATGCTTAAAGATTTTTAATTTTAGTGAATTAAAATTATTTTCCGAATAGGAATTTTTATCAAACAGAAATTATTGAATTATGTTGACGCAAATTAATATCATAAATTTTATTTTTATGTTCATTTATTTTAAATATTAAAATAGCTTGTATTTAAAATGACAAAGTAAGTTCCCAACTATAGGCGGAACAGATTATTTTGCTGCCAACGATAATCCGTAAAAACTTGATAAAGAAGAATAGATCAACTAAATATAAATATGAACGTTTTCTACACACAGTAAAAAACATAAAGCGTACTTATTACTTGATGAACAGCAAGTTTATTCACTTTTTAAAAGTTTATGGAATTACTTTTTTAAAATATTCAGAAGTTTCTGTATTTTTTGAAACACTTCATTTTTATTAGTAACAGACACTATTTTGAAATTTAAACATCGTGAATAATCAACAAAGTGGATAAACCACGAGCCATAATCGGGATTTTACTGTGTTATATAAAATGATTGACCACAATATTTCAAAGTTTTTATAACTTTTTCTATACATTTTAATTGTTTGTGATTATTAAATATGACCCTTTGAAATTACTTTAAAAAGATAATGGAAATATCTCCCTTTGCAATTTTATAATTTTAATTACTTTGGACTTATGTAATGACTTTCGAATTTCTTGAATGTCTCATAAAAATATGCGTACATAACGGTGCAGGCGAGCCACGGATTGATAAGGTTAACAGAATTCGAATGTTCGCCCATCACCAAGTTTTTCGTTATTTTGAACCATAGTCAGGTGGCGAGGTCACACCTGGGATCTCACACCAGTGTAAAGACTTTGGACGTCACACATTAACATGGACTCGTCCCCAATCCACGGAACTCCAGCAATCCAGTGAGTTAGATTGTAGTCACCTTCCCAATCACAGCCCGCGGTTAATGATATTTCATTTTAAAGAAGTGTGAAACTTTTGAGCCACTGGAGGTCTTATCTTAAAAATACTAGGCAGAAATTCATTTATATTGACATCAAAAGATTGAAAGCGAACTCATTGTGATTGTCAAATCATTCTTGAACTTAATAAACCATAATATAACTGTGTTGTTTTCGTCCAAAACATGAGATATTTATTACAAAAAAAAGTTGTGGGAAAATGTTACTAATGATAGCCTAGACCACAAATAAATATCTAGCTAATGTTTTATGGCTTCTAATCACAAAAGGATTAATAAATATTGCTACACTAGAAGACAGTCCCTTACAAATGTCATTACCAGTAAAGATACACTTCGTTGAAGATATTAATAGAAACAAGTTATGCATCATCAGAGGAATATTTTAATTTATTTTATTACATGGATATATAGTATTTTATACCTGTTATAATTATGCTTGTCGTAGCATTTCCTTTTAATTATACTTGATATAATTATGAAGTTAATCTGAGTTGCCCTATCTTGAAATAGTTTTTAACTACTCTCGGATCTCATCATTTAATCATAGATCTTAACTAAAAATCTTTGAAACTTAATGAAACTTAACCATAAGCAGTTATGTATAAATGGATGGAACCCCCAATTCAGCCTAAAATCTCATGACATCATAAAGTATGTATATGCTCTATAGATCACTACTATCGAATAAAAAATATTACTGTTATCAATAGTTATCATATCTTTGATGTCTGACAATGGCTAACTTGCGTATGATTGTGATACGAATCTCACATTTAAACTAATGAAATGGATGGCATTAAACATATAAGAAGTCTTATACTCTATTTGGAAAGTCATAGTTACATATTTAATATGTAACTATGACTGCTAACTGTTAAGGACTTGAGAAACTTCTTATTTGAATTCTCGGTGACTCTACTTTTTAATAGAACCATCATCATCATAAGTGTCTTAACAGTCCGTTGTTAGCCTTCACCTTTTTTAAAAGATCCAACCAGGCTCTTCTCCTCTAGACCCTAAGCCTCAAGTTTTTGATTTTAAAAACATTAAACTCGGAGTGTAAGCAGTCGACTAATCTGTTTTACAGCCTACCCTTTTGTCGTTGTCTATAAAGAACTGCACTGAAAACTATCAAAGTAGCTCTAATCACATTCCTTTCCCATGAGATGACCGATCCATGTCATTCTATTTCAGTGTAATAAATTTTAAAACGTCATTATCTCTAAAGGGTTCGTTAAGTTCAAAGTTGTATCTTCTTCGCCAGTTTCCACTGTCATTGACGCCACCAAAAATAATTCGTAGCATTTTCCTTTCAAAGATCAACAACATTTTCACTTCTTTTGCTGTTAGTGAACATGTTTCAGACGTATGTGTTAATACTGGTCTTAAAAGAGTTTCAGGATACCGTGCCCGAGGAATACCACCAATAAGATGGCCCATTGACCCTGCAAATGACCTCAAATTACTGAAAGATGGGAACTGGCAAAGTGTCGCTCTGGACAAACTGGGCTGAATATAGCATGCTATTGAGGCAGCTAAGACTTGTAATAGGTTGTTACGCTATTAAGGTACCCGAACACGTTCAGAGCACTTTTTTTTAAATACACTGCATACATACATTGTAACGATTTTTTCTTATTTCACTTTAGAAAACATGAACATTGAGCTACTAAAATTTGATATATTCCAATATCATTCTTCAGAAATGTTAAATATGTATACAGTTTTAAGCATTTTTTAAGAAATTTAAAAAATGCTACGTCAAAAATAATTAAACATATTTGAAAAAAAAATTAATACTATGTGTTGTTATCTAGAGTGTGTACTAAAGTTTTAAGTTTTTGTTAAAAAATAAAAAAATAACTGCCAGTTTAATATTTATACTGAAATTTTAGCTAAAATTTCTAAGCCATAATTCGAATAACAGGTCATAATTTGGGAAATATTTTAGTGTTTAAAATTCTTTTAGTATATTCCCTAGAAAATAATATACAGATCACACTTATGGAATTCCATAGTAAAAGATAATTAATAGTAAAAATAATAATTCCATTGTGATAAAAATATTTTGAGTTATCGTTTTTGAAGCGTACAAATTATAGGTAAAAGCCAGTTCTGAGAAAATCGCATTTAAAGATTAAAATGTTGTGTCTTTATAAGAAATTCTCATATTTACTGATTAATTGTTTTATTTGATTTTCTGGTTGATTTCCGGAACAGTAATTGTTTTATGTACCTTTTAAAAGCTTACTAAATTTATATTTCAAAATTAAACACTGTTTAAACTAATTTTTAACATCATTCTGGCCTTTTAAATGCCCACTTCCGGTCCTTTAAATATGTCCACTTTTGGTTTCCTAATTTTTACGAAATCCTGTATATCTTGGAATCTAATTAACGTAGAGACAAAAACAAACCTATTTTAGAAACCTATATAAATTCCTTATTTAATGAAGGAATAAAATAAATTTATCATTTTTGGTCGAATTTGACGTTTTCAACATGTACGGTACCTTAAAAAAGAAGTGAGTTCCAGTGGGACAACATACTATCGAAAAATTATTCATGCCATGTGGACTATATACTTTCTACATCAAAGATTCGATTAACTTTCACAGATCACCTTTAATTTACTGCCGACTGAGAACATCATTCGTTGCCGATATAATATTTTACCATCCTTTAGCTAAAAAAGTACGATGTGACCATATAAATGCAGCTGTATAGATAACTGCATCTGTACTTAAAAAGTATAGCAAGACCAGACCTTCGCTTCCAAAAACAGCAAAACTTTTGAATCACATGGGCATCATATTCCTAAACAGACCTGTCCACATTTATTTATAGAATATAAATACAAATAATCTCATGATAGTTTGGTGGGCAAAGGTGCTGTTCTCTTGACGAGGAGGCAATGCGCTAGATACCTGTATCGACTAAAGATAGCTCTGTTAAAGGGGTAAAAACAATGTTTAATATCCCTTTTCTGGTATTCTGAGGAGGGTAATGTACCAACGTAAGTGTTGAATTTGTGTGTCACCTGATAAGTGACTCAAAATTAGGCAGTGGTCAATTTTGTTTAGCAGTTTTGGTTAGCAGAAATACTTAGCCAAAAGGGAACGTAATAAAATGTAGAAATGAAAATAGTTTTACCATATCTTTCTGCATCTTTATCTTATTTTTTTTTTTTTTTTTTTTTTTTTTTTACCTTCAAGATGTGTCATTCGATTTAATTCTGAATATAAAATTCGTTTTACCTATTTTATTAGATGCAGATAAGTAAATGTGGATAAGCAACTCTTTACCCTGAAACATGTGCGATAAAGAGCCAACAAAATATTTTCCGTCGAGTATATTTTTTTTATCTTCCTCCGAATTCTTTTTGTTTTTCAGTGCCGTTCGAGTTTCGCGTTGATAGAAAAAAGGGAATTTTCCCGTTTTCTTTCCCTTTGTTTTCCCAAGGACGCATCTTCTACATGATTACAAATTATTGCATCGTGCGCATGAAATATTTATCATACCTGGTTCTACTTAATGTTTTCACATAAGCACTTTTGATAAAAATCAAGAAAATTAATTGTGTCAAGTTTGTATGCATTCTTCTTGACAATTATCTTTGAATACCCAAGAAAAACTTAAGAGAAAAGAACCTTTGTTTACAAACATATTATCTTGAATTTGTTAACTACTGTAAAATGTAGTAAGAGAAAAAGTGTGCTTAATAAATATGAAATTGATTCGAATGCTCAGAATATATAATAATTTAATTTGAGTATGGAATATAAATTTTAGTAATTAACAAGCTAATTTTGCAAACCGAAATTTCCTGAAGGAAACGTGTACTTAGACGGCTTGGAGAAAAATTTATGATTTAAAAAAATAACATTATTCATTTTTAACCTTTGTACCGTTGTATAGTTTTCAAGAAAACGATCAGGAAAGTGTTTTTTTTTTCTTATTTTGGAAAATTTGAATAATTGTGACATCTAGTACAAAATAAACTATACCCAATTACATTAAAAATAGTGTAGTACTGCCATCTGATGAATAAAATGAGAAAATTCTCTGGATATTAGAAATAGATTATACTTATCTTTTTGGTACATTGCTTTCGGAGACTCGAGACCGGAAATATCACGAGCACGAGAATGTGAAGCTCATCCGGTGATTTTGACGGGAATCAAAAGGAAAAGGTTAATGATATTAATTAATTACGTAGCTTTGTTAAAAATGGACCACATAATGATGCTTCACGTATAGAGTTCCCAGTGCCCCAGGCACGCAACTCCAATTTATTTATTTACTCTAAAAAGGGGATATGGTGTTTGTCATAATTATTGCTTAATTTTATTTAACTGAGGGATATGGGATTGGAGTGAATTTGGTGTGGATCGAACTAGTTTATATCTGTTTTTAAATTTACTATTTATTTTGTTTTTCTGACAAGTGGGGTAATGGAAAAAAACACTAAACTTATTTGTTATAGTTGACATAAACAATACTTTTAAAAAATACAATTTAAATTCAACTTGTGGAAAGACAGCCCATGTGAGGACAAGGTCTACAGTGCCCATATTTATTTTACTGTTGGAAGGCCCTGGAATAAGAAGCATATGTCTCTGTTAGGTGATCAGCTTAAAACGAAACCCCCAGTGCTTAGTTCCCAAGCATGCTTGTCACCCACTGTAGAGATGAAACACTAAGTCGATCTTGCCCTGCGAGGTTTGAGCCTGAGACTTGTGCATTGGAAGTACAAAGCGCATTCACTAAGCCACCGGGCTTTAAAAAAATAATGAAAGTAAATACAGTTATTTTTTTAAAAAAATAATTACATTTTAAGAATATAGAAAAATAGAGAAACAGCCCAAAGTTTATATATTTTTTAAACCCCCAACTTTTACGACAGTGACAATTTTAAACCATATGCCTCCGTCTGTATTGAACAAAGCTCTGTAATAAAAACACCGTAGCACAAGCAATTTTATACGGTAAGTTTAAATAAGCCTTAAAAATTAACTCTTAAAAATGAAGTCAGCATTTCAAAATGAAATATCCACATAGCAAATTAGCTTCTGTTTTTGGTCAGCGTATCATACATTTTCAGTTCTCTGGCCTCTACAAAAATTTGTAGGACAAACAGGATAAGGATCGTATTTATTCTGATGAATAAATATTAAAGTACACTGTTGTGCAAATATTAGGGACGAAATGGAAAAATTAATAATAATAGAGGAACAAACAGGTGGATCGGACCGAAAGTCCAATCAGAAGATCGACTACGGTCAGGTACGCAAGGGCATACTCAAATTTGTGCAACATGACGTAAAGAGAGAATGTCGGAGGGGTATATAGCAGGCTGGTGGTGTACGTTCAGCGTTTCTGTGAAAGCACGGCGCATATCAGTTTAAACGACGTAGAGCTGCTTAATCAATGTGAAATAATGAACAAGCAACCTCGTCGACGATATCTAGATGACCCTACGCGAAGTCGAGTCATTTGGAAGATTGAGGAAGGTCGAAGTGTGCCAAGTATGGCTGCCGAGTTTGGAATCGCTCACACCATCGTTTCACGAATCTGGAGAGCATTTCAAACTGCAGGAACAGCTGTCCGAAGATTCAACAATGGTCGTCCATGAGAAACCATGGCAGTCGACGACCAGTATATGGTCCTACATGCAAGAAGGAACAGGCGCCTGACTACTGGAGAAATCGTGAGACACCTCCAACAGACGACTGGACGACAGACATCTCGGTTTACAGGAGGCTGCACAATGGTGGCCTATTCGCACGACGAGCTATACGTTGTATACCATTAACATTGCTGCCGCTTGAAGAATGTGATTTGAAGGCATCCAGCAAATTCGTTGACAAGTCAGAGTTACATTTCAGTGTCAATACAATGTGACGTAGATGAAATATTATCTGACATCATAAATATTTCAAACCAATGAGACTCTTAATATATTGTCGTAGTCAGGATCTCAAATGTAACAAAAAACCACCACTTTATGGTTAATAACAACATATGGGCATTGCATGAATTTTGTAAGGGTAAAAGTCAATTGTTGCAGCAAAAATATTTGAACGATATTTATCCAAATTCGTCCGATGTTTGTAAATACTAGATGGGATTTACGAAATTCAAATAGGGAAATTTTTAACTTTTTGATGCTCATTGATCAGAAAGACCAACAAAAGTAGATAATGACGTAATAAATATGGAAGTAGAAATTAAATTTAAAGATCTGTCATTAAGGAATGACATTTAAAGAAATATTACCCACACTCAACGAAACTTAAGTCCTCAATCCAAGAACATCTGCAGCAGATCAGCAAAATATGCAGAGCAGATGTTGTAGTTCCAGACGCTTTGTCAAAACAAAATAAAGCGAACTCATCCACCATAGGCAATTTACTGTTTCAATTCCGTAAAACAACCATTTTTCGATTGCTTGATCGTAGATGAAACATGGGTTCAGATTTCATAAATGTGTTTATACAGAAATGAAAAGTAACTTTTTGAAAAAAGTTACCAAAAAATATTTAAATATTAGTTGTATTCAATATTTTTTAAATTCATTTTTTATTTTTTTTTTATTTATTTTTTATCCTACACTTGTCCTTGGCATCTCTGCCATTAATCGACGAACAGCCCAATAAAAAGATGAACAAGTATGAAAACAAAAGTAAAGTCCTTTAGTAACCTCAAAGAGTTGTCAATAATTAACTTTAAAACTTCAAGGCAGTTTTAGAGGTGAGCTTCAGGGCAGTTCCATACCATCATGACTGCACAATGGACAACGAGCAGAGTCCATTACACGTATTCGATGCAGATACTTTTCCAGGTAGTCATGCCCAGTTGTCATCCGGAAACAAGCGACACCAACCGCTCGTGGTAAGGAGCCATGGATTTTATTGTTCCCATCAAGTAGAGTTTTCCACTGCCTGTCCATAGCCGCATCAACATAAAGTGAAACTCTGCCATTGTTTATTTTACTGAGGATTACATTTTCGATGTTAGGCAGGCAGCAAACCTGTTCACCACGTTGCTATTGGATGGCGTTTCACTGGTATCTGTTTTGTGGATCCCTGGTATCTGGTATACCAGCCAAACACGAAACAAATACGTCATTAATGACGTCACACAAAATATTGACCAATGAAAGTTATCTAGAGTTTGACTTCCATTATTATTATATTGCGTATTTGTTAATATTTTTAAAATTTTTTAGTATTCGAAAAAAAAAATCATGCCCAAAACGCCTAGAAATATTGTATGTAATGCTTTGATTTTAATATCAGTAGCAAATATTATTACTGAAGTATATTTGGTAGAGGGAAAAAAATGGGCGGGCGAACAAATTTTAAATAGCATAAAGCTTATTTCAATTGCCCATGCAACTTATTTAAAATAAAGTTAACAATATTTCTTTAAAATGAATTTTTAAACTAAATTGTAAAATTATTTTATAAATTTTTTTACTACAAATACTTATGCATTTGCATTATATTAAAAATCCTAGTTTAATGAATAATTACATTTTATTTCATAATCTGTTTCATAATATTTAAATAAAAAAAATGCAAATAAATTAATTTATTATACTAAAGAGTTCAAGTATTTAATGCACATTCATAAAAGTAATAATAAATATAACTATATATTGAATACTATAGTATTCAAAGCAAAGTTTCTACAGTGTTTTAATTGCAATTTAAATTAAAAACGCTTATTCAGTTAATTTTTTAATAAAAACTAAAAATATTCAGAATATTTTTCTAATTTTTAAAACAGTTTCAGTGAGGAAGACTTAAAACAACTAAAAATAGTTCTTAAAAATCTTGCGAAATTTTACCAGAGAATTGTTTTCCGAAATTATTATATCTATTCAATTGAGACATTTACATCTTTGATTTTTTTATTTTTATTAAAATTATTATCATCACTTCGCTCCCATAAAAACCTGTTATCTATAGAAAAATAGATAATAAAATTAAATATTATAAAGCAAAAAATAAAATCCTAAAACATGTTGACCAATTAAATTTAACTTGTTTTTAAAATATTCAATAATAAATTCTTCAATTTCTGCAGAAAATTTTAAATCCATGTTCTTATAGAAACAGAGCGAATCACTACACTTGTCGCTCGGTTGTGGATGAAAAAAATTAAACTTTCTGAATACTCCGTTTGGTGGAAAGCTCCGCCTCAATTTGGTAATACGTGACGTCACTTCGTGGATGACTGGTGGATGGCTTATGGATAGCTGGTAGTCATCCACCGTATCTGGTTGGCGGTGACCAAGTTTGCTGCCTGCCTTACTCAAAGACAAAGGGGTTTTTTGGATGTATCATAAGGGAATCAGCTTTCGCGAGTCTGTCTGCCTGCTCATTTACAAAAACATCGCAGTAGCTCGGGATATATTGAGGACCATTTTATTTTTTATTTATTATTAAATACATAATTGTGTACATGTTTTTAATATAATATATCAAGCAAATGTCTCTTCCTTCCTCAACGGCGTGTCAGTCCAGGGCATTTCGCAAAGTTGATTTCCAAACTGCGCTTAGCTTTGATAGACTCTTTCAGTTTTTTATTCATTTTGAGAATATTCAGATCCATTTCTAGACAGTCGATCTATCACACTGATTCCTAACCGGTGGTTCGCAAAAATAATATTGTAATGGCGGGTTTTTTAAAACGCAATTAAAATCAAAAAATAAACAAAACAAAAACACAAAATTCAAAGAAGACACCCACTGTAAAACAGATTGTTAGCTGCCTGTTTGTTAAGAAATCTAAAATAAATTTCAATATTTTTATTGTTTACCTTTTTGTTTTTCAAAATTACTTCATCAATATCAAATTATATCAACAATTTTATACATTATATATTTCTGTTATTCAAATAATCAAATACTATTCTCTTTTATTACAAAAATTTATATTTATATTTAAGACATTTTATCAATGTGATTATTATCATACTCTGTTTTATATTTAAAATCGTTGCTGCAGTCTTCCCTTCTATATGTAATATTTTATTTACAATATGTAATATATTTTTTACAATACAGTTGGATTTAAATATCAAATTAAAGCAGTTCACTATAGATTTTAGAATTAGATTCTTGTTCACAACCATGAACTGGGAGAGTAGTGTTGTATTAACCGACGTTCATACTGTAACGTCTCCTACTCAGCGCTTTCGATTTCCAGAGCCTTTGATGGGGAGGGTGAGTAGGGAGACGATTGGTGCGAGGAGCAGGCTGAAGAAGCTGCGTGTTTCAGTTTTTGGAAATTGTTATTGACTCTTTGGTACGCTACGCAAGCGCGAGAGTTTTATGAACCCAAATATGACTCCTTGTAAATTTTTGTTAATTAAATGTTTTTGTTTCTAAATTTGGAGTCGTTAGTTTGTTTCATAACAAACTTATGTTTTTGGTGGCAGCGGTTTTGGATGTTTTTATAATGCTTTGCATTAGCATCCACTGTGAAAATTAATTATGTGCACTATAATGGATTACGTGCCGAAATGTTGGAATACAGGTAGGCCATTTTGATCAATCCTTCTCTGGCTACAATTAAAAATAAATAGTTGGTATGTTATAAATTTATAGAATATTTAGTTCCAATCTTATTTACGTGAATTTTCATGTTACATCAATTAATTTTGTTTATAAGTTTGTAAATGGTGTATTCCATATTACAAAAGATAGTTTCTGTATTTCGTGTATTCGAATTTACAGTGTAATATTTTTTTTAAACGAAAAGTGTGTATCTTATTAAATGTGTATTTCATAATTTTTATGCGGTTGATGTATTTCAATTCACTTAGGAATATGTGTTAAAAAAACTATGTTGTTATAGATTAAGGTGTAAAATCAAAAGTACATACTTAGTTTTTTGATTGTTCAACTGATATATAAAGTAGATTTTAAGAAAGAAAGGAATATATTTTTTTAAAAGGTTTTGATTTCGTTATGTGAAAACGAAAGTATATTATTACAAATAGGTTTGAATTTAATGTAATGTGAAATTTTTATTGATGTGTTTGATTGTTCTTTGCAATGTTTTATATGATATAAAACTGATTTATTTGATATTTAAATCGTATATGTTTTTTTACATTGTTAAGAATTTGAAAAGATATATTCTTAATGTTTAAAATATCTTACGTTATTAACATTATTTGATGTCGTGTATGATTAACTAAGTTTATTGATTTGAAATCGAAAGCTGATTTCTGGTTTAGATTAGTTAAAGCTGTTAATTTGTATTGTTCTTAAGAATTGTAGTGTTCTATATTTTGAATTAAAAATATGTATAATTTCATTTTTGGATTTAATATAGTAGTATCTATATAAGAATATGATTTTATATAATTTATACATATAATATATTTACATTTTTGATTAATGATTCAATTTATCTGAGTATCAATCATTAGCTTGGTGATAATAACTTGAAATCGAGAGTAGATTTAATATTAAACATTTTCTTCTTTTTGAAATAATTGATTTTCCATTTTATACTTTTGTTGTATTATAATATAGTTTGTTTCATTTAGTTTTTTAAACGTTATTGATATGTTTATATTAGTAGTGTGTGATAAATAATTTCAATAGTTATTTAATAAATTTTGCATATTGGTGGGTATAGTCTGTTTTTTTCTCTCATTATTGCATCTCTTCTGAGATAAAACGTTTAGTAATTAAAATGGCTTTTTTAGCACGGGGAAAAAAGGAGATTTAATAGAAGTAGCGGAAGAGTTAGGGGAAATAGTTCCAGATTCTTTTAAAATCCCAGACATTAAAAAATTAATTTTAGCTAGTAAAAACTTCAACGAGGAAGAAGTAAAATGTATATTAGATAGGGTAATCGATGAAAGAGTTAAAAGGGAACAAGAAGAAAAAGAGGAAAAAATTAGGCGAGAAGAACTAGAAAAAGAGGAGAGAATTAGGCGAGAAGAACTAGAAAAAGAGGAGAGAATTAGGCGCGAAGAACTAGAAAAAGAGGAAAGAATTAGACGTGAAGAAAGAGAACATATTTTGGAAATGAAACGTCTGGAAATCTCTTCAAATGCCACAATTTCGAACAGAGAATCAGTTACAAATAGGACTGAACAAGCTCAAAAATTCAATTAATGCAAATAACGCCAAAGTATGATGAAAAGAAAGATGAGATGAGTTTATACTTAATAAATTTTGAGCGTAGAGCAGAAATGGCTCATATTCCAAAAAACGAATGGGTAGTTTATCTTGTAAGTGCTTTACCTTCAGAAATATCTAACATGTTAGCTAGAGAACCTCCAGAAAGGGCTGATGATTACGATTATGTGAAGGAACTTATTCTTAAACGATTCAAGTTAAATAGCGAAAAATTAAGACAATTGTTTCTTAAACACCAGAAAACGACAGAAAAATCATGGAGAAATTATGCACAAGAATTGAATAGTTACTTTACGGAATGGCTTGCGGAATTAGAAATAACGACGTTTGAACAGCTTAAGGAGCTAATGGTAACAGATCAATTGAAACGTCGAGTGCCAATTGAAATTAAAGAACATTTTTTGGCGGAATGGCTTAAAATAAATTCTCCGTATGATCTGGCAGAGAAAATAGATGAATATGAAAGCTTAAGAGATAGTTTTAAGACTAAAGATTTTACAAAACTCCTCGAAATAATTTTGGTTTTCGTCAACAAAACGAAAACCGTGCCTTTAAGTTTAATGAAGTAATTCTAAATAATAAATCTCATGTTCCTAAAAGAGTCGAGAATAAAAATTCAAATTATGCACATGAAAGGGAATTTGAAAACGAAAACAACTCCGATGTTATGAGTGTGGTTCTTATAGTCATTTGCGGCCTCAGTGTGACAAAATAAAAGAACTTAGAATCGGTAGCATCTAATGAAATTGCTAAAAGTACATTTAATGAGTTGATGGCTCCCTACACTAGTATCGGCACTGTTAATGGAATTCAAATGCCAATCTTAAGAGACACTGGAGCAACTCTTGATTTGATTTGTGGAAAATACGTTAAACCTGATATGTTCACTAAGGAAAAGGTTTGGCTAAGAACACCTCTTGATGAAACTTTAGTATGCTTACCTATTGCCGAGGTTGAAATAAATTGTGAATTAGGTCACGTTTTGACAAAGGCAGCAGTTCTTCGAGATTCTTTGGATCAAGGAAGGTATTTACTAGGTAACAAAACAGCCGCTTTAATTGAAGAAACCAAAAACACGAAGAGGTGAAAGTACATATGATAAATGCTATAGAAACTCGAGCTCAAAAAAGACGCAAGGAAAATAGCACGAATAAAGAGATAATTGTCTCTGAAATAAAATCCTCTAGGTCTTGCCTCAAAACTAAACAAAATGAAGAATTAGAGGAAAATGCAATTTTGCCACCATTAGAAACCGAAGTTGAAGGTCTGGATTTGATAAAGACATCCCCAGAAGAATTCGCTCGTGAACAAAAAGTGTGCGAAGATTTGAAACCTCTTTTTGAGCAAGCTAAACGACAATCTTCAAAAGACAATAAATATGTTATAATAAATCAAATGTTGTTTTTAATAAAATGGACAATGATGGAACCATAAGAAGATTATTAGTTGTGCCCAAGAAGTTTCGCAACCAGCTAAAAGGAATCTGCCATGAGGTAACTGCAGCTCATTTAGGTGTAACTAAAACAAAAGATATGTTGTGTAAAACTTTCTACTGGCCAAACTGCTTTAAAAACATAGAAAATTTTGTTAAATCTTGTGACAAATGTCAACGTGTAGGAAAGCCTCAAGATAAGAAAAAGTCTCCTTTGAAACTGGTTCCAGTAATTCCGGAAATATTTACTAGAATTAATGTTGATGCCTGTGGACCTTTACCTTTAACTTCAAGCGGCAACCGGTATATTAAAACAGCCATTTGCATGTCATCCAAGTATCCAGATGCCATCCCAGTACCAGATATTCGTTCTACTACTGTGGTTGATGCTTTTCTTCAGATATTTAGCCGTATGGGTTTTCCTAGGGAGTTGCAAAGTGATCAAGGAACATCTTTCATGAGTGTCCTGACATCAGAATTTTTAGAAAAATTTGGTATTAAAGTAGTGCATAGTTCTGTACAGCATCCCCAAAGCAATCCTGTTGAAAGATTGCATAGAACCTTAAAGAGAATACTGAAAGTCCTTTGTTTAGAAAAGGGTACAGATTGGGAGAAAATTTTACCTCAGGCACTTTTTGCGCTTAGAACTTGCATTCATGATAGCACTGGATATTCTCCTGCAGAATTAGTCCATGGTCGGAACCTAAGAACTCCCGTAACACTATTATATGAAAATTTAACTGGTAAAACCATTGAAGAAGATAGTGTGATTGCTTACGTTTTTAATCTTTTAAATAGAATGAAAAGATGTCAAGAATTAGCTGTGCAAAATATGACAGATGCTAAAGAAAAACAGAAACTTTGGTATGACCGTAAGGCTACGAAAAGAGAATTTAAAGAAAATGATCTTGTGTTAGTCGTTGCCCCTTCTAGGTCAAGTAAATTTTCTGTTCATTGGATAGGTCCAGGAAAAGTAGTAAAACGACTATCGGAAACAAATTATATAATACAATTTCCCGATAAAGAAAAATTACATGTATACCATGTAAATATGTTAAAACCCTATTTTCAGCGTCCAGAAGATGTTAATTTAATTTTTACCTCTGATAATGGAGATATTGATTCTGAGAATGAAGATATCCCAAGTTTTGAAATTAATTCATCCACCTTTTTAGAGACTTTCCCTGAAAGCTGTTTTAATGAAAAATTAGAGGATGAGCAGAAGAAGCAATTGAGTAGACTTTTGATTCAATTTATTGATATTTTTTCAAATGAACCGGTTTGTACTGAACTAGCTGAACTGGACATCGAGTTGGAATCTGATAAACCTATTATAGCTAAACCATATCGGATGTCCCCACGACAGACAGAAATCTTGAAATCGGAAGTAGACAAGATGTTGAAATTGAAGGTGGTGGAACCAGGTGAATCCGATTACACATCACCTTTAATATTAGTTGAAGCTCCTGGAAAAGAACCTCGTCCGTGCATTGATTATCGCCGGTTAAATGAGGTTACCAGAACACAATATTATCCATTGCCAAATATTGAAGAGCGCGTTGAATCTGTTTCTGAAAGCGAATTTCATATCTCTATTAGACTTAACACGAGGTTATTGGCAAATACCTTTGAGTCCGAAGGCTCAAAGATATGCTGCATTTACTACGACATTTGGTGTTTATAAACCTTTGAGAATGGCATTCGGTTTGAAGAATGCCCTTATTATTTCAGTAAGTTAATGGCTGAGATATTAAAAATTGCGAACATTTTGCTGTACCTTATTTAGATGACATAGCTATATATTCATTTACTTGATCTGATCACATCCAACATCTTAAATGTGTTCTAGAGAAGATTCGATTTGCGAAATTGACTGTAAAACCCTTAAAGTGCAAATTCGCTCAACTTCGTGTTAAATATTTGGGACACTTTGTAGGACAAGGTCAAAGAACACCAGGTGATATTAAAGTGAAAGCTGTTACCGATTTCGAACGTCCCTCAAGCAAAACCGAAGTACGTGCTTTCCTAGGTCTTGTTGGATACTATCGTAAGTATATACCAGACTTTTCGGTAGTTGCTGCGCCTTTAACTGACTTACTAAAAGGGAAATCCAAGAAGGGAACTGTAATATGGAATAATAACTGTGAAAAGGCATTCATAGAATTAAAGAATGCTTTAATAAAGAAGCCTGTACTTTACAGTCCAGACTTTCAAAACCATTTATTATTCAATGTGATGCCTCAAACTTAGGAATAGGAGTAGTTTTATCTCAGAGAGATCAAAAACTAAATGAACACCCTATCCTGTTTCTGAGTTGAAAATTTTCAAAGTCTGAAAAAATTATAGTACTATAGAAAAGGAATGTGCAGCAATAATTTTTGCTGTTACTAAATTAAAATATTATTTAGATAGTCAGTATAAATTTGTTATAGAAACTGATCACAACCCTTTAGTTTGGTTAAAACATCATACAGGATCTAATCCCAGACTTTTAAGATGGGCTTTGGTTCTTCAAAGCCTAAATTTCGATATTGTTCACAAAAAGGGCAAATTACATCAGAATGCTGATAGTCTCAGTAGAATGCTGAATAACCAAACATAATTATTTTCTTTTTATTACTCAGATATTAATTTTTTTAAAAAAATATTTTCTATTAATACAAATTTCAATTGTTTCATAATTTTTGAAAAAAAAAAAATTATATTGTTTTTTATAATATTAATGTGTATATTTGTAAATTTATCTATTGTTGCAGATTCTGTTGTATTACATAATTATTTTGTGCTCTTTTGATATATTTTTATATTATAAAATGCCATATATTTTGTGTATCAGCCAGAGTCCGATTGATCAGGGCTATCTGTAATACTAAATTTTGCTTTTTGTTGCTTGTGTGTGTGTGTTTTTTTCTTTTTAATTGCAGGTTGATTTCCGTAGAAAAAAAAAAGAAAAAAACTCCGGGGAAGGAAGGAATAATTTAGTCAAAAACATAAGTTTGTTATGAAACAAACTAACGACTCCAAATTTAGAAACAAAAACATTTAATTAACAAAAAATTTACAAGGAGTCATATTTGGGTTCATAAAACTCTCGCGCTTGCGTAGCGTACCAAAGAATCAATAACAATTTCCAAAAACTGAAAAACGCAGCTTCTTCAGCCTGCTCCTCGCACCAATCGTCTCCCTACTCACCCTCCCCATCAAAGGCTCTGGAAATCGAAAGCGCTGAGTAGGAGACGTTACAATACATAGGCCTAGCACATGTAAAGCTTCATTGATAGTGATACTGTGACTGTCAAGTTCTCGTTTGAAATTATTTCATAATTATTTTTATAGCTTATTTTTATCATAGATCAATGGTTAAAAACGGGTCGTTTGGAAATGAGACATGATAATCGAGATGTTAGTACTGAAAGCTGTTGTAAAGTACTGTTTCACCATACGAAAAACAAAGAAAATGATGATAGAAAAGGGAAAAGGCGAAAATATGACAGCGACTATCTACAACTGGGCTTTCATTTTACTGGGGATGAATCGGAATCTAAACCGTTTTGTATTATATGTAATGAAGTTCTTGCCAACAGCAGTGTAAAACCATCACTCCTTCGTAGATATATTGAAACTGTTGAAATTCGTTAAACAAACAAGAGTCCATGAATCGCAAAAAGAATATTTAATGGGCAAGTTACTAAACTAAGAGAACAACATGGTGCATTTATTGATTTTGGACGGCTTGAACAAAACCACCAATCAGAAGGCAGCGCTGCAGATGATTGGTGTAAACGTCTTAGAAGACTGCAGCTTTACAGACGAAAAGAAACTGACTTTATGTTTCTTTGCGGATTACTTGTATATTATTTACAACAGAAACAAAATATCCGACACACAAAGATAAACCTCTTGCATATTTCAAAAGAAAATTAGCAGATACAAAAAAAAATGTAGCTTTTATTCTTTTTTGACTTCAAACGAAGATAGTAAAATGGCTCTTAAAGCATCATTTCAAGTAAGCTATAGAATTGTTAGATCTGGACAACCGCATTCAATAGCAGAAAATTTAATTGGTCCATATGCGATTAATTATTAATTAACAATTAATAAAATCTTTTATTTTGCGATATGGGAATTATATATTCTATCAAATTTAATGCTTTTTTTATATGTCATTAACGACTACCTAGAGGGTTCGTCAATTTTTTTCAGACCTTTCTTTTGGTTCACGAGGAAAAAAGGTGAAGAAACAATGATCTATCGGATACTCGGTTTTTCACTTTTTCAGGCTCCAGTTGATCTAGATTCGAAAATCATTTTTAGTGTGCGACCATCACAACAAGTGTCCTGTCGATTTCATTATTTGGATTGAAATAAATTATATTTTACCTGGCTCTTTGTACAGTGTATAGATTTCCAAATTTGTTCTTTTTTTATTCATTTCACAATTTCCTTACTTCGAAAAAAATGCAGTGCATATATTACAAATCGAGTAAAACTCTTTAAGATACAGAATGAAAAAAAAAAAAAAAAACTTATCTGTGAGAGTATACTTAAGTGATATGTATTTTTTCTGGAAAAAAAATTCGATTCATAAATTTCAATAGAACAATTTTGTTAATAAATAATTAACTCCCTTATGCGTATCAACCGGAATAAAGTTTCCTTTAACAAGCAAACAAAAACAAACAAAAAAAAAAAGAAAAACAATAATTTGAATTAAACTTTTATTCATTTAAAATTTTTATCGTTTTAAATCATATTTTTATTGAATTCTTTTTAATTCAAAATTACTTACTTTTCAAATTTTCGAAAAAAAAAAAAATTTTTTTTGAAACAGAATTTTTATGATCACATGCTTAGTTATGAATATTTAGTCATTATCAAAATAAGGGCAGTTAAGAAAAACTTTACATAAACTGATAACAAATAAACTTTTTATAAGAGCAGGACAAAATGGTGCCACTGAATTTAGTTTCCCAATTAAAATTTTAATTTTTATAATTTTAGGAATGATGTAGGAATTGCAAAGAAAATCTATAAGATTTTATAGAGTCGTAATTATATTATAATCTTAATTTTTTAATCTGAAAGTTACATTTTTGGTATAAATTACTAATTGCTATGATAATTAAAAAGTAATTATAGGAATTTTCTGAGTACAAAAATTTAATTTTCTTTCGTTTGTATTTGAAGTTTTATTATGTATATTTTCAAACAAAATATATTTGAATCTATTTATGTCAAAAATATTTTTGATCTATTTTGCTTGAAAAATGAGTCATATACACACAAATCCTTACAATATCTTGCCGAAAACAAATTTTAATACCAATCAATTATGTATGTTTTATATATAAACATAACTAACATTTTAAAATGAAATAATGCTGCTAAATAAAAAGTTTTTATTGATTAATCTAATTTAGTTGTATTCTTTATTTATATTTTTGGTTCTCAAAACAAATGTCATAAGAATGAGATAAAATGAAATAAATATAAGATTTGTTAATGTATATCATATAAGTTACATTCACTTTAATTTTAAAGATAAGATTTTGTTTTATTTATTTATTTCACATAAATTCATAGAATTAAAATTTAATTAACAAGTTTATCTTATAACAAAGTTACAACTTATTTTCTGTTGTTATTCAATTACACCTCGTGAAGAAAAGCACATTTAAATTTTGAAATGATATTTCATTATTGAAATTAAAATTTATTTCAGTGAAGCACACACGTACCATTTTTTTGGCACAGGTGCCGTATAATGCAGGATACCAGATTCTGAGATTGGAGATTTTTTGGCGGATTTTCTATGTATCTGACAACCTCGTTATGGAAACCTATAAGAATTATGCACAAAATTCTATTTTGGTAACCCTAATATTTACGTCATCGTGCTCGTCAAGATACGTCATCTTGGCAACATTCCTTCATGGGCAAAACAATCCAGAATTTGGAATCGTGGATTATACGGCACCTGTATCATTTTTTTAATGAATGAAACATGAGGAAAGAAATTTTATTTCATTTTAAGAGCAGATGTTTCCGGTAAATGAAGGCGCAGATTAAAAGATGGATTTCGAAGGTGATTTGACGCCGAGGATGCAGCCCCTGGTAGACCACAGACTGCGCGCCAATTTCTTCCTGAATCCCGGTTGGTTCAGCTTCCAGTGATACTTCTTGCAGGGTTTCGTCTCCCTTTTCATGCACGCGAAAAAGTCCTGAAAAGGCATTTTTAAATTAATTTGAGGATCTCTCATAGAATAATGCATTTGTTCATAGAAACGTTGTGTCAGAAGCTTTTAAGCATTTTTGTAGCACGAATTAATAATACGTAGGATAACAAATGAAACCCATTTTAAAGTTTGCTTATGATTCAATGGTTAAATTTTTCAAACAAGAGTTGATTCAGCTTGAACCTATGGCCTAAAGTCGCATCCGAACAATATCGACAATCAACACCAAACTGGGAATCGAACTTACTATCTTTTAAATTGATAGCTAAAGTACGAAGGATTGAGTTATCATTTTGATTTGCTTAAGAGAATCTCGTGAAACAAAAATTTATAATTAAAATAAATATTATTTTATAAATTGCTCATCATTATCAAAGCAATACGTAGTATATTTTTAAAAATTTCTTTCCAATATCGTTAAGTTATAATTTCCAATCAATTAATTCTTGAAAAAGCAATCTAATTTAAATAACTGAGAAGTAAGAATGTGCTTATTATATTAGATTATAAAACCCTTCTCTAATCGTTGCTTCAATATGAATTTCAAGTGATTTAAAACTATATTAAGAAAAGTACATGACAAAAACCCATTTCGGCTTCACCAAAATATCTCTTAGAAGTCGAGATTTATCTTTTCCTAAGAAGTGCTCAAGACAACTAACAACCGAAGGCTTTTAGAAACATGTACCGATTTTAAAAATTTGATCATGATTCATTACTATAAGCTTTTGCTAATCGAACCCAGATTAGCAAAAACCATCTCAAATATCAAAAATACTATTTCTACTCTGTGATTTAAGAACTCCCTGGATGTATGATAATGATGTGTTAAATTAAATTACTCATAATTATCATAAATTATCAGAAATTTCCTATAGCATCTAATTATATTTTCGCGAAATATCTGTTCAATTAATTTTTTCAAATTTCATATAGTTTTATTAAAAATAAATTTTTATTCAAATATGCAACGCTCTGAGAGTTTGTGGGGGTTTTTAAATTTAGAATGAGGGTCCAAGGAAAAAGCCCTCAGACTTGGCCTGCCACTCTCAGAGGTATCATTTCAAATGGAGGACATTGCTACCGTGACATATTTAATCGTGACTTTTCCACCATTAGCGAGCCTGGTGGATCTTCGATTGGGTCAGGATTTAAAACCACTAACTCTTCACAGAATGAACACTCTAACCAACCAGACCAACGCTGTCATACATTATAATGTGTTATTCAAATAAGTACGACAATTAAATTAATTTTTTTAATTAATTTATAATAAAGCAATAAACACAATTTACTAAAATTGAAAAAAAAAAGGAATCGATTTATTTCCACACTTTGTAAGAAACGCTTAACTTTTTAATACGATAATTTAATATTTATTTTATGAAGAAACAATCAAAGTTATATTTCAATTAGCTTTATCATTCTCAACATAAATTATAGTCAAAGTAGAGTATTTCACCTTTCTTAAGTTGCACTTGGCTTCGAATGACTTTTCCCACGACACAAAATTCAAAAGGCCAATGACTTGCACGAAACTGCTCCCGCATTTATGGAGGGTCACGTCGTTGCAGCTTTCTGTAACGAAAAAAGCAGAACTATCGATATTATTCCTTTTATATCGATTTTAAAAATTTTCGGATACAAATAATTTACAAACTATATTTTATTACATGTTATGAAATACTATAATTTCTGGACAAAAGTGGTTCATATATTTAAAAGTTACATTTTTAACATCGCGGCATTTCAGGCAATCAATTAATTACGTGCTCATAAAAAATGAAAACATTCTATGGTGATTTACAAAATGGATAAATGCATGGATCGGTCACTTGAACCAGGATTTAAAGAGGAAATTCATATATATCTCTTGGTAAGGAAATAATACTATTAGAATATGTATTTGTTACCGCCTAGAAGATTTGAACTATATATATATGTATGCATACTATGTTTATTATGAATGCCCTGTATACATATAGATTTTAAAGTGAAGCATTATTTGCCGCGGACAGTGAGTGGGAGGGTGACCACGTACATTCTTTAACTGGGTTGTTAGAGCTCCATGGGTTGGGGCGTGTCCACGTTAATATGTGATGTCTAAAGTCCTTTTACAGGTGTGGGGTGGGTGTGGAAAGGAAAAGCTCATGTATAACCTCGTTACCTGATAGTGGCTCAAAATGATGAGGCACTTGATGACAGCTGTTCAGTAATTCAATTCCTTATGGTCCCACAAATTATTCTACAGAGGTAAATGGCCCAGGCTAGAAACCTCGCAACCACTATTTGACCAATAGCTTGGTGACGGGCGAGTACTATATATGTGTGTGTGTGTGCGGGCTTCTTTCCATAGGTAAATGTGGGTTTATTCGTGAATGAATATTTTCATCTTTCTCACCCATGATTTATTTTTCGGTTTTGATACCATTTCATGCATTTTTTGTATACATATGTCCTATATCATAAGATAGGTTTCGGAATTTACATACAAAAATGTTCATGGTGATGCCACTCTTTTTAATTAATTTAGTGTAATCTTTCTAATTTTTAAGCTATTTTCTTCACATACACCATTTGCGCAGATGGCCAAAAATAGCAAGATTCAAACAAATAATAACCCCATTATGGTATTTGAGTATTCATCGAAATGCCTCTTCAAATAGCATTTTTAGTATGAGGCGTGCATCATATCATGAAACAATTTCCAAGTAATTTATGATAATTGTATTCAATTACAGTATATATGAGTAAAATGTTGTCATCCTGTAAAGTTGGAGTAAAATCCACCCAATTGACATAAAATCGCTTATTAGTTCCCTCAATCATTTCATATTGTAACACAGTTGAATTTTAAATTCATTATTTTGAGACAACAGAAAATGTTGTTTAAATTGCAAACCTAATAATAATAACGTTATATTAGTGGCTAAAGCTATTGCATTCTATTCTGCTGTAAGTAGATCTCAAATGCTTGTAATTTTTTGTTGTAAAAGCATAGAAATATTTATTAAAACTGATTTTTTGTTTAAAGAATCATTAAGGATTTATAAAAGTTGCAACCATGTATTTGGCATAAAATTTTTTACTATTGTTGAAAAATAATGTTTTTTGCCATAATTTTTTTCTTGGTTATCAGGATTAATCTGAAATTACATTTTTATTCAACATTATTTAAACAGAGATGAATGGAGAAGATAGAGAAGAAGTGGAACCAGTATAAGATTGTGGAGTATTCATGTTTGACCGGCCAGTAACAATACTGTGTAGTACCTGATAATGTAGAATACTTTTTTTAATCTAACCTTGATTTTTCAACCATTAGTCTATGTCGAGTAGCCCAATGCACTCTGGTATAAAACAAAATGTCATCTTCCGTAGAATTCTAACTGCGACGTCATTAAGTCCGGGACAAGAATAGAGGAGGTTACCAGTCATTTCTCCAAGTCCACACAAAGGGCAAGTCGGAGAGTCAGTTAAACCGAAACGTTGGAGGTGTGCCTGAAGATAGTCATGCCCTGCCCTAAGACGGAAATTTGTAACGTACGGTGCAATTTGACGTCCCTCCTTTAGAAGGGAACTAATAGCCATCTGACAGAGGAAAACAGACTTGATATTTCTAGGCAGTACTAATGTGAGATATTTGATGGCGGTCTGAGAGTCAATACAATGTTGCTCTCACTACCTTTACTTATTTCCTCAAGAGCCAAAGAAACAGCTGCAACTTCTCCATTCTAGCTGTTACAATATTCACCAATAGCTTGGCTAAGTTTGAAGCTTTTTGAGCAAACTCCAGAACAACCCTTTCTAGTGGCATCCCCAGCAGAGCCACCTGTGTATAGATGAAACCAAGTTGGAGAAGGATAACGCTCATCAATAATATCCAGGGCAGCCATCCTTAGTTCAGAATCAGTAGAAACAATTTTACCAACAGGAATTACTAGGTCAAGATAGCCTTCAGCTCCGTAAACAAGATTTCGGAAGCTTGGAGGTCTAAATAGAGGTTCTCTATCAACATTCGGAATCTTAAATCTCTCTGACAATTCTTTGATTAGACTCAGAAACTTTCTCTGAGATTTCAATCTAGGGTGAACAGGTGTACAGTTTTTCCAAAAACCCTTATCCCTAAAAAGCCTTTCAGAAAGTTTTAGGGCAGCTGTTTGTCGCCTATCTGTCAAAGGTTCTAGCCCAGTTTGAATCTGAATTGCTTCAATAGGTCTTCAAAAGTCCCCACCGGAGATAAATTTAAGAATACTATTTTGTAGTCTCCATTTTTTTTCATTGTATTCGACGCAGTAACCAAGATCTCGGCTCTATATTAAACTGCAGGCCTGATATAGGACTTATACGTGGTACGTAGTGGTATTTACTTTTCAGAAGTGTGTGCATGAATTGTAAGAAACTCAGAATAAAAGCATCAAATTAAAATAATTTTATTTTTGAAATGTGTTTTCTCCTTCCTATACATTAAATCTCAGATGAATAAAAGCATAAGAGAAGTATTCAAATTGTTAATGATGGTACTCAGTCAAATTAGGAAGAGAGGATACAATATATGAAAAACTCCAAGTATGTATGATAATTATTATGCAATAAATGAATAAAATTTTCAGAATTTTTCTTTAATAGTTTTATACCTATATGATTTTAACTTAAATGATAGTTTGTTTTTTATTCAATAAAAAAAATAAAATTTTAAACTGTGATAAACTAAATCATTCCATGACAGCTTCATATGTGAATATCTAAATGCTTCATTTCATAGATAACAATTCAGTACTTTATACAGTTAAATTTGTTTTTTATGAGAATTATGAAATAAATAAAACTTACCGTCATTAATGTCATTTTGAATCGTATTTGTGTGTGGAAATTCTTGCCTTTCTTCATTACTTTTCCTTCAAAACCACAAGTGGAAAAAGACAATTTTAATAATAACATATTTACAAAGTTTAATAATAAAAATATCAAAAGAAAACGCAAACAAAAATATTTCTGATATATTATAATGCGTTAATCATCATATATTTGAATTTATTCATATAAATTTGAACTAGAGTAATAATATGTAAGAGTATATTTGTCTTTCATAAAATTTTAAGTGTAACATAAGGAAAAATGTAATTTCTAACTGCCAAATTTCTGATTATACCAAGAGAAACAATAATACCTTTTTCTAAGTCTTCAACTTAAAGAAGCGAGTTAAGTTCAAAACTTAGAAAAAAGTATTCATTTTTAAAAGCCAATCTGAACTGGAAAGGTAATTTTTCCCAAAGGGGTATGTAATGATGTAAATCTATAGCTAATTGCAGTTTCATGACGAGAAATATGTATAAAAGCCATATGAAGATTCAGAACAATCGAAGTTGCATCTCATTTTTCAATTAAAATATCCAGCACAGTGTTCCATTGCAGTTGATTTATTTACAAAATAAATTTAATTTTAGAAGGATATTGGAAGATTCTGAGCACTGAAAGAAGAGTCAATTGCACAGTTTGTCTGATATTCCAGAATTTAACAGACCATTATTTCACAATTCTAAAAACAACTCCAAGGTAGTAAAATAATTTGTGTCCAACCACCAATAAGTTACGATTTTTGCGGAAGATTAATACATTGCAGTTCTAGCCAAAATTAATGAAAGATCGATCTGTGCAGATGTGACATCTATGGTTACGGCAAATATTGATAAGACAATATCTGCAATTATTATACGCAGAAAGCTACATAATAATAATAATAATAAGACTAGGTAAGAGTATTTTTCCTCATCCATTTAATACAGAAATGCGCGACTAAATTAGTGTCGCCAATAAATTGATTGGATAATGTCTAATTGGGGGAACATATGCTAAGATATATACAGGGTGTCCCAAAAGGTCACGTCTAAACGGCACGCGTGGTTATATGAGGTCATGAGGAAGCAGAATTGCATGGGAAAGGGGGGGGGGTCAGAAACGCGATCGTAATCTGCTAGAGGTCTATAATCGCTGACAGAGGCAAACGCAGGCAGTCGGATCATTCGAAACTCGGATGTGACAGAGAAAGGATGAATCAGTACAGCAATGACAGACTGGCAGAGATGCATTACGTATGTGGCGCAGTAGATGGCAATGGACGAGCAACGGTACGCATGTATCGACAACGGTTGCTGTTCGGACAATTACATCGCCTATTGCAGGAGTCAGGATCGTTCAGAATCAGCAGCCACACCGGCCGACAACGTACAACAAGGACACCGAACATCGGGAACGTTGTAACAAATTCGCTGGATTGTCAGAGGTGGCCCTGTACCATGGCCACCGCGATCACCCTGGATTTCTACCTCTAGGGAGACCTGAAGTCTGTGGTGTACGAGATACCCGTTCCATCGGACATGAACCTCACGGAGTGTATCGTTGAAGTGGCAGCAAGTGTCCGGGAGATACCTGGCCAATTCGAACTAGTTCGCGATTCCTTCCATCGCCGATGATGGGGACAATTATGAGCACTTACTATGAGTTGTAGCCTTTTTCATTTCCATTTGGTACTGTTTTGTTGTAAAATAATGATTTTTTAAACCATTTGTTATCTTTTCTTTGCGTGAGGGTCACGATCGCGTTTCCGACCCCATTTCGTATGTAATTTTGCTTTCTCATGAACTGACACAACCGTGTGTGCATTTTGGACATGACCTTTTGGAACATTCTGTAGAATGCCTACAGGTAAGTCGAAATTTGTCTTGTAATCCGACGATATACATGCAAGAATCTGAAAAATGTAAATATGTTATTAACCCAAGATTAACGAGCATTTAGCGGTGGTTCAGAAATTTTAAACAGTTCAAAACCAATCTCGTCGTATTATTAAGGGAATTGTTAAGCCACTCTTATCTTTGCAACGCGGTGTTTGACATCCAGTAAAAATATCATTGAAGAAAGCGCTGTTATATATATATATATATATATATATATATATAAAGGAAATGTTAACTTGATTACTCAAGAACACACATTCTTTACAGAAACTATGATGTTAAATTGAATTGAATTGAAAATCATTGACTGTCAAATTGTGTGAACACTCAGCTGTCATCAAACTTGGTATTCCTCTCTCTCCAGAGATTATATGTGTTCTAAATCTATCATATTATGGTGGAGGCCCGGTGGCTTAGCGGTTGCGTTTCACGATTCCAATGCACAGGTTCGATCCTCGGGCTAAACAAAGTCGACTCAGCATTTCATCTTTTCAGTGGGTCGAATAACTGAGTACCAAACACGCTTGGGAACTAAACACTGGGAGGTTTTGCGTTAGGCTGACCACCTAATCGGGACATATGCTTCGCACTCCAGGGCTTCTCGGTCAGAAAAATAGAGATAAGCACTGTAGTCTTTGGACCACATGGGCTGTCATGCCAGAGTTTAGTTTTATTGTTTAGCTTAAATTACGGGGAGGTATACGTTAACCTGAAAGCAGATGTGGATGTTTTGAAAAACAGGAGTGTATAACAAGTGCACACCATATTTAATAGACCATTTGTCTGTGTAAAGACGTGCAGAGTATAAACGCAATAGAATTAGGCAGATACATGTAGAAATAATTCTTCTAAAAGGAATCCAACAAACACGTCTTATGCTGGGAAATAACATTTGCTAAAACATTTTAAAATTTAAAGCAGACAGAATACATAACAATAGAAGCGACCAACTTGGCCGTTTAACTGCCACACATTTTCTTCCTTCAGAATCATACTGATAAGAGCACCTTATACAATAACTATATTTTACATTTTGTCATGGTTACAGTTGCACAATATTTTTTATTAAAAAAAAAAAGTGTTCCTAAATCGGTACGACCGAAGTTTTTCATTCACTTTCCAGCACCACTGAAATCATAATCCTAAGAAATTAATGGTTACACGCCGATACCGACGGATCCACGTTTCATAATGAAAATGGATGTTTTCTTTTTACACACTGTTCGAAAAATATACTACATATCATGAAGGTGAAGTTTAGACAATTTACACTGCAGTGAAACAGCTGATTATTCGTACAGCATTAAAACTGTTCTTCTTTCCGATACTCTTTCTACACGAGAAAATCCAGCCAGTATGCAATATATGGTTAATGCACACTTGTTTTAGAATGCCTTATGCTTTATAACTCACTACTAATCCCTTTCTATAGTGGATTTTAGCTAATTACTGCACCTTAGGGAACGAGACTATTGATTTCTTGGTTCAGAGCAGGGGTTCACCAGTGGCCTTGAAAATTCCCTAAAACTTCTGATTAATAGAATGTGTGCATTCAGGATAAATATAAAAGCGTTGCTCGATTACATTGACAAGTCATGGAGAGTAAAAAACATTCCTGGTTCCAACAGAAGAGCAGATGTGTCATTTTAAGGGTCAAAATCATTTTCAATCTTATCTAAACACGTTGAAACTTCGCGCATTACCTTTTTGTTCTCTTTGTAGACAACGACAAATATTTGACGTTTCTCATTTAGATTTGTGTTCCTCCACGTATGTCCTTGCAATGTATGTCTTCTCTAATAAAGAGACATTGGTGGGTCTAATAGGTGCTAATAAAGTTGCTCAAGCCAGTTATCCTTGCATTCGAAATAAATAAATTTGCGTTTTTCAAATCATTGTTACGTGTCCCTACTGTAGGTAGTTGATAATGTCACTGATCTAAAAAAAAATAAAAATTTATTTTAACAACTTCATAAATTTAAGTAGCTTTCACTAAAAAATAAAAGTAGCGTATACCTTTTATATTTCCTGCGTTCACTCTAAAAGGAGGCTGCGAGTAATTTTGATAGTATTTATTATTATTGTCAATCATTTTTAACCTCTAATTTACCTATTATTTTAAAAAAAATTAGTTAATTACATATTTAAAGTCAGTCGTAGTCTTTGAGTTCTTATACTTTTCATATTTTCAGCAATTCCTATATGTTTTCGTAATAAAAAAGCAGGAAACTATATAAAAATACAGAACTACATGCAATTAGATAGTTTATAAAAAACATTACATTTTTTAAATATAAGTAATCCTTACTTTTCTAAGCGGATTTTGTAATTTTAGTAAAATTAGTCTGTGTGATTAGATATTGAATTGTGGATAATCAAAGGGCCGAAAGCCAGTGCAAGCCTCCAAACGTGTAAATTACCTAACGAGAAGACTTTTTCACAGGTAGAGGGCCATATGCAAGGGTGGAAAACCGGAAAACTCTCAAGCATTCACACAGATTGAGATTCAGGTTGAAGATAAAAGGGCAACATCCATCTTCTGTTGAACATTCATTCAACAGTGGCTGAGATCGAATTTAGAAGCTTTTGATTTGAAGAATACTGTTCTATTACTAGCCTAAGGTAAGTCCCTGCTTTACATGATTTCATTTGGACAGCCTGCTCACAAAGTCAGTGTAAAGCTTTAAGTATCCACTGCGTAAAAAGAATCCATCAATGGGAGACCTCAGGGATCCCCCTGTCGGGCCGGGAGAAGCACAATCGTTCCTACAGGACCTCCCCAGTCCAGACAAATTAATGCTCTATCTAACAGATGGTATGGCCGAAAATTTCTAAAAGATAGTCGATTCGCTACTAGAACAAGCCAAAAAAACCAATCTACCAACCCAACTGGGTGCTTCACTCTCCGTATTTCTGAAGCAATTGAATTCACTCGTCAAAGCCAACCATCATCACACCATTACACGAGACGCCTGGGTTTACTTGCTCTCTAGTGTTCAACGTGCCTGAATGGGGATTGGGAGATCCTGCGTTCGAATCCCGGTTCGAACATGGATGTATTTTCTCTCTTTATCTATCCTGTCTTTGCGTTTTCTTTGTTGAATACCTTGGGTATTTATGGCATGTGTGTACTGAGGAAGTCGGACTAAACACCAAAATATAGTTCAGTTGGAAAAGTGGAGCAGCCACCCCATAATGACAGCTAAGCTGGCACAAGACAACAACAACATTCATTGGAATGCAATAATATAAAGAAACAGAAAGCGATCATAATTACTTGAGTAATGATTTGGCTATCACATTTGAACTTCTTTCTAGAGAATAGCATGGAGGACCTTGAATTGTTAGGAAATAACATACTATGTAGATTAATTTCGCATTATTCCCCTGCAAGATAAAAGATGCAAATTAGAAACTTCGGGCACACAATGTTTTCAGGAATTTTTTATGATGAATATATATTTTGATAAAAGAAAGGAAAACTAGAAAAATCTGTGTAAAATTTATTTAATTCAGTGAACTTTATTAATTTCACGATTATACATAATTAAGCTAAAATTTATACAAGAAAAATATTTTGCCCGATATTAAAAATGCAACACCAAGAAGGAGATGCCAGAAAATGATCAAACTCTGAAAAGAGAGAGAGACAGCAAGGAACAATAGGTGATCTGCATTTCTAAGTGATATCCATAATACAGAGCGAGAACAGGGTTGGCTCAGTAGGTTGTAGAACCACCGTGGATGGAAATACACGAAACAACACGTCTAGCTACAGAGTTAGTGACAGTACGATAGCTTCTTGAGGAATGACTCTCCATTCCCAGTCAACCATTTGTCAAAGTGAGTCTTCTGAAAATGATATTGGCAAGGTTTGCAAATGATGTCCAATAAAATCCCAAACGTGATTGGTGAGAGATCTGGTGGGCATGGTGGCTAGGGAAGCAGCTGTACACTTTGCAAGGCATGTTGGCTGATGCCTGCAATATGCGTTCGGAGGTTATCCTACTGATAAAGGGTATTGTTTACCCGCTGAAGGTAGGGGAGTGTCACCGGTCGCAGCACGTCATGCACGTAACGATGGGTTGTGATATTGCCGTACATACGAACTAGAAGGGACCTGGAATCGTACCCAAGTTCTCCCCAAACCAGGATGCCTCGTTGCCGTGAGGTTTGGCGTTTTACAATTGATGCAGGGATGGACGTATCTCCGCGTCGATGCCACAATCGTACGCGGTGACTATCACTGAAGAAACCGAAGCGTGACTCATCTGAGAAGACAATCTCCTGTGCCACTCCGCTCTAATCGGACACCATCCCAGACGTTGGCGTCTATGCTACGGGGTTGATGGCAGTCTTCTTAACGGATGCCATGAGCGCAGGCCACTAGCAACTAATCGACGGCAAATGGTTCTGCTCGATGTGAGCATCGTTTTCCACATGCTGCAGAATTTCAGTAGACATGCTTTGTGCGGCCGCCCTCCCGTCGGTACAGGGATTCTTGCTAGTGTTTACGTTTACCTTCTGTCGGTCGCCTCGATCCACGCTTGCTGAAGTCACTCTGGCTGCTGCAAGAATTTATTTATTTTCTTTTATATATATGAGAAACATATCTAATAGAAA
Source organism: Latrodectus elegans (assembly GCA_030067965.1). Lineage (NCBI taxonomy): Eukaryota > Metazoa > Arthropoda > Arachnida > Araneae > Theridiidae > Latrodectus > Latrodectus elegans. Next base: position 12,718,562 of record CM057812.1, read on the forward strand.
TAAATTATTTTGTTTTATAATAAATTTAACAAGCAAAAATTTTTTTCTTGGCTATTTAAACATTGGTGATCTTCATGTAAAAACCAAATTATTATCTTTATTAAGAGCATTTTACTTTTCATTAGAATTGAAATTATAGGAATAGGTTTAAGGGACATTTTTAAAATTATTTTGTGTGCGCTGGCTAAAAGGAATAACTTTAGTCTTTAAAATACTAAAGTGATACCCGTTTTTTTTTTTTTTTTTTTCCTCAATCTAAAACAATTCCAGAAATTTCCCGAGGAAAAATCAAACGAAGCAATTCGTATACAAAAAAACTGAATCCTAAAATTTGAAACATTTTATATAATTTTATAAAGACTAAGTCCATATTAATTTATTTAGTGTAAGAACTACTGTTATTGGAACACTTGTGCTAAATCCAACAGTTTATAAGAATCCATAACATTCCAGTTTTTAGGAACATAAATCAAACAATCATTAGTTTAAGTATAAGAAATGATTAATTAATAAATTCTTCAGCCCAAAATTAAAAAATAATACGTGAATTTTAATTATTGTTATTAGAAATTAAAATCTTCATAATATAGTATAATAATTTATAATATAATAAATTAAATATTAAAAAAAATAAAATGTCCCCATCTTTGTTGATACCACCTTAATTAGTAGTAAAGTTATGAAGTAAATTATTTTTTTTTTATTTCTTTTAATAAGTATTCAATAAAAACATTAAAATTTTCCAAATAACCTAAAAAAATTCAAAATTTCTGAAAGTTTAAAAATTGCCCTGGAAATAATTCGGAGGGATTATACTAGGTGTTTTCCGACTTTTACAACATTACCCTTAATTAGGAACTGGTTTTTTTTTTACATTTTTTTTTAAATAAATAATCACCTTTAGTGTTATTTGACAAAATATAATATATTTTATTTTAACTAACTATAAATATCTATTAGAAAATGTAAGTAGTTGCTTTAATGATTGTATTATTTGCTTAATTTACATTATATCTGTAAATTAAGCAAATACTTTCTTTATTTACTTGAATGATGTGAACCCTTCTTTTATTTTTAATAATGCATAATTTTTATCTTATATAAAATTAATTTTTAGTATAATATTAATAAGTTTTTAATTAATATATATTTTTAATAATTTTAATTTTTTATTGAAGCAAATGAGAACCATTTCCCGATGAGAATTATTTTCCCGTTATAAGTAGGTAAGTATGAAATTTACATTTTTCAGCATTATTTTAGCCATTTTTAATTTGTTATCTTATTAGATCTGAAGTTTTGTTTACTTATTCTCGGTCAATATTTGAAAGGATTTGTGGCAAATCATTGAATTCACTATTTCAAAGGAAAATCAGAATTACTTTTAGTTTGTATATAACGATGTGTGTTAAACTTAGTCGTTTTAAGAGTTTAACTGGCACGGTAAACATGGTTTGAATGGAGTAATGTCTTCTCCGAATATGATATTAAATGATTTTTAACATTTATATATTCCTCATCAGGATATCATCTCCCATTCAATATTGTGTCTCATCGGAGACATTTTTAATTTTAAGTTATTATTGGTTATGACAAATACGTTTTTAATTTTGCTTTCAAAAGAGATACACTCAAAAAATATAAATATACGAATCGATAATTCTAGAAAAGTTTATCGTAAAAACATATGATAACGTCGTTTCGTTATTCGATTACTTTATTTTACATTCTAAGCGCATGCATACAAATATATATATATATGTGTGTGTGTGTGTGTGTGTGTGTGTGTGTGTGTGTGTGTGTGTGTGTGTATGTATGTATGTATGTATCTCTTTTGAAAGCAAAACCTGACGTGAAGACGCGAATTGATATTGGACTTTCGAATTGTAACTAAGAGGTTACAATATGCTTTGATACTAATTTGTAAATATGTAAATAGCTTTATCTTGTTCTTTGAACATATAATTAAATAATTTAAACTTTAAATGTGTTAATTCCTGACAATGAAGCCCACAGGATCCACATATTTGGTGTCAGAAGTGGGATAGAGTGTGATCACTGTATTAATTCCTGACAATAAAGCCCACAGGATCCACATATTTGGTGTCAGAAGTGGGATAGAGCGTGATCAATGTATTAATTCCTGACAATGAAGCCCACAGGATCCACATATTTGGTGTCAGAAGTGGGATAGAGTGTGATCACTGTATTAATTCCTGACAATAAAGCCCACAGGATCCACATATTTGGTGTCAGAAGTGGGATAGAGCGTGATCAATGTATTAATTCCTGACAATGAAGCCCACAGGATCCACATATTTGGTGTCAGAAGTGGGATAGAGTGTGATCATCCTAAAAGTCAAGGATCAGAAAAGGGTATGTACATATTTTTTTTAATTCAAGATGAAGTTAAATGACATAAAAAAGATACGCATTGAATTGCAGATCATTAAGTCGGTCAAAGTGAAAGTTCTACATAAATTTATTTTCGATTCTGATGGAGATCGGTTAAATCGAAAGCGTATAAGAGAATTTAATGGTTTTAATTTTGCTATTGAATGTGAAGGCTTTAAAAAGAAACTAAGAGTAATAGAAGATAATTTTTCTTTGAACGAATTAATAACTATTTCCAATATCTTAAATATTTCTTTCGAAGGAAATAAATCTGAAATAGGAAAAAAATATTTGAGCATTGAACTCTTTAGCTGAGGGAATGAGAATGACGCCTGTATGTTGAAATCGGAAGTAGACGAAACAAACAAAAAGGAAAGCAAAACAGATTCTCCAATGCAATGTGGAAATAAAAATAATACTTTAAATGTGTGTAAAATTTCTAATGAACTTAGTAAAAATAATGATTCTCAAAATATTATATCAACTATCCTGATATCGAAAGCACACTTACCAAATTTAATGGAGAGTCGTATGAAAACATAAATAACTGAATTGAGAGTATTGAAAATGTATTGAAACTGTTCCATTTATCAGATTTACAAAAGTTTATTTTTGCTAAAAGATTATTTGGTGGAAACGCCTTATTATTTGTTAGAACTGAGCCGGAAATAAACTCATGGAAAAAATTAGAAGATGCCTAATACATTATTATGGACCTAATGATAAACATGAAAATAAAATTATTTTATACGGATACAAAAATTTGATATAGAATTTAAAAATAAACTTAATGTGTATGAAGTAATGAAAACTGATTTAGCAAAGAGTAAATATGCTTTCGATAAAATGAAAACAAAACATGATGCAAATTTTAGATCTTATTCTTTTGATAAAAAATAAATCAAAATATGGTGGTAATGATAAATTTAATTCTAAGTATGAAAATATGAATAAAGTAAAATATGATGTTAATTTTGGTTTAAGAAATAGAGTGTGTTATAAATGTGGTTCACGTTCACATATTTCTAAATATTGTATACATAAAGATAAGGGTTTAAAGTGTTTTTCCTGTCAATCTTTTGGGAATAAATCTTTGGAATTTCCGAAATAAAAAGAGACAAGTCCATTTGATGATCAACCGAAAATAAATGCGATCAGTTCTGAAAACTTAATTCTTAAGGATGTTAAAATTGGTACTTTGAATGTAACTTCATTAATTGATACTGGAAGACGCAAAACCATGTTTAAAAGGAGTTTATTTAATAAAATTAAAGATACTGTTAGCTTACAAACTTCTAATATTTCGTTGGCTGATTTAGGAATGAAATCAATTAAACCACTAGATTATTTTAATGCAGAAGTTGAAATTGATAATTCGAAAGTTAATACAAATATTTTTGTTATAAATGATGATTCTGTAAGTTTTGATTTAATTGTAGGAACTGATATTATAAACCAAGGTACTTTAATAGTTTCAAACAATGGAGTGTCGTTTCACATTAACGAGAACGAAATAGATAATTTCTTAATTAATTTTGTAAATCTTAACGATGAATCAGAAATTGATTTAAGTCACATTAACGATAAATCATTGTGCTCTGAAAAAAATGCATTCATTAATAAAAAATTATGTTCCTAATAAATTTTAAAATGTTAATAAGATGAAAATTAATTTAACTGATGAAATCCCCATTTGTTCTTACCCCTCCCCCCCCAACGACTACCACCTTTTGAGAAAAAAATAGTTGAAGCTCAAATTGAAGAATGGTTAGCTAAGGGAATAATCCGTAATAGTTCTTCCGATTTCTCTTCACTTGTAGTATTAGTTAAGAAAAAAGATAATTCTCACAGACTATGTATTGATTATAGACGGGTTGATAAGAAAACGGTTCGTGAACATTTCCCTTTACCAGTTATTGATGACGTAATAGATAAATTACATTCTTCGTGGTGTTCAAAACTTTGGATTTAAAAAACCGTTTCTGCCATGTTGATATTGAAGAAAATTCTTGTAAATATACTTTCTTCGTTACGCACGATGGTCAGTAAGAGTTTTTGAAGTGCCCATTTGGACTAACAAATTCTCCGAGTACTTTTCAAAAATACATAAATAATGTGTTTCGACAATTATTAAAAGAAGGTGTTGTAGTGATTTACATGGATGACTTAATTATTCCTGCCGAAAACGAAACCGAAGGTATTAGAAAACTTAAACTTGTCCTACAAACTGCATCGGTGTATGGACTAGAATTGAACTTAAAGAAATGTAAATTTTTGAAACGTGAAATAGAATTTTTAGGCTATAAAATAATAAATGGTAAATTACACCCGTCAACAAATAAAACGAAAGCTGTAATTAATTTTCCCGAACCAAAAAGTACAAGAGACGTTCAGAGCCTTTTAAGATTGACTGGTTAGTTCAGAAAGTTTATTAAGAATTATTCTATTATTGTTAAACCTTTAAAATGAGAAAAGAGTCTAAATTTAAATTTGGTGAAAATGAAAGAAATTCCTTTAACCAATTGAAATATATTTTATCCACGAAACCCGTTCTTACAATTTTTAACCTTCAAAGTGAAACCGAAATTCATTGTGATGCCAGCATTGATGGTTATGGTGCCACTCTTATTCAAAAGTCCCTAATAGATAATCAGTTCCACCCTGTCTACTACATGAGTAAGAAAACAACAGAAGCTCAGCGAAAATATTCTAGTTACGAATTAGAAGTTATGGCTGTCATCGAAGCTTTAAAAAAAATTTAGGGTATATGTGTTGGGAATCCCTTTTAAAATAGTTACTGACTGTAGAGCTTTTGCTATGACAGTGAACAAAAAAGATTTACGCACGAAAATTGCTAGATGGGCTCTAATGAAAGTGATTTTGATTACACAACTGAACACAGAAAAGGTTCTAGTATGCGACATGTCGATGCTTTAAGCAGAAATTCAATTTGTATGATAGCTCAAGATAGCCTAACACTAAAAATAATTCAAGCACAAAACATAGACGAACATATCAAAACAATTAAAGAGATATTAAAACAAAAACCTCATGATGATTATTTGCTCAAAAATGATGTTCTTTATAAATATGTTAATGGTAATGAACTGTTAGCAGTCCCAGACGAAATGCAAATGAGTATAATTAAATTTCCATTGCTTGGATTTACCTATCAACGTAGACAGGTAGCATCATTCACTAGGTTGGTGTTCAAAAATATTTTTGAGATTCAGTTCAAACACAGAATTGAATAGAACAATAGATAATAGTACAAGTGTACACCACATGTCGAAACTAGCAATGTGCCGCCCGTGCGTAGTCTCATTATAAGTATGACTATCTCTCTCTTTTATTGTTTATTTACATTTCAGAGTTCGTTGTTAATCTTTTGTCAGTAGTTGATTGTTTTTAATAGTGTTAATAATTTTGTAAAACCACAAGTATTATTTTAATAAATAGGACACAAGAAAATGTGCTATTTTTTCTTTCCTTAACACCACCAATTTAGGGTTATATTTTTTAGGAGATTTGGGGATACAGTATAAATGCAGCAGCAAGGGGTCTACCGAAAATAGTAAAACTTTGAAAGTGGTCCACTAGAAAAAAAATAGTTTGGGAGCCCATGGTCTAAACTGTTGATAGACAACCCATCTAAAGGGTATTTGCATGTTAGTAATGTACAACAGGTTATAAACTCAACTTTTCACAGAAGTATTAACACAACACCATTTGATTTGTTGTTTGGTACAAAAATGAAATGAAAGAAGTGACGTTAAAATTAAAGATCTCTTAGACGCAGAAATGCGAACAGATTTCATTAATAATCGCGATAACCTAAGAAAATAAGCTAAAAAACAAAATTTAAAAGTTCAAGATGAAAATCGAAAAACCTATAATTTAAGAAGAAAACAAGCAAGAAAATTCAAACCAAATGATATTGTTGCTACTAAGCGTATACAACAAGGTCTCAAGTTAAAACCCAAGTACTTAGGCCCCTACAAAATAATAAAAGTTAAAAGCAATGACAAATACGATGTTCAAAAAATTGGTTTTACCGACGGTCCCCTGATTACTAATACTTGTGCTGAGTACATGAAGCCTTGGCCCGATGTAACTTAAAATGTGCTGAAAGAGGAAAAGAAGACACCGATGACGACCAACTCCTGGTTTTAATTTTTTTACCCACAAAATTGCTACTTTTTAAAGCTAAAACTTTTTATTTCAGACTGTTACCTTTTCAATTTTTTTTTAAAAAAAGAATAGCAACTGAGATGTGTTCAAGACGTTTCCTTTTGAAGATGGCCAATGACGAGAGTGAAGATGCCGCTATCGATTCTCTAAGCAGATGAAGGAGTCCTCCACGACAGAATCTCAGATTCGAGGAACAAAGACGATGATTTAGATGAGAATTGAAAAGACGAATCAGACGAGAATTGACAACACTGTTTAAAGAATCTTCTTGAACATGTTACTACTCTTATTCATTTTTTATTTCAGGAAGTTCTTATTCCAAATGAATGCTGAGGTAAACTATTGTCATCAGGATGGTCGATTGTGGGATAGAAAGCGCCACCAGAGGGCCATTCCCATCCAGTCTGCCGCCGAACATGCAGAAAAGAGAGAGACGACGAGGTGATGATGAAGAAAGATGTTGATATTGGACTTTCGAATTATAATTAACTAAGATGTTACAATGTGCTTTATTAATTTGAAAATATGTAAATAGCTTTATCTTGTTCTTTGAACATATAATTAAATAATTTAAACTTTAAATGTGTTAATTCCTGACAATGAAGCCCACAGAATCCACAATATATATATATATATATACACACTTCAATTTATGTCCTGTTTTTTACTACTCGAAAGCGTTTTCAAGTTTCCATAAGGTTATGTTTACCAGACGTCCCGGATTTTTGACAAAATTCCAATGTCCCAGCCAGTTTACTTCACATCCCGGTAAAAATTTAATTTAATTTTTTTAGGTGACTAAAAAAGTGCAAAAATAATTAAGTGTGAAAGATTATTTTACATAATATATCATTGTACCGTATGAGAAATGAAAATCATAGAAAGGTGGTCTGCTAATTAGAAATATTGTCATCGTATCCTCTTGTATTGCCAACTGCGACCATACATAAAGTTGTGTTTAATAAGGAATATTTGCAGTCAAATAGGGAACAGTTAAGGCAAGAAGAGACTAATAAACATATCTTTAAAAAAGTGAAGAAAAAGGGCTTAGGCTATTTGGTGATTTTAAGGATAATCGCATAGCAGCTCCCAGTCTGATCAAGATTGTTGAGTATGACTTCTGCTTACTGCATCAACACTAGTAGCGAGTATTTTCTTTGAGGAACAACATATGGGGTGATGATAATGGTTCGATGAAGAAATTTATGGCTAACGGATTGGTTGGTGATAATATTTTACAATAAGATTAAAACCAAAAAGAACTTTCTAAAAAACTCCTAGCCTATTGAGATAATTCGTAATCTTTCTAAAAAATCCAAACTATTTTTTTTTTACTTAAGTAACTCCTAAATATCAAGGTGTCGGGAAATGAAATATTTAAATTTATATGTTTGTCATTTAATATTTATAGCCGTTAATCTTAAAGGGAGTATTTCGATGTCTCGGCTGAATATTTCAGAAATCTGGCATGACTACACTAAGATACATAGTTGAAAATCCAATTGAAAATTCAAAAATAAAGAACAGAGAAACTTTTACAATAGTCCTAATTTTCAACGTTAGAGGTCAGTATCCGTAGATTTCTGAAATAAAAAATTTCACGCTTTTTTATAAGGTAAACATCACGAGGATCTACATAGAAAATTTTAAAATGAAATGATTAAAATTTGTAGAATTGAACAAAAGACGATATTTTTGACTTTATAATTTCGCCTCAATTGGTTCATTTCAAATAACAAAATCCTGTTTAATTGTAAGTGAACATTTATGTTATAAATAAACATTTAGAGCTTCTCACTGCAATTCAGGGTGCGCATAGAATTTCGTTCATTTTTTGCCTGTTGGTACAATACAATTATGTATAAAACATTTTCTATACCGCTTATTTTAGTTACTGTTTTATTTTGTTTTGTTACTGTCTTTACATTGCTTTTAAGGATGATTATCAAGGTTAAAAAAAAAAGAATGAAATACGCTAAATTGAAGTTTTATGAAATTGTTTAACTGTTTTTACAACTTGTCACTTTTGGAATTCTAAGATTGTTTTAAAAGATTGGATTCGATATGGATGCCCCATATCGCCAAGTGCGATATGTGGAACAAAATTATTAAACAACGCCAACATCCCGTAACAAATTATGACAAATTTTGAACAGTGTTAATTGATTGCAATTCCACTATAGAGTTAGAAAGTTTAAAATCGTATGCTAGGGAAAATACATAAAAATAAATATTTAAAATCATGCTATTCAAAATCCAAAATTTACATAAAATTATCAATTTTGGTTAGCGAGATTATGATTTTGATTTTTGTTGCCAATTGTATCATTATCAATACAATTTTGATGCCAATTGTATCATTATCACCAATCGTTGAGCTTGAAACAGGATTTTAATTGGATTGGATCCTGATGGTACCCATATTGTCGTGATAAACATCAAAAGATTGATAAACCTGTAAAGAAAGAACCAAATATATCGCCATAATCTATAATCCCAAAAAAGTTCCTATAAAATCCTGATTTTTCAGTTTTTATTGATGAAACAATGTTATTTACATTTTAAAAATAAAATATATTTCTTGCTTTAATATTTATAAGAAAGAAATGTTTTACTTCCAAACTGCGCATTGGATACAATTTTCTTTGGTACCACGTTAATTTCAAACAACATTTTTGGTGTCATTTTGTCCCGTTTTTCCCCAAATGATGGAACGCAATTGGATTTTAGCAAAACGTCAATTAGTTATTGTTAAAAAAAGTTGTCTTAAATTTCTTTATGTTAAAAATATACGATCATTTAATTAAAAAATTTAAGCAATTTTTGATCTACAAATCTTGTTTTGTATATTCCATTTCAATTAATTGGATTTCATTTTATAAAATTGTATGAAAACGCTGACTATACATGGAGTTTTTTTTTTATTCATTCATTGAATTATGTGTTATATCGGCAGTAATTTGCCAGTGTCAAAATTCATTTTTAACGATTTTTAATACGTGTCACACACAATTTATGCAATGTTTATTATTTTGGTAATTCATTTTGCTTACATCTCTGGATTATTTACATGATTCAGAATCATTACCACTTGATCATTCTTAATTTCATGGACATTATTGTCATGGATCATAAGAATCCATTGACAAGTACTTAAAATTAAAAAAATTCAGATGTATTATTTACTTTGTTTTAAAAATTTAAAAATTGAATGTCATGTTTAAATATTAAATATTTTGCAGATGATTTTTTTGCAAGTGTATCAGATTTCGATTTATAAGTTTTTTGTAATTCATTTGTAATTTAATAAATTTTAAGAGCATATGTTACATTAAATTGCAAATATTTGCATAATCTTTCAATTTCAATATTTATATTTATGTAGTGTATATAAATATAATATTTAGGATTTATATATTTGAAAAAAAAATGAAGATATAAATTTCATCAATTTTTTTTTAGTTTTACTTGACTAAATTTTTGTAATCATCTTTTCATTTAAATTGTAAAATATTTTTAAATTTTCACAAACTGAATACTTGTATGTACCTTCCATCTTTCTTCTAAAATATATTTGCTGCTATCACTTTATTTTGATACAGACATTTTTGTGCTTTTATTAAATTTACATTTCTTAATAGACATGCTATAGTAGCATAAATAAATTGTTTTTGTGGACAAATTTCTCTTGCATCTGTATAAAATTTTTCCTAAAAAGCAAGCGAAAATTTAATCAACATTTAAGATATATATATATATATATATATATATATATATATATATATATATATATATATATATATATATATATATATATATATATATATATATATCTGGAATACTAAATCTAGGATTTTATTCAACAAACTTTCAACGACATTGTCACAATCATCACCATATAATTATTCAAAATTTTTGGCACAGCAGTTGTATAATCCAGCGTGCCAAATTCTGAATTTTTTGGCGACGAAGAAATTTTGCTAAGATAACTCATTGTGAAGTCTAACGATGATGCAAATACTAGAGTTGCCAAAATATAATATTATACATATTTCTTATGGGTGTCCATCTCAATGACATAATAAAAACGAGATTATCAGATAAACAAGAAAATCCGAAAAAAAAAATCAGTCTAGAATTTGGCATGCTGGATTATACGGCATCTGTACCAATTTTTTTCTTTTTATTTGAATTTTAAAAATGACAATTAAATTAAAATAAAAATATAAAATTATTAAGTGATAAAGGAACGTAATAAAAAATAATAAATATTTTTCTATAAACTGTAATTTTTCTTTTCTAGTAAACAAAGTTGTGCAAACTAAGTTATGTTTGCCATATATTTACTAATGATATGAAATACAAACTAAGAATAATTTATAAAATGTTGATGAAATAATTTAAAACAAAAGAAATATTGTTCCTATTCAATTTTTCCTGATTTAATTTAATTAATAATAAGAGCAGTTTCTAAAATACTAGTTATTTTTCCGTTTCGGGATTCTCATTTTGGGAAGTCTTTTCCTCCAAATAACTAAAAGAAAAAAATTGATATATATATATATTTTTAATAACGGCGGGCACTTGGGTGACTAACCCTTCGCCACAACTGGAAACTGCTACTCATTTGTCATTAACTAGTGGGCATCTGTGAACCAAGTCAAGGAGACGAGTAGCATCACTCACGCCATACCACCATAAATCCGTTTATTGGGTGAGCCACATTCATACATCATCTCAGAAGAAAGGACAGAGAAACAGAGAGAACGTAAACATCCATGGCCCAGCAGGGATTCGAGTCCGAGACCCACAGCTCAAAAGTCAGGGACACTAACCATTGAATATATAGGTAAAAAAAGAAAAAATTAATTTTTATCCATAAATAACCAGAAAATGAATCCATTTTAGACTTTTTAATATATAATCCTAAGCGACAAAAAAAAAAAAATTGGTAAACAGCAAAAATCATCCTTAACAATAAAGAAGCAACCTAATTCATAACGTCGCTAAGGAAATATGTTCTTTAGGGGGAAAATATACTTAAGGTGCTTCTTGGCCAATATTCATTATTTTTCTAGCTCCTAGCTTGTTTACGTGCATGATTCAAGGAACAATATGACTCTGAAAATACGATAGACCAACTAGAAACAAATAAACATTGCAAATAATATGGCACCAAATTAGCGAGAAACTGAACGGCACCTTAAAATTTAGGTCACCCAAACGAGTATAAAATTACAGAAGAATGTTATTTTTTTTATATGCTAGAAATTATGCGTTCTAAGAGTGACGATTTTACTGCTTATTGTCTTACGAACTCCCGAAACTGAAAAGTACCAAAATTTCTTTTCTAAATTATATCTATAAGTTATGTAATTTCAATTACTTCTTTTGGGCATTGAAAATTTTTCCGTTCATACTAATCCTAAAATGGTTTAAATGAATTTAAAGAAATTCATTATTATAAAGTTCTTTTTAAACTATGAAAATTATTGTATAATGGAAACTATTCAAGTAGAAAATAATTAGTGAAAAATGGTGGAATTGATTAGATTTTCATTGAATTTTTAAATTCATATGGAATGGAAATAATTGAGATTGAATAACAAACAGTGGTGTTATATCGAAATTTCAAATAGATTTTATTTAGTTTGCTAATTATAGTCTGGCGGTATGAATTTAAACATAAATTTATTAATTTATTTTTTGGTGATATAAATTCAAGTGTAGACAAAATACGGCACAAATACCGTATAATCCAGGATGCTAAATTCTGAATTTTTTTATGCAAGGAAGAAATTTGGTCGAGATAACGTATTGTGACGTGTACAATAACGTAAATACTAGGGTTACCAAATAGAATTTTCGACATAATTGTTATAGGTCTTCTTATCTATGGCATAATGAAAACCAGGTTGCGAGATGCATAAAAAAATCACCAAACTTAGAATTTGGCATCCTGGATTATATGGCATTTGTGCTCAAAATACAAATATATCTTTTTATCCGCAATTAATAATCTTTTTTTCCTGAACTTAGTTCTGTAAATTTATTCAACAATGCGAGAGTGCATAAGTATCCACGTTGGACAAGCGGGCGTGCAAGTAGGCAATGCTTGCTGGGAATTGTATTGCCTAGAACACGGTATCCAACCTGATGGCCAAATGCCAAGTGATAAGACTGTAGGGGGTGGTGATGATTCTTATAACACATTCTTCAGCGAGACTGGAGCTGGGAAGCATGTCCCAAGAGCAGTGTACATAGATTTGGAACCAACTGTTGTCGATGAAGTTAGAACAGGTAACGAAGCGGCATATATGGCTGTGTTCATTCAAAACACTGCTCAATAGTTGCCTATGAGCATCTTAACAAAATATCCTTTGTTTGATTAGGAACATATCGCCAGTTGTTCCACCCAGAACAACTGATAACTGGGAAAGAAGATGCTGCTAACAACTACGCAAGAGGGCACTACACCATTGGGAAGGAGCTCATTGACTTGGTTTTGGACAGATGTCGCAAGCTAGCAGACCAATGCACAGGTTTGCAAGGCTTCCTCATCTTCCACAGTTTCGGAGGTGGAACTGGATCTGGGTTCGCTTCTCTCTTGATGGAAAGGCTCTCCGTGGATTACGGAAAGAAATCGAAATTAGAGTTCGCCATTTACCCGGCACCACAAGTAAAGAATTCTATTTTAATTTTTCTCAATATTTTGCCAAGTAATATAATTTTGTTAATTTGTTTCCATTGTATTAGTAGAAAATTTCTTATCACTCATAATAATAATATAATTACAATCCTTCACTTACATTTTACCACCAACTTTTAAGTTTATATCTGTACTAAATTTACACATATATAAGTTTTGGATGACAATGGTCAAATGTTTTCGGATGATAAATCTTCAACCAGTGGTCTTGCTACTCATTACCAACATATTATCAGACTGTACATTACTAACGCGGACAAACCGGTACTACGCGAAACATTGTTCATTGATGCTGTTGCAATGATCATGGAATCACGCAATTCAATTTTAACACAGTTTGGTTTTATTGATCTGGTCTGACGGTCTCAAACCAGATGAAACAATAATTACAATAAAACGCTCATATCTTTTTCCTACGGCTAAACCTTTGGGGTTTATTTTTCATGTTACATTTTGATAATGATTTTTTATTTTATTTTACTTAGCCAGTAACTCTAGCATTTAGTGCAGCCAATTCTTTTTGGTAATTTTATGCATATATGTTTTTCTCTCTTTTATGCATATATGTTTTTCTCTCAGTTAACTGTAAATAAATATTCGAAGTCAGAATATATTTAAAGATGTCTCATATTGTTGTCCTTCCATCACTCATGAGATACTAGTCTTTTAATAACAAATAATGCTTGTTATTAAAAGACTAGTATCTCATGATATAATGATGATGCATGCCAGAAAATTTGAACATAATTAATAAACATTTAATAAACTTACAAAAACGAAGCTCCTTGAAAATTCTTTTAAAAAATATTCTGTTTCTTCGACAGATGTGTTTGTTTTGCGTTACTGTGAGTTTGCTATATATTGTACCGAGCTTCAAGGGGGGGGGGTTCGTGTTGATTGAGAGTTGAATAAAACAAGCACTTAATGAACACAAGACTTTTATTCGTAAAAATTCCACTAGATATAACAACTGTAACAATCGCAATTATACAGCTACAATTCGTCAGATACAATAAGTAACGGCTTCCAACCACAGGTTTCAAATACCTCAGACAGAGAACAGCTTCTCTAAACTAGCAGTCACGACACGACTAATCGTCTTCACTCACTCACTGTCTTCACAAAAATTGACTCCTTCTATGTCGGCCTGGGGTATTTATACCTGACTTGGCGGGGAAATCTACCAGTTTCGCCAAGGTTCTGGAATCTTCTAGGCTATCTCGCTAAATATTGGTTCTAGAGCTTAGGTGATGGATGTTTCCAGAAGTATCTATTTCTCGCCAAGTCACCAAGAATATCACTAACTGTTGCCAAGCCGCTAAGTTTTCTCGCCAAAACATCGCCAAGTCACCAAATCATTAAAAATCCCGCTTTTAACGTATAATACGTCTAAATACCCCAATTTTTGACCAAAATGTGAGTATTTCCTATCTGCCTGAGATATTTGAAGGTAAATACAATAATTGTTTATAATTTGTAACAATATTTCTCACAACCATTGGCGCACAAAAAATACAGGTATTCACGAGCGAAATATTGCTACTATAACCTATTTATTAAAGTTATCGAACACAGTCAACCTCTTATGAAATGAGAGGTACTAGTTGCATTGCTGTCATTGACCCTCATAGATTATGATGAGTTTTATGTCTTAGATAAATTTTTGACGTCAAATTTTTTGTCGAATTGTGTCCATTCGCCTATCACAGTCTGGAGAATAAGGCATTTGTTGTTTACTATATAGTTATTATTAGTCATAAAGAAAAATGATTAAATTTACGTTAGTATTTACTATATTTACAGTTAATTACTCTATAAAAATTATTAAATTTTTGAGAGAAATAATAAAAATATGAAAAATTGACAGTGGTGCATAAATTAATAGTTGATATCTTTTTGGGTATCTTGAAAAAGGAACACTTTTTAAATGATGTAACTAAAAAAAAAATCTATATATTTTGTTATTTCCTGGCAAATTTTTAGCTATTTTATTCATTTCCCAACCATATACCACAGAGAAATATTCTCTAAATACATATTTTTTTATTCGTGAATTTTTTCTTCAAGAACAGTGACATAAAAGCCATTCCCTTAAAAAAAATTCATATCAAACAAAGCTAATTGTTGATGGGTTGGATTAAACTCTTTTGTTTAAAATAAAACCTTACAAGTTCGTGGTAGATTCCCAAATTATAATAAAACACGCGTTTACAGAGATTTGAATATTTTGTTTACCACATTGTGAGTGCATCAATGTCGTTTACTAGCATATTTTTTATTTACATCAATTCGTTAAGGAAACATAAAGTTTCTTTTTCCTTAGTAATATTGAGGCATTGTTTATTCGTTTTGCATTATTTTCACTTTTATAAGCAGTTATATATTAAAGTATTCTTCGTAGAAAATTATAGTGCCAATTTATCATGTTTAGTTTCATCTCATATTCTCAGGAATTGCGGCTTAAAGTAAAGGAAATAGTTACTCTTAGTGTAGCGTGATAAATGCTTCATTAAAAGGGCAGAAACATTTAAACTCATAATTAAACTGAAATGATTCGTTCTTTAAAATAGAAAGAAATACAATTTAATTCCAGTCAGTAAGAAGAATTTTCAATCCAATGAAGAGGCAAATTTTAAATTTGAGAATGTTTTCTATTTAAAATGCGAAGCTTACGTATTCCATTTTATTCGAATCTCTTACATGTTCTATTAATCAATTTTTTAAATATAGTTATATAAGTACACAAATTTCAGAAGAAAAAAATGATCTTCGAACTTTAACAATCTAAGTATTTAAATAGTGGCAACATTTTGAGAAGAATAGTTATTTGAGAAGAAAATTTATTGATAGCTGCATTTTTTTTCTTGCTTATACAAGAAAGTAATAGATTTTATTATAACTTTTATAATAAAATCTATTACTTTCTTGGAAATATTTTATTCAGCATTAACTTTATGTTAACTTAAGAAATAAATTGTAAGTTACGTTGTCTTATTATAAAAACATTGCAAAATTTATCTTTAGATGATAAGTATTGAATCTTCTACACATTTAGGCCTAAATAGCTTACCTTAAGTAAGAGATTTCCCTTATCATTATTTATTTTTAAATACATCAATCAAACATACCTATCCAAAAAAAAAAAAAAAAAAGATTTTTAAGAAAGAAAATATTTATGTCCTTTTCAAATATTATTTGAAGATATTTTATGCATGTAAATCGGACAATGTATTTTATTGCATGTATCCTGGATAACACACGTATCACTTAATGCGATAAATATACAAGAAATATTGAAACAGTTAAAATATGTTTATATTTTATT
Organism: Latrodectus elegans; assembly: GCA_030067965.1. Taxonomy (NCBI): domain Eukaryota; kingdom Metazoa; phylum Arthropoda; class Arachnida; order Araneae; family Theridiidae; genus Latrodectus; species Latrodectus elegans. Next base: position 12,735,181 of record CM057812.1, read on the forward strand.
TTGGTGGAGCAATATTATTGAATAAATTTAAAGTTATATTTTTGTGAATTCTTATATTCGTAATTTCAACAACAGCGATAGTTGCGTTTGTTCTATTAAATCATGTATGTCATTGTAGAAGATCGTTAGCTGAAAATGACGCATAAAATGAAAATGCTGGGGTGGTTTGATGCACGTCAAAATATTAGTTATAACTTCTGTCATCATGAATACGATAATTAACTCAACTTTTAACTAACGAATATTTCCGATTAATTGATTGAAAAACCTTTAGGAAAAACACGAGTCAAACGATTTATAAGGAAAAAAAAGTTTTTTAGCGAAAAAGAATTTTTTTTTTTTTTTTTTAAGTTCTATAAGACAATTTTAACTTATAAGAAAAAGAAAGTACTTTGCAGTTCCTAAAATGCATTCTTATATTTCTATATACTTTTAACATTTCTATCAAAAACTAAACACAAATGTTAATACAGAGATTTGAATATCCCTCGCTAAATAAATCTTGTAATCTTTTAAAATGATACAAAAATTAAATCTTGAATATTTCTCGAAGATATCTGATTAATTTTAAAACTTTAGTCTTTTAAAAATATTTTAAGCCATATATAATCATTTGCTAATTATATAATCATTGCCCTAAAATTGTATCTCCTCAATCCAGAAGCAAACTGTAATTGAATTGGGAATTAGGAGCCCATTAAAAGAAGGTAGTTGATGGCGATTATTTTGTACAGCTATCTTGGTCTATTAAAAGCTACCCATTGCCCATTAAAGAAGCGCCCGTTGCGAATATATTATAACACTTTTCCTTGAAGCATTTTAATATATACTTTATCTATAAACTGGGTTTCTGGTTGTTTTGATAATTTTGGTTTTTTTTCTCAATTGATTCCAGATTTTATGGTTTTCATAAAAATAACTTTAGTGGAAAATTTGACAAGGAAAATGCAGCATTTTCTATCTCTGTTACAGATGTTTTTAAATTCCATTTGCACTCGTTGCAGGTATCGACTGCGGTTGTTGAGCCTTACAATTCCATCCTGACGACGCACACCACCCTGGAGCACTCTGATTGCGCCTTCATGGTGGACAACGAGGCCATTTACGACATCAGCCGGCGAAACCTGGACATCGAAAGACCAACCTACACGAATCTCAACCGGCTTATCGGGCAAATCGTGTCCTCGATCACTGCCTCTCTGCGATTCGATGGGGCTCTCAATGTAGATCTGACTGAATTCCAGACCAATTTAGTGCCATACCCAAGGTACATTTCCCTCGATTCGCTTTCAATACTTGCCAATTCATTTTTTTAAAATTCCTATGCCCGTTCTTTTTTATATTTTATTAATCCAAACACAATTTTTAACCCGAGTAGGAGATTGTGTAACCTTTAATTTGTCTTCCATAATATTTGGAATATTAATCGCTTTATGGTACTTTTCTTTGCTGTTCAGAATTCACTTCCCTCTCGTAACCTACGCTCCAGTTATATCTGCCGAAAAAGCTTACCACGAGCAACTGACGGTAGCTGAAATCACAAATGCCTGCTTTGAGCCTGCCAATCAGATGGTCAAGTGCGATCCTAGACACGGTAAATACATGGCTTGCTGTCTCCTGTACAGGGGTGACGTAGTACCCAAAGATGTTAATGCAGCTATCGCAGCCATTAAGAGCAGAAGGACCATACAATTTGTCGACTGGTGCCCAACAGGTTTTAAAGTAAGTGAGCATTTTGACAATTAAATCGAGTGCAGAGTAATTTATTGAATACAAATGCAATACAAAAAATAAGACATAATTCCATTTCATGTAACTATACAAGAAATTTTTTCAATTCATTTCGTGAAGAATTAAACGTTTTTACAAAGACCAAGTAATAGCTGGATAAGATTTGAACTAGTTATGTTACCATATTTTCCAGCTTTTTTATCAATTGCCAAAAAATATACAGTGGAGGTAAGTGTAAATATTTTCTTATAGAGTAAGAAGTGCATAATTATTCGCTGGTTTAGAATATAGAAGTTATCATAATTAGCATAAATTGTTTCATACAAGAATGATATATTGTACAAAATATGTTTTCAGAACAAAACTTATGCCCTAAGTTAAATTATTGTGCGAGAAATCTTGGGATTTTCTAATTTTTTTCTATTTTAAGTATTTGCATATATATATATATATATATATATATATATATGAATGAATGAAACTATAATTTTCTAGAACACACGCAATTAATTTTAACTATCACTTTAAATACCTTTTTTGTTTTCATATCTATCTTTCTTTTTCATGTATTAAAGTAAAACCAACCTCACGTTATTTTGTACTATAATTAAAATGTTATTTATTAAAATTAAAGTTCTTTCAATTATTAATTAAACATAAAAATAGTTCTTTTTCAAAATTACACATCTATTTTTAAAAAAATAATCTTAACTTACATAATGTTTACTTTCATGTATGTATTTTGTTTATTAACATTCTAAAGAAATATATTTATGTTATATATTCTCTGAAATATTTTTGTTCACTTTATATTAATTCAGAACACTACGCCGATAAATTTTTTGATTGGTGGAAAAGGATTTCATGAATAATTTCCCTTTGTATATTAATTTAGTGTGACATTAGTGGATTTAATTTAATCAATTATCTGCTTGAAATGTTCATTGACATGTTTTCTCTCATACAGGTACACTGAATTCAATGATTCAGGGTAAATATCGTAAAATTCTTTTATCGTGTTTTTGTAATTTTGTTGGAGGAGATTGAAGAAATGTAATATGATCCTAGACTCTTACAAAAAACAAGATTACAAAACGCATACTATAACTTTTAATCACACATAATACTCTTATGATATATTATGTGTGGTTAAAAGTAGTAAATTCACAAAACAGCACTTCAAAAGAATCATGTGGTCACAAATAACGAAAATGAAATATCATTGATTTCTAAAATCATATACTGTTAGAAATGTGACGATCAGTAATATAACCGTAATTTTTACCAAGAGATACTTATATGAACGATTTTAGATTATGTATTAAGCAATTTATTGCACATTACTCCTATCTGTAGAATATAAGGGATTCCTGTGTGGTAATTACAATCCCATTTTTATTTACACATCTGCCAATTTCTCAATGTACACTACTGGCCATTAAAATTGCTACACCAAGAAGGCGACATGCTACAGACGTGAAATTTATACGAAAGGAAGAAGGTGCTGTGATATGCAAATGATTAGCTTTTCAGCGCATTCAGGCAAAGCAGGCGCCAGTAGCGACACTTACATTGTGTTTAAATGAGGAAATTGTTCAGCCGGTTCCTCATACATAAATTGCATTTGAACGTTGTTGCCTGGTGAAAAGTTGTTGTGATGCCTCGTGTAAGAAGGAGAAATGCGTACCAGCACGTTTCTGACTTTGATAAAGGTCGAATTGTAGCATACCGGGATTGCGGTTTATCTTATCGCAGTATTGCTGCTCGCGTCGGTCGAGATCCAATGAATGTTAGCAGAACATGGAATCGATAAGTTCAGGACGGTAATACGGAACGCCATGCCGGATCTCAACGGCCACCTATCACTAGCAGCCGAGAAGACAGGCATATTATCCGCATGGCCGTAATGAATCGTGCAACCACGTCACGAGCCGTGAGTCAAGAAACGGGGTTGTTAGGAAGACAACAAGTGTCTGCACGAACAGTTCGACGACGTTTGCAGCAGCATGGACTCTGCCTGGCGAGTGTTGCCCTGGCGAGCACGTTCTCCAGATCTTTCACCAATAGAAAACGTCTGGTGAATAGTTGCCGAGCGACTGGCTTCGTCACCAAACGCCAGTCACTATACGGTTGATGAACTGTGGCATCGTGTTGAAGCTGCATGGGCATCTGTACCTGTACATGCAATCCAATCTCTGTTTGACTCAATGCTCAGGCTGTTATTACTGCCAGAGGTGTTTGTTCTGGGTACTGATTTCTCAGGATCTATGCAGCCACATTTTTTGAAAATTTAATCACTTGTTATTTCTAGTATAATATATGTGTCCAATAAATATCATTTTGTTATCTGCATTTCTTCCTGGTGTAGGAATTTTAATGGCCAGTAGTGTATTTCATTATAAATTATTGATTGGACTGAAATCATTTGTGATTAATTACTCTTTAGCTCCTCCTCATATATTTTATCATTACGTCTTCAAATGTCAAATCTGTTATAAGAAGTTTGACATGAATTACAATATATTTTCTTACTGTATCCTCTTAAGAAAGGCTATAAGTTGAGTACCACAGCTTATAAAAAAGAGCATATTTAACTTTGTTATTTTATTCTTGTGACCTTAAGAATTGAATTTTTCACTAGTTTTTTTTTTTTTAAATAATATTTGTTTTGCATGCATTTTATCTATTTAAACAAAAAATACAAAACATATTTACTGGATTATACCATTTAAAAAATATCGAGCACCTTTCAAATGCAATTCAAATAAAATTTGTTGGATTAGCAAAAAGCTTTTTTAATTAAATTTGAAAGATGCTTATTACAATAAACAGAAGTTTCTCTTTTGCTTTACTGCACATTTATTACACATTCTTGTTCCAAATAAGAACTGTGTACTTGTTTAAAAAAAGGGCAGCGTAATATGAGAAAATACATCATTATCATCATTGGCCAGACAGCCCAGTGTGAATCAATTCCTTCCTTTGAAGATTCCTCCATGATGATTTCTGAAAATTCTTTGAGATATCTCCACGTCTTCGAATTAATTATAAGAAAATCTGACTATCCAATCAGCCCACCTTAACCGCTTTCTAATTCCTGTTGGTCTAATGTGCAGAATCTTTTTCATAGTGTGACCATCATGCATTCGAAGTACATGAGCCATCCAGTTCCTTCTATTTAATTTTTATATTTAACAATACCAGGCTGTTTATATATGCTGTATAATTCTGCGTTAAAACTTCTCCTGTTATTGTTCTCCTCAACATCACCAAGACTATTCCTCAAAATCTTCCCTTCGAATACTACAACAGGATTTACCTGTAATTTTGAAAAAATTGTCCAATAATTAAATTTTGAGTTTTTCACTTAATTTTAAACACAACGAAAGAAAAGTTTTTGTCCTGTTGCTCTGAGGAATAAGCTCCTAATGACTGTTTAATGTTTTCCTATCAGGTAGGAATTAACTATCAACCACCGACCGTTGTGCCTGGTGGAGATCTGGCTAAAGTTCAGAGAGCCGTGTGCATGCTCGCCAACACTACAGCGATTGCAGAAGCCTGGTCCAGACTCGACCACAAGTTCGATCTCATGTACGCCAAGAGGGCTTTCGTCCACTGGTACGTAGGCGAAGGGATGGAAGAAGGGGAGTTTTCAGAGGCACGAGAGGACTTGGCTGCCCTCGAGAAGGACTACGAAGAAGTGGGCCACGACACAACAGAAGGCGACGAAGAAGAAGGGGAGGAAGAGTATTGAATGTTCATTCAAGTGACTTCAGAGAAACAGTGAAAACGATGACTTTTCATAAAAGCATTGTTACATAATTCATTTATTTGCATGCAAAATTTGTATTATGTTAAAAGGAAGCTTTGTTTCATAATAATTAGAACTTTTCACCGGACATAAGGTTTATTGTTTTCTTAAATTTGTATTTAATTTTTGTTGATATATGTCCTCAGATTTTTCTTTCGAATAATCTCCATTGCATTTCGTTATTATAATAAAATTGAACGTCACTTGATAAAAAGGCATTTTTTCATTCCATAAAAAATATTTAAAAAAAAAACAACATAAAAGCTCTGTAAAATAATAAAAAATATTAAACTGTCAGACTAATGTTAGTATAAACAATGAACTTATTAATATATCTAATTTGTTTTGATAAAAATTAATGATTTAGAAATATAAAAATTAAAAAAAAAAGAAAAGAAAGAAAAGAAAAAAAAAAAAAAACTGTCAACTTAAAGAAAAAAGGTACTTTTCCTTTTGATTATAAAATTAAGAATATTTACATTTTAAAACATTTAATAGTTATATTTTAGAGCATGAGTTTAAACCTTCAAACATTCTGAAACTTCATTTTGTTAAAGAGAATCTTTTTTTTATTGTAGTAACATAAAATCAATGAATGTTGTTTCATTTGTTCAAGTATGAAAATTTTTCTGGATGGAACAAAATTTCTTTATGTAATAATAACCTAATACAAGAACTCATTAATGTTTTCGTTAGATATTCATAAATAATGATTAAAGAACCCGGAGAAAAGATTAAACTCAAAAGTATCAAACCAATTATCACTTAAAAGTGTCTAGTACCTGTTTTCTCTGTGATTATAAATAACGAAAGCAGTGAATTAATTTGATTAACGAAATAAAAGCAATAGATAAAAATTTTCCAGTTGTTTATTAAATAAAGTAAGTATTCTAATCGAGACATTAAACAGACCGCGAAATCTTAACATGTTCTGTGTATTTTCATTTTGGAAAGACACTGATCCAGTAGAGAAGTTGGAATGTTTTGACAATCCAAGTTCAGATTAATGAGAATAAAATTCCAAGATTGACGTTCTGCTCACTTTTTTCTCTACTATGTAGAGACATAGCAAGATTTTCTCAAATTTATCTATGAATTATATGAACTTTAATGTATTTTTTTATTTTCAACTTGTCATTAATTTATATTTTTTACTCAAAATAGAGGACCTGCCATGCTCAAATTATAGACTAATTCATTTTTTAACAATAAATAAATTATTTCATTGTTAATAGGACCCTTTTAAAAGCCAAATTAAAATGTGCTATTTCATTAAAAAACTAAAACTGTTGGGGAAAAAAAAACATGAGTGTTGTTGTGAAAACAATAAAAAAACAGTAGATAGGCCGCATAAATAAAAATCCACTGAATGTCTCATCTAATATAGCAGAGCTCGCTTAAATTATTCGTAAATAACTTCATGAAATTTAGTATGTTTTTGCTTATAATCTAATCCAATGAAAAAGTACCATACAATTTTCTGTCAGACAAGTAAAATAATTGTAATGGCAAAAACGAAAAATTTCCATTAATTTGGAGAAAAAATGGGTTTTTTATGAAGATGTTAAACACCTCATGTGGGAAAGAATGTTAAAAAAAAGAAAGACAGTGTTAATTGTTATCAACTTAATCAGAATTTTAAACTGATATCTATTGCTGATTCCTCTGTATTTTGTCCCTATGAATAGGGACAAAGTACATTGTCCCTATGTAAGATTTTGTATTATGTAAGATAAGTACTATGTCCTATTGTAAGATTGTATTTTCTCAGAAATACAATCTTAATACATTTTTCTTGTGATATACACACACTGAAATTCAAAATTAAGGAGACTACAGATATAAAATATGAAATAGTTTGACGAAAATATAGGTCTGATGCACGAAATTTTGATATACTCTTACATTATACCGAAGAAGAGGGCCGAGGTAACCTAGTGGTTAGGACATCGGACTTCCGTCAGGAAGGGTGGGGTTCAATTCCCAATGACCCATCGAGTACATGCTCGTTAAATCTGTGGCATGAAAAGTCCCGTGGTCTCTCGTGAGCAGTTACCACGGATATAATGATCTGGAGAAAATTTCCTCCTCTAGATCAATATCAAAATTGTGGGACTGGATTAAATAGAATAGGGCTCAGCACTGCACCCTAAGGTAAACCCTGTTTGTCCTACAAGTACTTTTGACACATTGTGGCCATATTTAACACTTATTAAGCGTTGATCAAAAAAATTTTTAATCCATTTATACAGATTTCCAATTATGCCATTTTCAATAAGATTTTTGAATAATTTAGTTCTCTAAACCTTATGAAACTTTGCCTTATCTTACTATGCGTAATCTATTCCTCAATTTAAAGATATTTATAGACTAAGATTTTTTTTTTTTTTTGTTTTCTAGAGAAAGAGTAAATGCAAAGTGCAAATGTTCTTTTTTCCTAAAACTATAATTAGTGCTTGGTTATGACAAGAGCAAATCAAAATTTCTAAACTCAATTAAATTGAATAAGACGTTTGATAGCAAAAATTTCTCTAGCAAGTTATACACTTTGACAATTGTTTTATTAATATATATATATATATATATATATATATATATATATATATATATATATGTATATATATATATATGTATATATATATATATATATATATATATATATATATATATATGTATATATATATATATATATATATATGTATATATATATATATATACATATATATATATATATATATATATATATATATATATATATATATATATATATATATATATATATATATATATATATATATATATATCTGAATACATTACTATTATTATATCTATTAATATATCTGATACAGTTTCAGCAAATAAGATTTGATATTTAACAAATTTCAAACAAAATAAATTCAACCATCCTGTTTCGCTATTTAAAGATAAAAAAAATATGTTCTTTCTAATACACGAAAATGCATTGATAATACGTGGTAAAAAAAAAATGTGATAATGAAAGGAACAAAATTCGCATGTTTTCCAAATTTACTTAATTAAATATCAAAGTGAAAATCTCATTTAAATAAAATAGCAAAACTTTTTGTAAGTATTTCCTCTGCCATAGTAAAAAATTTAAGTTATTTTTTTAATTTCAATTTTTTAATTAGACAGTATTAAATATAACTAAAACTCTGCGAGGTTTATAAAAGCATTTATTCTCTCATTTTTA